>JAEIFV010000169.1:0-357500 GCA_018904265.1 Lordiphosa collinella | reverse complement strand
AAAAAGTCGCGCACAAGCAACGATGTGTGAGCAGGGGCGTTATCGTAGTGCAAAAGCCAATTTTTGTTCTTCCACAAATCCGGGCGTTTCTGGCGGATTGCTTCGCGCAAATTGCGTATAACTTGCAGGATATATTCCTTATTGACCGTTCTTCCCTGTGGCAAGAACTCATGAATGGCACGAGCCATTCGATATGTTTAGGTCCTCAGCAACTTCTCTAACGGTGATTCGACGATTGGCCAATACAATTTTCTCCACTTCATTAATTTTTTCGTCTGTTGTTGAAGTGCTCGGGCGTCCGGCACGCTCTTCGTCGTTCACATCTTCTCGGCCTTCTGAGAACATTTTGTACCACCGATAAACGTTGCTTCGGTCCAAGGTAGCTTCTCCGTATGCCACAGTCAACATTCGGAATGCATCCAAAATTTGATACAGGTTCTTTGATCCATTTTTTTGAATAGGTAAAAATCGAAGACAATCCAAAACACGTGCAAGCAAAGCAGCTGTCAACAATTAAGTGAACATTCAAAATGGCCGAGCTTGTCGGCATAAGTGAGAGACATGAGTACCAACATAACGCCACAAAAAAATCGAAATTCGAATATACGTAACCAGCGAAAATTCAAAATTCGCGATACTTTTTGAACACACCTCCTAGAGTCTGAAAAGTAGTCTTAGTTAGAAAAACTTATTTGTTATCAATGATAATGTCCTAAAACTTGGCATTTATTTGTTTTGAGTGCTTACACATAATTCTACAAATTTTGGTCAAAATCAGATGATTATAGCATACCGCTTCCATAGGAACGATCGGTCGAAAAACAATTTTTTGTGAGTAAAACTTTTTTTGTTTTCAATGGAAACGTCCTTATCATTGGCATACACTTATTTTATATACTATTACACAATTCTACAAAGATTTGTAAAAATCGGATGACTATAGCATATAGCTGCAGTACGAATGACCGACCGGTCGAAAAAGAAGTTCTAGTAAGAAACACTTTTTTGTTTTAAAATTTCGTAATTGATAGTTTGTTATGCTTTTCCAAGATTCCACTCAGTTTGGTCGAAATCGGACATCTATATAATATAGCTCCCATGGAGAAGTAAGGTCCACAAGAAGTCTTAGTGAGGAAAACTTTTTTGTTTTCAATGGAGGCTGCAAGGGTATACAAACCTTCGGTCGAGCCGAAGTTAACTTTCCCTTATTATTTTTTTTTTAATTTCTTACTAGACTGGTGTACAAATGGGAGAGTTTTGTCTCATTGTGCTGTGCAACTAATAAGTCGGCAGTACGGATAATGGTATCAGTGTATTTTTGAATCCAGTCTGCGTCGTCCGCCTCACTCTGATCGTAGAACTTCTGATAGTGTGAGTCTCAACCGAACAATTATAATTGGGGAAGTCGACTCCAAAATACAAAACAGATTATAACTTGTAGTTATGCGATTATGCGAAACAAAAGCAGTTTCAATATATCGCCGGTATTTGATATTTACCGTTTAAAAAGCTTAAGATCATGGAAATAAAAAGAGAGCTCCGAAACTCAGAAGAAAATATATGAGCATGCACGTATAAACGCATCTTTCTGTGAGTTGCAAACTTTGTTTCCAAATGAAGATACCTTTGACTGCGGACGGTCATTTAGTGCCATTGGCGACCTCGAATTACTCACAAATACCAGACGTCTTGTGGCAAAATTGTTGCCCACCAGTGTTCTACAGAAACAGATGTCTATGTCTGCCCGTGTGACAAAGCACTAAAAATATCTCAAGCATGTGACGCGGTATGCATGTTGCCATCAGCAACGTCGCCCATCCCCACTCCATGCTCAGCCTGCCGCCCTGTGGCCAACCCGCCGCCACTACGTACTAAATACAAACACTTGGACGTAAAAAGCCCAACTTCTGCATGAGAATTTCCCAGCTTAAAAGTAGAAACAAATCACAAACAAATTTCCCACGCGATATGCGTCTGTCGGCATGCAAGTACATATCCCCGGCGCCAGCCGATGACGGTTCGGATGCTGCGCAAGCTCTCCCGCGCACAGTTCTCTCTCGGATGCTGCGGCTGCCCTACTTATTCAGCTAGGAACAAGAATAAGGTGTGTGTGTTTACTTAGCGCTCGCGCTCCACGGCAGCCGCCCAGTCGCCGTCGCCGCCATATGCTGAATGGCGCGCGCATGTGTATGTATGTATGTGAGCATCGGCGTCGTCGTCATCATCTTCGTTTGCCATTTGTGTGGTCTGATTGTGTCACTGTGTCAATAGTTGGTGTTGGCCTTCTTAGCAGGTGCTGCGGCGTTTGCAAAAAATCCAACGGCGCGAGAGAGCGAGCTGCGTCTCTTTTTGCAGCTGATGTTGCTCAGTCGGAGGTCCTGGCACCATACCCGTCCCGTTCGGTAGCTCGTCATTATGTTTACAATGTTGTGTAAATTTGGAAATGAAGCACAAAGACAACGCACACACACACGGATTCAGGTGTTTGCGTGTGTTTTTGTGCGCACAACAAAGGCAATGAACGAACGGCAGAGGGACCTTTGGCTGGATGAGGTAGAAAAGGAGGTGTGGTGCGTTGGTGCTGGGGTACCCCTCTCACATTCACTCAACAGTTGCTGGTCCCTGTATGTGTTACCTTTAATGCATGCAAACATTTGTGCGCGTGTTTGCGTGTTCCAGCACCCCACCCCTACCTCCGTTACCATCCACCACCATAGCGCCAATAACACTGTTTAGTTGCTGTCAGCTGAACATTGAAAAGCATATCAGCAGCACCTTTTGCTAATCCAGGCGGCACCGCCGCCCCGCCCCGCCCGCACTGCCAGCAATTGCGACAAATGGCCATTCACATAGTCATAGTGCACAGTTCACCCAATGCCACAGCCAGTTTCCAATCCCAGGGCCGTTGTTGCCATGCCAACACCATCAACAGAGTCGTTTTAGTTACACTCGGACTCTGGCCTTCTGAGCGAACGTGTGGGTAAACGTACCTTTGTACGTTTGTGTGGGTATTTTTGATTTCTGATTTGATTGCTACCCCGGCAGTGCTCCGCTCCTCCCGTCCATCCGCATTTACCGTAGGAGTAAATTATGCATGCCTCAAAGGTTTCGCAATAAAATATGCATGTATACACACACACGGGCATACCATTTTACCCACACACATGGGCAAAACATTAAACCAGAATGTGTAACATAGTTTCGGCGCGACCCGACGGCGAAAGAAGTTGGGTCCACGTCCCACATCCTGGCCCAAGACTCTCTTAATTACTTGTTGCAAACTTTGCCCAGCTGCCAACGTCAACTTCAGCCAATATCGAAATGGGTATGCGGAACTGCGGGGCGGCAGCGCACAAATGGACTTTTGGGTTTGCGCAATGCGAAATACAGCAAGTACATCTGGACAGAATTAATATTCTTATATACAAGCGAATCTGGTGTGATAGCTTAGGGCTCTGTCGCGGATGACCCACTAATTCCGAAATATGGGTACTTGAATCGGCTGTGGAGGTCAAGTCCGACTCATACACCCTGTACCTGCCAAAGTTATAACTAGACCTCGGATTTTGCATATTTCCAAATCGATTTTAATCCTAGTAGACTAGGGTAAAGGTGCTTCCAACAAATTTTTGTAGTTTTGTTGTCTGCATTTTGTGTTTTGCTGACGGTTAAATTAATTAAATAAAAATTGAAATTGAAAAAAAAGGGGGAAAGTTGTGCATTTATATGTACCAAAAGACTTCGTGCAAAGTTTGGTGAAGATAGCTTTCAAACTGACGGAGGTGATAGCATAGAAACAGACAGACGGACAGACGGACAAGGCTAAATGAACACAGCTCGTCATGCTGATCAAGAATATATATACTTTATGTGGTCGGAGATGCTTCCTTCAATGCGTTACAAACATACGCACAATTTTATAATACCCTCTCCAGAAACAGGAAGTGACTGCTCTATCAAAAGCATCCTGCTGTCGCAAATGAGATGGAACCCGAAAAAAGCTGAGCGCTATAGAACCTATCTAAATAAAGAAATCGCAGAACGAGGAGAAGAGCTGGAGACTAGGCAGAATGGAAAACAAGTGGAATCTACCGGATCATTAAGTGCATTTAAAAATGTACCTGGTTTGATCGACAATGCGAACTGGCACAACAAAAATAATTTCAAAACCTTTAAACAGCTGGGGAAACTGATAGTTCAGAAGCCAATTCTGCGTATCATCTATAGAATGCCGAGAATAAAAGGTTGTGCAAAGAAAAGCAAAGCGAATATCAAACGCTTATGCAAACTGCTATTGCAAATGTAAAACGTTGCAAAGATTTCTGGAATTTAGCAAGAAGGTTAAATGGAGGCACAACTCGAAAGGCTGTTCAAATCGACTGCCTTTTATACTCAACAAGTTCCATCTACCAATATAGCTACGCCTTACCTCAGCTAACTGTACACGAGATGGATAAGAAAATAACGACAGGCGAAGTCATATTGGCAACAGCACGTTGCAAGGATAATAAAGCGCCGGGTATTAATAGAACACCAGCAGAATTTTTAATGCAGACAACCCATTCATTTATAGAGGCCCTAACACAGGAATACAATAAAATATATGATAACGGGCAGGTGCCAGACTTCTTCCGGCAAAATATTATCTACCCAATATTTAAGAAAGGAGACCCAGATCTTCCGAGTAACTACAGAGAAATCTCTTTTCAAAATGTGGCGCTAAAAATATTTGCAGCGGCTCTTCAATAGAGACTAACAGACTGGGTAGAAACAAACAATATTTTCAACGAATGAAGAGCCGGATTCCGAAAAGGGTTCTCTACAGTGGATAGTATGTATCTTTGTACTGTACAGCGTTGCCAATGGGTATATCGAACGGGGGAAGAAGCTCTTTCTATTTTTTGTGGGCTTTCGAGCGGCTATTGATACCATTAACAGAGGATCTTTGATGTACAAATTAAGTAACATTGCTATATTCACAAAGATGATAGCCGTTTTGCAAAACCGAACAACACTATGGGATGGAAGTGAGTACTCTAAATGGAAGTGAGCATATAAAACAAATACATCAGTCCATTATTATTTTCCTTATACATAAATGATCTGCAAGCATATTTATCAGGCGGAATTCAAAAAGGCAACATGGAAAGCTAAGCACTTTTGTATGCAGACGATATGGTGATATGGCGGATAGCGCTGAGGAAATGCAACGAATGATTGAGCAGACGGAGCGGTATTGTCGGCAATGGGGCTTAGAAATAAATAAGGAAAAGTCGAAAATAATGGTGGTGCGGGATGGAAGAGGGCGACGCTCCGAAAATGAAAAATGGATGCTTGGTGGTTACTTACTGGAAGTGGTTAAGAAATACACATACTTGGGAGTAACATTACCACAAAACATGAACTTTAAAAAACATCTGAGTTAAAAACTAAAAGATGCTACAATGGCGGTTTATAGCACATGGAAAAGCTTCATGAAAAATAGGAGAAAGTTAACTTCAGCGCGGCCGAATTTTTGTTTTTCTAAATAAGACTACTTTTCGGACCTTACTTTTCCATGGGAGCTATACTATATAGAAGTCCGATTTCGACCAAATATGAACATTTTTTGAAGGCGGTTTCGTTTAAATCAAAAAAGTTTTTCTCACTAAAACTTCATTTTCGGCTATAGTCATCTGATTTTGACAAAATTTTGTAGAATTGTGTAAAAGAATTTAGGATAAATATATGCCAGCGTAAGGCACGATTCCATTGAAAAAAAAAAAAGTTTTTGTCACCAGAACTAGTTTTTCGACCGATCGTTCTTATGGCAGCTATATGCTATAGTCATCCGATTTTGACCAAACTTTGTAAAATTGTGTGGGAGCATATAAAACAAATACATGCCAATTTTGAGGACATTTCATCATGGAGAATCATAGTAAACTAAGAAATACGAAGTTTGGAGGCGTTTCAATTTAAAACAAAGAATGTTTTCTCTCTAAAACTAGTTTTTCGACCGTTCGTTCCTATGACAGCTATATGCTATAGTCATTCGATCCAGCCGACAAATGTGCAGCGTATTTGTACCGAAAGGCTTCGTGCAAAGTTTGGTGAGGATAGCTTTTAAACTGACGGAAGAGATAGCATAGAAACAGACGGACAGACGGACAGGGCTAAATCAACTCAGCTCGTCATGCAGATCAAGAATATATATATTTTATATGATCGGAGATGCTTCTTTCTATGCGTTAAAAACATCCGGACAATTTTATAATACCCTCTGCAAGGGTATAATAAATATCAATATGATATAAAATTTAAAAAAGAACCAGCAAGTCTTCAACCTTTCGGCAAACCATTGATGAAGTGCTTTATATTGGAATACGTCAGTGAGCAGAAATATCCAAGGAACTAAGCGTTGTGTTCAGCGTCTTACAAATGTTTCCAAACGCGCAATCGCACGGATTAGTGACGATATCATGACCGTAACTTAAGAAAGTCATGATAGAACACCTCGTATGGAATCCAAAAAGACTTAAAAGTTTTAACCTCGGATATTTTAGCAAGAGTTCGAGCTCTATTTTTGTTTTTCATACCCTTGCAGAGGATATTATGAAATTGTGCGGATGTTTATAACGCATAGAAGGAAGCATCTCCGACCACATAGCGTGTATATATTCTTGATCAGCATGACGAGCTGAGTTGATTTAGCCTTGTCCGTCCGACTGTCCGCTTGTTTCTATGCTATCTCCTCCGTCAGTTTTGAAGCTATCCTCACCAAACTTTGCCCGAAATCTTTTGGTACAAATACGATGCATATTTGTCGGAACCGGCCGGATCGGATGACTATAGCATATAGCTGTCATAGGAACGATCGGTCGAAAAACTAGATTTAGTGAGAAATCTTTTTTGTTTTCAATGGAAACGCCTCCAATCTTCGTATTTCTTAATTTACTCTGCTTTTTCATGATACCACCAAATTTGGTCGAAACCAAACATCTATACAGTATAGCTGTCTTTGAAAAGCAGAGTCTGAAAAGAAGTCTTAGTTAGAAAAACTTTTTTGTTTTCAATGGAAATGTCCTCAAACTTGGCATGTATTTGTTTTATATGCTTCCACACGATTCTACAAAATCGGATGACTATAGAATATAGCTGCCATATGAACGATCGGTCAAAAAACTAGTTTTTGTGAAAAAACTTTTACGTTTTTAATGGAAACGTCCCTTACGTTGGCATATACTTATTTTATATATACTTTTACACAATTCTACAAAACTTTGGCAAAATTGGATGACTATTGCATATGGCTGCAGTATGAATCGGTCGATCGGTCGAAAAAGAAGTTCTAGTGAGAAAAACTTTATTGTTTTAATTGGGATCGCCTCCAAATTTCGTAATTAACAGTTTGTTAGGCTTTTTCATGATTGCACTAAGTTTGGTTGAAATCGAACATCTATATAGTATAGCTTCCATAGAAAAGTAAGGTCCGAAAAGTAGTCTTATTTATGTTTTTGGGTAGTCTTATTTAGAAAAACAAACTTGATGGGTATACAAAACTTCGGCCGAGCCGAAGTTAACTTTCCCCTTTTTTTTATATAAAATGCATTCTGTAATACAACAAAAACACACATCTAATTTTTTCTTAGAATAAACTTTATACCCGGTCACACCTCTCTGCTGTTGGCGAACAGCTTTGTAGTAATTAGCCATGCAAAAGCTTCTCAAACTGCTGTTCGGATTCGGCGTTAAGCTGTAGGTCCCTTTCTCTTGTGCGAAAATTAGAAGCGCACAAGCCAAGAGATTGAGAGAAGCTCGGCCTTGGCCCTTTGGGGCTGTGTCAAGCCATTTTACATTTAAATAATGTATTGATCCGCCGAGGGAATCATGAAGATCGGATGATCGATGGTCGAGTTATAAGGAAACCAAATTGTAATGCTAGGCAGTAACGGTCGCAAAGCGATGGGCAGCACATCAGACTCTCTATGGCTTTTTTGCCACTTTGAATGGCTTCTATATTAAATTGATCAGAGATACGCAAATTTAGGGGGGTTAAGAGTATATAACTGTCGAGCTTGACGGACTTTCTTACTAGATTTTTTTTTTAAATTTACAAAAATATTTGAAGTTGATTTGCGCGGGCTAAGAATTCATTTTAGACCCATGGTTTCTAGGTGAAAGTTTCTTAGAATTGTCCCTTAATTTCTATTTTGCTATACGCTTTGTGCGAACAAAAAATCGACCCCCCTCCCCTTATACATATAGTGTATTCACTTTGTTAGGCAGTTGGGCAGATGTGTAAGCATTCACAACAACTATATGTTCTGAACACATAGTGCACATCTGCCCGACCCAGAGCTCTGTCTAGAAAAAGTCGGGAACTTTTGCTCAAATAGTGTGCCCATATTTTATTAAGATTATCTGTATATGTATTAATACGCTTAGAAATTTTCGTACGAATGTACGGCCCCTTTTTAGCATAGTAAAACAATTTTAAATAACCCAAAATTTATACCATATGTTCGTCTGAGTATTTAGACCCCGCCATTGCAAAAAAAAATTAATTGCAATTATTTATTGTTTTAGAACGAATTAAAAGTTGTACCAATACACACACACGCTTCACACAGAAAGGTGAGCAGTCCAACGCATTGTTTTTGTTTCAACAGGCCAACACTCACTGTGTGCTGTGCACAATTGTAATTTGACATTTGTAAACAGAGTGGCTGTCAGTACGCTCTCCCTGTGAAGAGACGATCAACGGTAAAAAGCTTCTACGCATATTTTGTTTTTGTTTTAAGCAGATTTACAGTTGCTGGGTCTAACTGAAATCCAATTGACAAGAAATTTTTGTGCGAGACAAGTGCTGCCAATAAAATGTATTTCGGAGCGTTAAAAATAATTAATATTGTTAACAAATTTTTAATATTGCTAATCCTATTGATATGTTCGTCTTCCTTTTTATCATAATAATGTAGGAATGAGTATTAAGAGCAAACAAAATTGTATTGCTATTATCTATTGTTCTATAGCGAATTAAAAATACGGTGAAATGCAGATGGCATTAAATTCAATTGACTAAAAAAAATTGTGCGAAAATTGTCGGTATTGTTCGGGAAATTCGATGAGATACAGGAAAGGTACATTATAAGAAAACATACAATTCGATGGCAAATTCACTAATCAAATTAAAATACATCGAGCACAATTGGAGACTGTGCTGTGATCTTGAGGTTGAATCGGTATTACATCGAATCTATGGATTTATTGCCTGTGGTAGGGTCAGGCACTATCACTGCGCTACAAAATCCCTTTTAAAAATGTATATATTTTGTCTCTTCACACTTTTTTTGGAGCCATCCCCAAGTAACATTTCCCAGGCTGTCGTCTTTAAAAATAATGAAATGCATTGAAAATTGTTTTAAGACTTACACTTTACCAAAACTTTAACAAAAGATCAAGGAAAGAACGAAACGATGTTTATAGCTTTCTGGGTAGTATAAAAAAGAACAAACTATGCCAAGTTAGCTAACCAAAAGTTGGCTGACTGTTCAAAATTGGACCATAAACTATGCAAATTTAAGACTTTTTTGACATGTTGTTTAAAATTTAATGTTAAGTGTTAACTTGTTCGATGGTTGAATTTCGACCACAGGGCGAGCCTAGTTTGTTATAGTTGTGTGCTAAAAGTGTTATACAAGTTCACATTTTAATAAAATATAGGGTATTCACTGGCCCTCGTAAAATGGCAAAGCGTAAATCCAAAAGCTTACGACGCAACAACAAAACACATGAGAAAAAAATTACCACATTTAACATGACTTAGGGTATGTTTATAAAATCAGTCGTAAATATGAAAAAGTGTAATGTTTTGAAGTGTTGTAAAATTTTTTCAAAGGATCGGCTTAAAATACTTGGTATTTAGCCATTTCGAGATTTTTGTGTTAAAAATATACGGTAGCGAACTGAAAATTATAAAAAAAAAACTGAAAGGCAATTCAAAGCGCAGGAAGAATGTTATGACGCCAAGCGTTTCCGCCAGGCCCAGTGCCCCATTGGGGATCGGCTGACCTGCACGCTGATGTTGAAGGGACGTATCAATGGCAAGAAGCTGAGTTCCTGTCGCACTGTCAAGCGCTCGATCGAGATGATTCATGGTGGATGTGCCGCCCTTGCGTAGAGTGAACCAGGCCATCTGGCTGCTGTGCACATGGGGATGCCTTCAGTGCTTGATCAATATGCTGATCAATGCTGCAAAGGGCTCCTCCAACTCGTACGCCATCAACTGGAAAACAAGAAGAAGAAAACTAACATTTTTACAAAAATTTGAAATAACTGAATTTAACAATTCCGTAGCTTAATTGGGAGTCGTGAACACCCAAGATTGAAAAACATAAAAAAATACAATCAATAAAACTCTGTCTGTAACAAGACCTAAAGAGCCGCCATCACCTACTAAAAACATTGTTTTAATTTTCCTTATTGATGCAGCTATTTTGCATACTAAAGGGTGATTTTTTAGCTATTATCTTTTTCTTTTATGACTGTTTAAAGACCTTTATACTCTTAACTTGCAGTTTTTACTGGCACGAGGTCTTGCTATGTTATTGACATAACTTTAAACAGAGGCACAAAACAACACAACAAAGGAGGTATCAGGTTGATCGGACGACGTTTCATGAGGGACCAACCTCACTCATCAGCGATCTTGAGCCTGAAATGTCTGTCCAAACAGCAGTCTCTCCATGCCCGCGACGGCAAAACTGTTTGGAAATTCCAAAGGCAGCTTTGCGCGCAAAACACCAAAAAGACAGCTTAAGACAGCCAATCCCCTTTGTAAGTGTGTGGCCTCCGTTTTGGACTTTGGACTCAGTGTGCAACCAACTGCCGCCGCTCTGGAACAAAAGACCAAAAATGCTTGTATATACAAACAGGAGTTTTTTGTTGTTTTAAATGAAACTATTTCTATTAAGTTTCGAACAACAACGCAGTGCCAAGCGTTTTAGTACTTTTATGACTGTTTAACGACCTTTATACTCTGTTTAAAATTATGTCAATAACATAGCAAGTCCTCGAGCCAGTAAAAACTGCAAGTTATTATCTTTTTCGCAACACTGGTTTAAACAGCTCACGCACGTTTCGTGTTTTGTTTCACTGTCAAACATCTTCAGTTTGGTCTTTAATTTAACCATGAATCGTCTTACAAACGAACAACGCTTGCAAATTATTGAATTTTATGATCGAAATGCGTGCACTGTTAAGAAAGTTCATCGCGCGCTTCTTCCATTTTATGGTCAGTTTAATCGACCCACTAAAGCGGCTATTCGGGCTATTGTCACTAAATTTCGCACCAAATTTACATTGTTGGACATTAAACCACCAACACGCTTACGTAGAGTGGGAACTGAAGAAAATATCGCAGCTGTATCGGCCAGTGTTAATGATGACCAGCAATTATCGATTCGTCGCCGTTCGCAGCAATTGGGCCTCTGTTACTCAACAACGTGGAAAATTTTGCGGAAGGATTTAGGTGTGAAATACAGCTGGTGCTAGAATTGAAGCCAAACAACCTACCGCAACGTAGAATTTTTGGTGATTGGGCTCTTTTTGGCTCATTTTTGGCTCAATGGGTACGTAAATAAGCAGAATTGTCGATTTTGGAGTGAATATCAGCCAGAAGCATTGCAAGAGCTGCATCCAGAAAAAGTCACAGTTTGGTGCGGTTTATGGGTTGGTTGCATCATTGGACCGTACTTCTTCAAAGATGATGCGAATCCTACGCTACCGTGAGATGATATCCAATTTTTTTTTGCCCAAAATGCAAGAGCTTGACTTGCCTTACATGTGGTTTCAACAAGACGGTGCCACATGCCGCACAACACGCGCAACAATGGACTTATTGAGAGCCGAGTTCGGTGAACATTTTATTTTACGTTCGGGACCGGTCGATTGGCCGCCTAGATCGTGCGATTTAACGCCTTTAGACTATTTTTTGTGGGGCTATGTTTAAGCTCATGTCTATACAGACAAGCCGGCTTCAATTGACGCATTGGAAGACAACATCGAATTATTTATTCGTGAGATACCGGCCGAAATGTTGGAAAGAGTATGCCAAAATTTGACTAAGCGGATGGACCATTTGAGGCGCAGTCACGGTCAACATTTGCATGAAATAATCTGCTACCATTAAATTATATGGACCGTACTATCTATTCAAATAAAGATTTCATGCATTTTTCTGAATTTTATGTGTTTTTTTTTTTTAAACTTTCCTATAGCTCTTAAAAAATCACCCTTTATTTCATGAAGGGCCAGGTCAATTTTTCGCTTATTCAAAGCTTGTTGCACCTTTTGTCTTGGCATTTTTAATTTGTTTTAAATTCACTAGTCAAGTTTTGGCACTCAAATAATTGCTCGTCTAAACATCTGGCTTATAGCCAATTTACACAAGGGCATAAAGGCTGCCTTTCTGAAAACTGCATTAAGGCAGCCGGTAAAGTGTGCCTTTGCCATACAAGAAGGTTGACAGTTTTGTTAAAAATTCGTTAAGCCGAAATTACGGCAGGTTTTTTTCATACTCTGTACCAAAGGTACATAGAGTATAATAAGTTTGTGCAAAAGTGTGTAACAGCCAGAAGGAAGCATCTCCGACCCCATAAAGTATATATATTCTTGATCAGCATCAACAGCCGAGTCGATATAGCCATGTCCGTCTGTCTGTTCGTATGAACGCACAGATCTCAGAGTTGGTAAGAGATAGAGGTTTGACATGTATGGGACATATGCTTCTTCTATCTGCAGGCAAATCAAGTTTATTTTAAATTTTTGCCACGCCCCCTCCCGCCCCCGCAAATTAGAAAAAAAAACGTAATATCTCCCACAGTTTTATAGATAGAAGGTTCATTTCTTCTGGGAATGGTAAAGATCGGATGAACGGTTGTCGAGTTACAAGGAAAACAAACAATTATGGGCTGCACAGGTCGAAGCGGTGATGGGCAGCACTTCACAGGTACAGAGTATGTTATAGTCGGGCTTGACCGACTTTCTTTCTTGTTTAAACTATATTTAATCTGAATTTTGTTTGTTTTCTATTATGACATCGCTTGTACAACACCCCACCCGCCTTTTTGTCGGACTAATGCCCGATTTCTCAATGTGTGGTTAGACAACTTGACAGGCAGTTTAACCGAATTTGCGTATCTTATGCTGTGTGTGGCGCAACCGGAGGAACAGACTTAACCGCTGCTCGAGCACTGGTTAAAGTTAACCGCACAGTTCAGTGCCGATGGAATTATCGATATATTGTATCGCTATAAAAACAGCTGGCTCCAACATTTGATTTGTTTATTTTATTATTTGCTGCCTCAAAATGTTTATGAATAAACGAATTTTTCAACTCCACGCAATGAAAATGAAATTTTAAAAGGCAGAGCAACGTATAAAAAATGCAAGAGAGTACAGGAAGAGGCCTAATTACTTAACTGATCTGTATTATGTCACGTTTGTTCAATAATTCAGGTTGACAAAATCAACATGTAAAGTAATTTATGCTAGGATTAGAGATTAAGTTAAAGCCTTGACTTCATTTGTGATTCAATTTGTTATGACTTGGATTGTTAGCAGGACTTGGCGGCGCTGCGTTCTTATGCATGTGGCAACTTCCCACTGCTGCTGACTTCTGTGTAGTCAACGTTCCTTTGATAAGCCGTGCAGGTAAGCAACTGTCCCCAGCTATAGCTTTTGATTCATCGCAATCCATTTTAATAAATTTTTCTCAAAAATATTAGCAGCAGCATTCAATAGCTTTAAAAAAGCCATAACAAAAATACTTAATTTGTTGACCGTGACTGGGCGCCCTAACGCAGCGGTAGGAATTTATCGATATCGAATGAAACTGCTGTTGAGAAAACCAAATCACTTGACCGCTTGTCAACTGGAGGAACAAATTTGACTGGCGGTTGGCCAACCGGAACCTTTGAGAAATCGAGCCTAACTGGGAGTAGCGCCCAAGACCTTTGGCGGCTGCAACGACAGACGCACGTCTGAGTGCCTAACTATACTTTTCGATGGGGTGATTAAGGTGTACTGAATTGTGCGCATTTAAAGAACAATAGTAACGTTTATGCTAAAATTTTTGAGAGATCATTCTGTTCATATTTTGAGATGAAGAAATCTAATTTTCTGACCACGTTTTTTCTCTCTGTGCAGTAATCCGTATTTAACGGTATACTTGTTAGCTAATTGAGTATGGTTAAGTCTCCCGACTTGCCCCCTGCCCCCGTTCCAGGCATCGGACTCTCGTAGCCTAAGGGCTGTTGTTGTAGCTAGTTGCTTTGATATAAGGTCTAGTGGTAAGAGGTGGAAAATAGTTTTAAGCGCATCCGTAGGTGTTGTTTGGAGAGCAGGTTGTTGAGGGCTGATTGTTTCTCAAGCGCTGGCCACCATACTAGTGCTCCGTAGAGAAGTATGGGGCGAACCACGGCTGTATAAAACCAGTGTACTATGGAAGGGGAAAACCATATTTGCGGCCTATGTCCTTTTTGCACGAGGAAAGGGCAACTGTTGGCTTTTTTACGCGTTCGTTTATTTTGTCATTCCAGTGTAGTTTCCTTTCCAAAATGACTCCCAACTATTTGGCATTGTCTCCAAGTGCAAGGCTTACCCCATTAATTTTTGGCGGGATAAGATCAGGAATTTTGTACCTCCTGGTAAAAAGCACTAGTTCCGTCTTAGCTGGGCTAACGCCAACCGCAAGATATTGTCCACTAAGCAAGTGTAGTCAGTGCGTTATGAATGAGGTCACACAGCATCCGTGGAAGTATTCCACATTTAAAAATAGCAATATCGTTCGCGTAAGCCACTACTACGTGTCCCTCCGCCTCCATAAGCCGCAGCAGTTAGTTAACCGTTGCAACCCATAGAATCGGAGAAAGAACGCCTCCTATTGGAGTGCCTCTGTAAAAATATCTGCGAGCAGATCCGCCACCAAGCTCGGAGTACACCGTACTGTTGGTTAGCAATTGGTCGATGAATCTTACCATCTTCATATTTAAATAGCGGCTGAATTTAAACACCAATTCGAAATCAGCCTCGAAGCTTCCAAAATCAGATGACCATAGCATATAGCTGCTATTGGAACGATCGGTCATAAAACTAGGCCTAGTGAGAATAGAGGAGAGATAACGTCGGCTCGGCCAAATTTTGTCCAATTTTAAGTACATGCCAATTTTAAGGACATTTCCATTGAAACCCAAAAAGTTTTTTTTACTAACATGTATCTATTTCTAGCATTTTCTTAACATGACAAGAAATGAAGGAAACGATATCATTTCTGCCAGGGTTTGGGTTCATAAGCACTAGCATTATTTTTGAATTAGCATTAGATTTTAAATGATAGTTCCAAAAATTTTTAATTGACATTATAACTCCGATTAAAATATTTTGAATTGGCATTGAAATGAAGCAATGACATTTGCACTAAAATAATATAATTTCTGTTGAAGATTTTAAATTGGCATTCAAATAATATAGTTTCAACTAATTATTCTGAATTGGCGCTGAAATGAGATCATTTGTGATATTGAAAAGCAGTTTTTTAAGTAAACTCAAAAAATAATTTTTCTATTTTTTAGAAACCCTAGAATTGAAATCGCCCTAAAACTTAGAAAAAGTGTATATAATTAAGAAAACTTTTTCTCAATTTAGAAAACCTACCCTAAATATAAATTTTTAGAAAAACTTTTCTAAAATTTAGAAAATGTGTACTTTTTTCTAAATTTTAGGTTGAATTTGCTTTATTGCCTTTTCTTAATTTTAGGGTAATTTTGCCTTTTGTTTTGGAAAATAATCGTTGAAAATTTAGGGCATTTTGTCCTAAAATTAAGAAGACATCCATAATTTTAAGAAAAAGTCCTTCCTCTTCTTATTAGGTTACTGCGTGCTGTGCTATCATTTGGTTAACGGTTAACAGACGTCTTTGTGCCGGCACTTGTGTACACGCGGTACTGAGTCCCAGTAAAGGAAAGTAAAAATTTTAAGTTTTAATAATAATAAATAAATTTAATAAATATAAAAATAATTCACACAGAGTAAATGGGAGTGGGGTTGTGGAGGGAGGAGTGTGTGTGGCGTGTACGAGGCCGTAAACTTGAGAAAATTTTTTCTTACCAGGGATTGCAAATAAGAGTTACGAGTTTATAAAAATCAAGCCTTAAAAAAATAATTAAGATGAATGGAAATTTCTTAAATTTACTAATTCAGGGTGCAGGATTCTTTAGGCAGGATAAACCTTTATTTTTAATTTTTATTATACAAATTAATTTTAACTCTTATTTTTGATTTAAAAAAAATAAATTACGAAATAAGAATTAATTTTCAATTTTTATTTAAAAATCATAATTTAACGCTTATTTTCAATTTGTATAATAAAAATTAACATTAAGTTTATTTTTAAATTTTTATAAAAAAATCGAAAAATAAAGATTATTTTTCAATTTTTATTATAAAAATTGAAAATAAAAATTGAATGTAAATATCTTTAGAACCTGATGGAGTATTGCCAAAATTGTAAACATTCATAATGTGTGGATCAATACCTTTCATATGATACATTAAGTGTCTTGAAAGGACCAACATTAAGGATCCTTAAGGTATAACTTCATGTGAGTTAACAAATCGATGGCAAGCAACAGGGGTATGTATTTTGAAAAGTGACTTATATATATAAAGGACTCGTGGAGACACCACCCCCTCCCCCATCCCTCTTACCCCATCAAGCTGTAAAGTTTAATTCATGAAGATTTGCAGCTATTGGACTTGCAGTGGGAAGAAATAAATTTGCTCCTGTCTGTATTGGAACCGATTTTTATAGCCACGCAAAAGTTGCAGGCCGAGCAACTCTACCTTGGCGACTTTTATAAGCTTTGGCTTGAGACGAAGCCGAAGATATGGCCAAATGCTTAAAGAAACACGAAGAAAAACTGATGACAATTGAAATTGATCAGCACTATCGGCACTAATGCGGAAAATACTATCCTTAAATAAAAAAGGAGGCTCATATAAAAAATATTAATATATCAATATTGGTAATTTTATATAATATTTTCAGAATAGCGCACCAAAAGAGACTCTGGATTTAGCAGAATCAGTGAATACAATTTTGTTCCTCAAATTAAATAAATAAATAAATATTTATATATTGATTAAATTGGCTTGTATTATTTGGAGATGTGCCAATTATATTAATTTGGATATGCTGGCTTTGCCCATTAGGATTTCACTAAGAAAACTGTACAGCTGGCTATAGTTGGATTAGATATCGATTTATTGGTTTTAAATCCCAGTTTACAAAAGAAATTTAATGCACCACATATAACTGATATCTAGAAATATGTTTCTTAATTAAGAACTAACAATTGTTTTTATCTTATTTAACTAATTTTACTACTAAGAATGTCGTACCATAACCAAATCAATGAGCAACTTTCAAGAAAGGTTCAGCATATCCGGAGGGGCGCCGGTTCGTATTGAGGTTTGGTTAATCGTCTAGCATTAGCTGTTCGGGTAAGGGTTATTTCAGAACCGAACTTCATCCATTCTTATAATTATGACGAATATCATGAATTAAGCTTTACAGCTTGATGGGGTAAGAGGGATGGGGGAGGGGGTGGTGTCTTCACGAGTCCTTTATTGCTTGCCATCGATTTGTTAACTCACATGAAGTTATACCTTAAGGATCCTTAATGTTGGTCCTTTCAGGACAAGTGATGTATCATATGAACTGTATTGATTTACACATCATGAATGTTTTTAAATTTTGGTAATACTCCACCAGGTTCTAAGGATATTTACATTCAATTTTTATAATAAATACATACATTTTTTTATAAAAGTTGAAAAATAATTTGTATTTTTAATTTTTATTTTAAAAATTGATAATAAGCGTTAAACTAAGATTTTTAAATAAAAATTGAAATTTAATTCTTATTTCGTAATTTATTTTTTAAAATCAAAAATAAAAGTTATTTTTCAATTTTTTGATAAAAATCAAAAAATAATTGTTATTGTACAATTTTTATTTTATAAATTATAACCGTTACGGTCCCTGATTTATATGCACATTAGAGCGACCTTTAAAACGACATAATGGGAAAAGTAGGTCTCAGCTTTTCCAAAGCTAATATTTGTTGTAGAATTAATAAATGTGAAAACCAAAAAATTTTATTTTAAGTTCAAAGTTTTGAAAAAATCTCCCATACGACTCGTGAAACAAATACAAGTTTTTACAACGAAAACTTTAGTTTATTTAAATTTTGTCATTTTCTGAAATTCAAAAATGCAACTACATTTTTTGGAAATATGGCAGAAGAGACCAGTGTTTTTGGTCGGCTTATTGAAACCACTTATTGACTAGTTTGAAAACCTGGATAATCAACCAAGCAGCGACAGTAGTGATTGCGAATATGAGCATATGTATTACATATATATTACATATACTAATTTATAGCCCGTCTAATAGTTTATCCTCCTGAGATTCTATTTCATACGCAGATCCCGTTCCTATCATTCGAAGGAAATTTTTTGGCACATCATAAGTGTAGCAGCATTTGTCGAGTCGCCGCAGGGCATACCTGTATATTTTAATAAATATAGACTAAAATCATGTTTAATAGAAAACAAGTAAGTCAGTTACCTTAAATAAAATATCAATGGCTACCAAAGACAGCTATGCAAATGTGTTGTTGCCACCGGAATCCTTGTAAGCATTAACTTCAATCCAAAATGTAGGAGTGTCGCTTATGTTTTGCCATTGTACCAAGTGGATATTTTTATATTGGCTCTTGATTTGCTCAATATTTTTATAATTGAGCCCCTCCAAAAGATTTACAATATTTTTTTATTTGGCCGCAAAGCATTGTCCACTGGAAAAAATATCCACCTGCTTAAGGATATTATAACTATCTGGAAGCCTGAAATTAAAAAGAAAATTATATGTTTGTTTTTACGGTATCCAACTTGGATTACTTACCTCTGCTTAAGTTGCTTTATAAGCTCTACCAAAAATTTTGTGCAGCAGTCCCGAATGCCTTTTTCTGAAAAAGTTTTTCAGATTCTGGGTCCAACTTCGCCAACTTAATAAATTTTTCAAATTCATATCCTTTATACAGATCTATTTGGACATATTTCTCAAAGTCGTCTGTTGAGAAAACATCCACATATGGCTCAGGTGGAATTATGCCTTTTTTAATGAATTAATGGCAAATGTCAACTCTTTTAATAATACTGTAGCTTTTGTGCTGTTGCCGCAAAAGGCTATGTTAATTTTTTGCAAGTCTGACAGAATTGTTTCAAAAAAAGGAAATATAAGTAATTTAGTTTACTTGTAATCATTTGGTGCACTTTGAGCTCTTCCCATTGATTTAATATACGCGACACTGCCAACTCGATTGAGAGCCATCTTGTATCAAACACTTTTGGGATCTTCAGGAATCTTCTAAGGAAATGTAATTTTAAAAAATTAGATTTCATCGATACAACAAAATAAATAATAATGCATAAAGTGACGATCACCTTGCAAACATAATGTTAATTTTGTAGAGCCACTAAAAGGCAAAAACATGTTAGAATAGGAATCTAAGCAAATACAACATTCAACAACCACAATATAAAAAAATATAGTTGAGAAATCGCCCCATTGACCTCGTCGTCATTTATACACTGATATATTTTTTGTATTCCATTTGTCGAGATAAACTTTTCGAAAACCAACTATATGTGCCGTGTACTAGAAACTCCAAACTTCCTGGCAAATATTCTTTGCACACGTGACTTATTGCCAATTGTATGGAATGGCAAAATTTGTGAAGTTGCTTCCTTTTTTAATTCGGTATACACACTTTTATTTGTGCCTACCATAACATTGGCGTTGACAGTGCCAATGCCTAATTACTTTTTAATATCAATTTCCTATCCTTCAACTCTTTTTTACGGCCGCAGCAATGCAGGACGCATTTCCATGCTCTAAGGAACTTATGTAGGTTTAAAAACGTGGTAACAAACTTTCCGCGTTGATTGGAGAAATAATTAATGGCAACACCTAGGTACCAGAGCTAGTAAATAACAATTGATCGTTTTTCCCTTTGCGGTCTGCTCAATAACAAAACCGAAAAAACTCATGTACGCTTGCTCTCGCTCTGAGCAGAACACTTCGATTCTCTTTGTTTATGTTTTCAGTTGACTATTCTCAGTTGAGTTCTTTTTTTTTTGCTCGTTCAATAACCATTTATTGAGAGCGGTCTGACTGAGCGCTCGCACATTGAGAGTCAGCAGCTGAGCAAAAAAAATCAAAAACTCAGCCTGAACGGTCTTTTTTTTCAAGGTCTCTGTACCTGCCAACGGGCGTCGCATAGCTGGCGGGTGGGCGTGAACGGTCTTAACTTCTTTAATTTGTCTTTTTGGCAATGAAACTTAAAACATAATTGCTCACTACTATAATTAAAATTTATCTTATTTTCGATTCAGATTTGCAAAATATCAGTATGTTATGAATTGCTTCTTGGCACAATTTTTTTTGTCGATTTTTTTGCATATTTTTATAGCTTGGATATTTGAGAATATCGTCCTAAAAGGATTTTTTTAAATTCGAAATTCTTTAGAAGATACAGCCCTTTTAATGACCCAAAGTGATCTGATTTGCCTAGCAACTGTGAGTCACAAGCCCACTCAGACACCTCGCTTTCAAATACACACACACAAACGCAAATGACTTTTAAATTTTCACTCACAGCCATTCGGTCAGCGAGTGAACAGAGCAAAAGGGAATTAAATTTATTGGTTGTTCGCTGAGTAAAGAGCGAAATGTTCAAGAGCCGATGAGAACGGCTCATCTCTGACTCTTTGCTCAAAGGTCCGCAAATAACTCTTATTTTGAGACAACGAAAAGCGCTCAATTGTTATTTGCTAGCTCTGCTAGGTACACATAAATTTACAATACATTTCAATTATAATATATACAAAACAAAATAAAAAATTATTATGAAATAAATACATGGCTTGACTCATCTATTTGGAGACTGAACTTTGAGTCCCCTATATCGGCTCGCAAGACCTCGAAAAAATGCCGTCCTAGAACATTTTTTATGATTTTAGTGCACTTGGTCCGACTCAGTCTTATGCGAGCCGCAGTGTTACTTTCAAAAATTTTGGCGCATATGTTGCCCAAATGGTCTATTTGGGCCAACGAGCTATGCTCGGCAATAAAGAGGCATAGCGCTGCCTCCTGCTCCATCGTCTTTATTGGCAAACTAACAAAATCAATTTTGTTTGCTTGTGTAATACCGCTCATAGCACTGCTATGCGTTTTTGTGCTGTTGTGGGACCGCAAATCGTACAGTTTGGCGGTGATTGTGCACTTGCAATAGCTGCAAAAAAATGATTATTTTCTCATATCTGAAATTGTATTTAAAAGCCAAGCCGACAAAAAGATTCGTCGGTTTAAGGTTAATAGTAGTTCGAAAAAATGGCGTAAGTCCGTCAATATTAATTACCAAAGGATCCTTCGTAAATTCAACACCAATATCAGAATTGGTGTTGATTTAACTAAGCGTCCTAGTGTTTATACACCTAATATACACGAAGACAAATTCGATGAAAGAATTGATCCCAATTTAAGCATTGCTTCCAATCTTTCTACCAACCCGATTGACGCAAGTCTGGTCGAAGCTACTCTAAAGTGCTTTCGAAAAAATTACAGAGTTGGAAATGTCAGCTTAAATGTAGATGTCAAAATGGTGAGCAATCCAAAATTGATTCGTTCACCTGATGTTGAATGTTCACTTTATGTAGCTGAAATGAAAGTGAACGATTTCAATGAAAATTTGTTAGCGTGTAAATCAATGTTTACCGAAAAGCAAAGTATTCAACTCATTATTAGAGAACAATTTTTCTGTATTAACAATGCTTGTGGTCTGAACTTTAGGTCCACAAGAGTTAACAAAAAAGATTCTTTCGTTGCATATGGTTACTGCAAGGATCCATCTTGCAACAAATATAAATTTGAAGAGGATTTCAAAGGAACTGTTGAAGTTTTCTCAAGCAGTCCGAATTTGACCCATACAATTAACTTTAATAAGAATTGGCTATGCAGAGCCATAAATCGCTTTATGGCAAAAAGCGATATTAAAGGAAGCTCTGCATTTGAATTTAAACTAATCTTGGAAACAAAATTAACTCCGAAAGAGCTTTAGTGGGGAATAAGCAAATGGTGTATTCGAATTGATCCTATTACAGAAATCTCATATCGGAGGAAAACGCTAAGAGCGATTTTGAATAAGATGCGTTCAAAGATGCCTACGATATGATGTGTATGGAATATTTTCATTATATCCAGCATTTATCCACTAAGGTTGAGATATTTTTATGGGATTTAGAACATATAAAATTGCTTGTAAATCACCTGAAAATTCATACGCTTCACTTGGATGCTACAGGAGGTGTTGTGCAAACCTATGAAATTGGCAAAGAAAAGAATATTTCTTTATTCATTGGTTGCACATGTTCCTGAGCATCACATTGTGTTTACTGTGGCTCATGCGATTTTGTCAAACCACAAATCCTATGATATTGGTCGCTTTTTGTGCGAGCTTAATAGGTTTTGTATTTTGAGCAAAATAAAATTGCCACTTTGCAAACGGGTCGTTACTGACGTGAGTTTTGTTATAATTGGAGCAGTGTTAAAAGTATTCTGTGATTTAAACATAGTGGGATACAATGAAATGTGCTTTCGCTTTTTATATAGCGAAAGTAATGCGTTTCCGAATGTATGCGTTCAATTTTGTGCAAGCCATTATGCCAAAATTATGTGCTCTGATATAGACAGAACCGTTGGCTTGGCTAACACTGACCTAAGACATTTCCTTATAAATGCTCTGGGTAGGGGATATAACATAAGCTCTATAAAGGACTTAGAAGAATGGTTTAAAAATCTGATTACCATTCTTCTATCTCCTTCTGTAAATGAAATGGTTAGCAAAGCTATTTCATATTTTACAGATGCGAACCCAGAATCTTTTGATTTGGAAATGCATAGAACTTTTGTAAAATCTATCAAAAAGTATCGAAAAGATACTTTAAAGTCTATTGCAAGCCAAAGCCAATTGAAAATTCGTTTCAATACTTTTGCCGTTGTAATTAAAGACATGTAAGAAAATCAATCTAATAATGGAAAGCAAAACATATATTATTGTCCCGAAATGGTTGAGGTCATTTTGGGCAAATATATTGTTTTTGCGCCATTTTGGGCAAATATTATGGGAATTTTTATTGATAAGAGCAAAAAGAGACCCAGCAATGGTCCAATTGAATCTTTTTTCAGTCAATAAAGCATCATTTCAATGAAACCAAACAAGGAAAACAAGTAAGGGAGCTGCAGTCGAGTGCCCCGACTACAAAATACCCTGTTCACTTGATTTCGTTTGTTTTCCATTACATACACACACACTCACACATACACACACTCCAACATACACACAAACGCATGGCATGCGCACAGTGGGCCCGATGCGTGAGCTAGCGCTTAATAATTAATATGTCGCGCAAAAGTTAACATATTTTGATGAAATTTGAAACTTAAGCTTTTTTCATAAAAATACAATTACATTTTAAATTTCAGCAAAATCCGCCAACTAATATACATACCTCCCATATAACCCTTAATTTTAAAATAATCCCAAGGTTAATAAGTGCCTTTGTTTTATGGTATTCATTATTCTTTCCGTATTTTTTTAAATATTTTCAGTGTAATTTAATTATATAAGGAACAAAATTAATTTTAATTTTAAATGTTAACTGATAATTAATGTTTTGTCTTGCACACCTCTTCATCAAATGTTTTAAAATTGCCTAAATGCTTTGAAAGCCTTTTATCTATTGATGATATAAATGGATCAGACGAGTAAAGTAAAGAATTAAAACTGTCCGTCATTGTATTTTCCCTGGGGTTTTTTCGTGAATGGTGCTGACGAATATTGCGAAAATCTTTATTTCTAGCTTCAAGGGCCTCTTCCGACAACATTCCTATGGGAAGTGGAACTTGAGCTATTATTTCAACCCCGAGCAATAAACGGGTATAAATTGACGAAAATTTCCGCTGTTTGTATTGCGTATGTCGGAAAAGCGACCGGATCAATTTCCTAACCGGAGGCCAACGTTCGCAATAGCACGCTGAATCGGTATATTAATGACTCACTGACTCCCGTAATCTCAGCTGCTAAAGTTGGGTCCTGAAAAAATCTTCTTGCTGTATTCCCATTTTTATAGCCTGTAGGTCGCTCATCATTTTTGGTTTTGCATTGCAAATCCCACATATTTGAGTTGATGATTCTGCAACAACGCTAAAAATCTTGGTTATATGTATGTTTTGTGAAACCACCTTCAATAAATAAAGCAAGGGCTTCATCATGCGAATATGGTATGGGTTTCTGATTTTCGAATTCCAGCGACTTTCTTATTTTATCAACACTATTAGTGTCAGAGCTAAGCATATTAACAACTTTGGCAGCATTTCTTTTGCCTGATTTGTATAAGCTGCGCTGGCCGCTACCATAAGTTCATCGCACGAGGAATCTTTGACAATCTCGGAAACCTTTTGGACTTGACTTCCACTGCTACAATCTGCAAAGGATTTTGAAGGTCGGCCCGCACATCTTACTTTCGAAATGAAAATGAGTGGTGTGTCTAACCACTCCTTATTTTTTTTCTCAAAATGATCCTCTCGATTTCCAGACCGCTTCCATCTCAATAAAAGTTGTGCAGAAAAATTATGAATTTGTTTTTTATGGCCGTTCATCATTTTGTTTTGATGCATCAATATTCGCAAAAACATATTTTTCGAGCAACATTTTTTTATTGTTAGAAGCCTTTCCTTTGCGCCATACCGAAAAAAGTGCTCGCTTGGAAACAGACATGATTCCTAAAATAATATATATCTTGTAAAATGGGCGTTTCCGAGGCTTCATATTGAACATTAATAATCACAAAGATCCACGTTTTCACAAACACAAAGATATAGCACCAATAAACACCAATCAATATTAAATTTACTCCACTAAAAATTGCACACGGTTAATTTGGGCTCACTATTTAAACGGCACAATACAAACCAATTTTCAAGGAACTACAACATTAGACAGGTCACGCAAATACTTTTTAACATAATACATACCCTTAACTTCAAATTAGAAAAGAGAACGTAACAAAAATTAAAAAATTAAAGTTTTTACGTAAAGTTGCTTTCGCCAAACAAAAAGTGAAAAATGTGTTGCAGCCCCGCAGCCAAACCATATGATTACTTTAAAAGCTCACAGCTGTGCCAACTTCGATTATCATTGAAAAAAAATTGCATTGCAATCATCCCTGGGGTATTAGTTATCGGTATTTAATAACATTTTGTAGCCAAACGCATTTTCAAATTTTTAATTATTCAGCGCTAGCTCGGGACTCGGGCCCACTGTGCAACGTTTAAAGGACCAAAAACCCTCCTAAGAACTTTTCTCTCTAACACGTCAATTGCCATATCCTTCTTTTTGTCATTGTCCATGCTTCTGTGCCGTATAGCAGGACTGGGATAATAAGCGACTTTATAGCGCAATTTTCGTTTTCCGAAAAGGACTCTGCTCTTTTACTACTTATAGAGCCCGTAGTAACATCGGTTTGCAAGAGTAATTCTTCTTCGGATTTCCAGACTGGTGTTGTTGTCGCTGGTTATCGTCGTTCCGAGGTAGACAAATTCCTTAACAACCTTGAAGTTGTAGTCTCCCATTGCAACAGATTGTCCAAGCGGTGACTTACTGCGCGTTGATTTGAGGTATTTCGTCTTTTCCTCATTTACCGCTAAGCCCATAAGTTTTGACTGCTTCTCTATCTCTGAGAACGCCCGTTTTACCACAGATTCGCTTTTGCCGATGATATCAATATCATCGGCATATGCAAGTAGCGTGTTATCTCTGGTAATGACTTCCTCCCTCATGCGCCCGTTCTTTTAGCATTTGGGCACTGGCGCAGTATGTACTCCATCGGAGTATGTACTCCATCGGGCTCGGAGATGTCTTTTCCTATTTTGACGGAGCTTTGTGTGCTTCTCAACGTCATCATGCAAAGTCGAACGTAATTTGCTGGAATACCAAAGGTAGACAGGGCTTCAAAGAACTTTGACCTTATCGGCGTGTCAAAGGCGGCTTTGTAGTCAACAAAAGGTGGTGGGTGTCGATATTTCTCTCTCGGGTCTTCTCCAGGATTTATCGCAATGTGAATATCTGGTCCGTGGTGGATTTGCCAGGTCTAAAGCCACACTGATAAGGTTCAATCAGTTCACTCATTCTCGGCCTTAGACGTTCACATAGAATGCATGATAGAACCTTATATGCAATGGGAAGGAGACTGATCCAGCGGTAATTGGCGCAAACCGCAGGGTCTCATTTTTTAAATATTGGACAGAGTACACTTAGACTCCAATTATCGGGCATGCTTTCTTCGGACCATACTCTGCATAGGAGTTGGAGCATGCACCTTACCAGCTCCTCACCGCCAGCCTTGAACAATTCAGCAGGCAGCTCATCAGCGCCAGCAGATTTGTTATTTGTTAGCCTTTTTATGGCTAACAAGACTTCATTATGGTCCGGCGGATCTATCTCTATGTTATGATTGGTGGTGTCGCTACTTCCCCAGAGATTGTGTTCGTCATCACCTCCCAGCAGGTTTGAAAAATAGCTTCTCCATTTGTCTAGTGCCACTTCCGGATTTCTGAC
Source organism: Lordiphosa collinella (assembly GCA_018904265.1). Lineage (NCBI taxonomy): Eukaryota > Metazoa > Arthropoda > Insecta > Diptera > Drosophilidae > Lordiphosa > Lordiphosa collinella. The sequence continues at coordinate 330,717 of JAEIFV010000169.1, read as the reverse complement.
CCGATTTCCGTGCTCGTACTTCAAAAGTGTGACTCTGGGCTTAAAACCTTCGGATAGTTGCCTGATGTTTTGGTAGAATTTTCGAGTCTCACTCCTTCCGAACAGCACTTCGACTTCCTCCCTCATGCGCTTTTCCTGCTCAGTTTTCTTCCTTCTGAAAAGGCGCTTCTCCTCTCTCCTTTTCTCCCGGTATCGCTCCTTAACAGCCCGCGTTGCTCCAGACTGCAGAGTTCTCCTGTATGCGGCGTCTTTCTCTGCAGTAGCGCGGCGGCACTCATCATCGTACCATGACTGTTTTCGGGAGATTTCGGCAAATCCGAGAATCTCCTTGGCAGCTGTACTCTTAGAGTGTGAAATATGCTTCCACTGTTCGTCTACACCAGGAGGACAGGTGGGGTTTCCCTGAGCAGCTGGGTGAGTTTTGCTGAGTGGGCCTCGGATGTCCGTTGTGATTGCAGCTTCTCAACGTTCAGCTTTCGGCGTGTGTTAGACTGTGCGGCTTGTGCCACACTGAGCCGTGTGCGTACTTTTGCTGCAACAAGGTAGTGATCCGAGTCAATATTGGCTCCTCGGCGCGCACATACGTCTAGAACACTCGAAGAGTGCCGTCCGTCTATCACAAAGTGATCAATCTGGTTTCGTGTTGATTGTCGATCAGGGGACTTCCAGGTCGCCTTGTGGTAGTCGCGGTGTTCAAATCTGGTGCTACTAATGACCATGTTCCGGCCCGAAGCGAAGCATATCAGCCTCTCTCCATTTTCGGAGGTGTCTTTGTGCTGGCTAAATCGGCCGATAGTCGGGCGATAAACTTCTTCTCTCCCGATTTTTGCGTTAAAGTCGCCTAGCACGATCTTGATGTCGTGATCGGGGCAGCGCTCATATAGGTCTTCTAGGCGCTCATAAAATTCGTCTTTTTCCGAATCGTTCTTTCCTTCTGTCGGGGCGTGTACACAGATAAGACTATCCGAGGCATTGTATAAGTTTTCATTGGCGGATGGAAATAGACGCCGTTCGGGTGCCAAGCCCAAGTAAAGTAAAAAGTAAAATCGGCTTGTCAAGATGACAACAGCCCCAAGGGGCCAAAGCCGAGCCGCTCTCAATCTCTTGGCTTGTGCGCTTCTAATTTTAGCACAAGAGAAAGGGACCTACAGTTTAACGCCGAATTCAAACGGCAGTTTGAGAAGCTTTTTCATGGCTAATTACTGCAACGCTGGCGCCAACAGCAAAGAGGTGTGGCCGGGTGTAAAGTTTTATTCAAAGAAAAAAACTTTTCATTAGATGTTCCGAGGCGGGATCGAACCCACGACCTCATGCTCAGCAGTCGCGCACACTAACCGCTGAGCCACTCCGGCCACAAGCCCAAGTAACGCCCCCTATTTGTCCTAGGGTAGGATCGTCGCTCACGTTAGCCAGCAGCTTGGCGGATGCATCGCTCTGTTACCAGGGGTTACCACGTGGAGGTGTGAGTCGACTTGAGGCGCAGTAAGCTACGTACGCCCCCATAACCACAGGAAAGTTCCTGTCTTCCGAAGGGCTTTCAATTTAACTAAAAATTGCTCTATTTTTTCAAAATTATTTATCTTAAACTCTAAAAATATAACCTTCGTTTTTTCTAAACTACTTATGATATTATTTTCTAATTGATTAATTAATATTGAGAGTTTTCTTTTGAATAAATATATCGAATTGACTAAATCAAAAATTTGTTTATTTTTTTCCCTGAAGGCACAAATTGAACTCATTTAGCATAGACGTAATATCACATAAAAAACCAAAATCTAACAAAAAATCCGAACTTTCAAGAGCTAAACAAAATTCATCAGCTCCTTTAACGTGGGCTTGAAAAAAACTGAGAACATCTTTTCTTAAATTAAATAAACGTTCTAAGCATTTCCCCCGGCTTAGCCATCTAATTTCCGTATACATAAGTAAATCTTTGTTATCAGCATTAAACTCTTCAAGAAATTCCTTAAACTTTCTATGTGTTAATGAATTATGCCCACCCCTTATCTTATTCATTATTTTAACACACGTATTCATAACATTAACCATTTTTAACTAATTCGTAAACAGAGCTTCCTGCATAAATAATCATGAAATCCCATTTTTCTTAAAAATACCAGATAGTCCCTTGTTTGTCCCTGTCATAACTTTTGCACCATGTGTGCATACACAACTTAGCTTATTTATATTATCCTTACATAAAATAGTAAAAAAAAACAGTATTAAATAATATTTCTCCCGTCACATGTCCGTGAAGCGAAACCACGTCATAGAGCTCCTTAAAACAAAATAAGTGCTAATCAACTGTTTTAATACAGATAACTAATTGGCAAATATTATTAATATCTGTACTCTCGTCTAAACAAATTGAAAAATATTTGCACTTAATAAGTCTTTCCTTTGTTGCTGAAAAAATAAATTTACTTAATTGTTCCGTTCTTCTAGTAATCGTTCTTCGAGATAACGGAATTTGTTCATTGATTTCTGAAACTTTCCTCCCAATGTTTCCAAAACATTTTACCACATCAACCATTAAATTTTTAAAAAATATTCCATCTTCAAATGGCCGGCATTGCTTAGCTAAAGCCAAAGCCACTACATAAGATGATTTTTTTTTAAAGATATCTGGTCGACGACAGGCAAAAGTTGGTAGCGATATTTAATAAAGAAATATTTTGCCTTAAGTTCTTACAATTTTTTTATTCTATCCTTATCAATACATCTACATAAAAGTGAAAGTATGTTTGTACCTTATGGGCGTCTAAACCGCTGAACCGATCTTCACGAATTTTTCACAGTATGTTCATGTCGATCAGGAAAGTGTCATAGGCTATGAGTCATGTTTGTGAAATGGTCCGAAAGCCGCGAAATTTGCAAAATATTACCGTTCATCCGATTTCAATGGAAATTTGGGAATGGTTGAACGCTTGCACGGGAAGGTTTCTAAGTTGAAAAAATTTGCGGAAAACGGTCCAAAAACCGCGAAAATTGCAAAGTTCACGTTTTCGCTAAAACTTTGGGAAATTGATCGACACTTGCCCGGGAAGGTTTCCAAGCAGAAGAAACCGCGAAATTTGCAAAATGTTCGTTTGTTATAAATCTTTGGAGAATGTTTGGACGCTTGCGCGTGGAGAGATCTGATTTGAAGAAATGGGCGGGAAACCAAAAACCGGGATAACTCAAAAATATACCGTTCATCCGATTGCGATGAAATTTTGGTCAATGGTTAGACGCTTGGCTGCGAAGGTCCAAAAATTGCGACATTCGCCAAATTATTTCGTTCATCCGATTGCAATCAAACTTTGGGGAATGAATTGAAAGCTTGCTCGGAAAGGTTTCTAAGTTGAAGACATTTGCAGAAATTGTCAAAAAACCGCAAAAAATTAATAAATTTGCGGTTTCGGTAAATCTTTGGACAGTGGTTCGACGATTGCCCGGAAAGGTTTCCAAGTAAAAGAAATGGGCGGAAAATGGTCCAAGAACCGCGAAATTTTCAAAATGTGAAGCTTTGAGGAATGGTTGTACGCTTGCCCTCGAAGGTGTCTAAATTGAAGAAATGGGCCGGAAATGGTCATAAAACCACGAAGTTTCAAAAACTATACCGTTCATCCGATTGCCATAAAATTTTGGGCAACGCTTGCCGGCGAAGGTTTCTAAGGTCCAAAAAGCCTGGATTATTGTGAAGATGTGATAGACGGCAATTGTAGACGGGTAAATAGGAAGTATTAATCAAATGGTCAAAAAGCCACAAATTGAAAAAAAAATGATATTAGATTATCATGAAGACGTGTACCATATATAGAGAAAAAGATCGAACGGTCCAAGATGCTTATACCGACATGCAGCCTGCACTAGATTGAATATAATCGCTCTCTTAAGAATCATAAGAACCCGGGCAACGCCGGGTATTCAGCTGGTTACAAATAAAAAAGAGTTCGTTTATCGAAATCTGTTAGAAATTGTAGAAGTTATTAGCATTTATATAAAAAATTAACATTTGAGTTTTACCGTTCAAATAGTATAAAAAATGTCTATGATCCCTTTTGCTCCGCCGTTTGTGTGCACATTTTTCCTCTCGCGTGAGTATCCAACAAAAGTCACCCATCTTGGCTTTAACCCAAAATCCTTGATAGCGGCGCGCCGCGGCGTTCCATAATCTTCAAATCCTGATGAAATCGATCACCATGCTCATCACTCTCATCGCTGAGGTTTTCAGGGAAGAAATCCAAATGAGGATCCAAAAAATGAATTTTCAACGACATTTTCACGGCTGAATATAATGAAAACTTTAATATAATATACAAACTTTACCTAATTTCTAATAATTTCTTATTAAATGTTCGACGACTTTCTTGTAGTTAGCACTTTTGAAATTTCCAAGAGTGAACAGAACGAATGCCATGCGTCCTCCTCATCCTTGGACAACATTAAATTGAACTTAGAGCTCTCCAAAAGTTTTTTAATTTTCGGTCCAACAAACACACCATATTCTATAATACCCTTAGATAGGTTAGGGAACAGAGTCTTCAAATATGCAAATGCATCACCGTCTTTTTGTAAAGCCTTCACAAAATTTTTTAACAAATATAAAACCCGCCCAAAACCAAACATATATTGTCAAGTGTGATTTCGGATTTGACGTTGCTTCACACAAAAATGGTTTGCCCGACGGTATGCGGTTGCCTTGAAGAGTTTGACAAGCCCGGCGTGACTCCTCCACTCTTGCGTTCATTTATGCGGACATTTGTTTTCCAAAAGGTTCCAGAGTTGCTGGGCAGACGCATTACCAATGAAATCATACATCTGACTGCAGGTAATCTGGCCCAAGGCATACTTAACAAGGTAGCCGCACTTGCTCTCTCATTGCCGCTTATATAAATGTCAAAATGAGCGAGAGCGAGAGAGTAATGCATTTTTGCTCTCGCTTGAGTCAAAGCAAAGAAATTTGTACGTGCATGCAATATATACATATATGTACATATGGAGCCATAGCAAAAACACGTAAAGTTTCAAACAAAATTAAGAGGCAAAACAGAAATAATTCGTCAGCGGAGATGCTTCCCTCACGACTGTTGTTCACAGACTGACACATAAGCAAAGAGGGCGAGAGAGCGAGTGCGGCTACCTTGTTAATTATGCCTTGATCTGGCCCAGAGACAAAAATTTCAAGCACCATTTACTTCACTTTCCGAAAGCCTGTACTTTCGCAATGTCGTCAAGCGCAATCTTATCGCCAGGCCACAGAGAAAGGAGAAGGTAAAGCAGCAGCAACCGGTACAGGATCTACTTCCACCACTTGCCCAGAATCTCGAAAAGTGGCAACGCCAAATGGTAGCCAAGCTGATTGCCGAGACCAAAATGAATGTAAAATATAGCATCGAAGAGCTGGTCAAAAGCAAATGGAAGTACGAAAAAAAAATAGAAGGAAATCGAAAGGAAAACAGAAATCAACATAAACTGGTTCAGCTCCATCGACATCCAATCAAGTTCCAACAACGCTGGTTGGCACGGCCAGATTTTGTCGGACACAAGATAAAATAGGAAAAGAAAGAAAAATTAGTTTTAAAACAAATAGAAAAATAGAATAGCATTGGCTATTCGCTTCGACCTCTTTCGGTCAAGTGATTTGTTTTGCGTTGGTGTCGGGCCTTTTATATCGCTTGGCTCACTCTCGGCCTACTCTGCCATGAGCATTTTAATGTGCGTCAAAATAGCGACGACTGTTTAGCGTCGATTTGGAACGGTGGAATATGGAACAAAAAATACTTTTTTTTTAAATTTTTTCTGGAACTACTTAACTTTTTGAGACAAATTAAATTGCAGAATGTTAAGAAAAGCAAAATCTATTGTATTTAATGAGGTTTGGGTGGATTTGAGAATTGCAGGTACCGAAAATGGTGACCATCGCACAGCCTAAACGGTAAGAGCTAGAGGGCTGAAATTTGGAGAGTTTCCTTATGTGGTGAAAGACGGGGTTCTGGAAAATTCCACCCGGAAAAGCAGGAAAATCGTCGGAAAACTTTGAATGGGGAAAATTTTATTTTTCATCCGGTTGACTTGAAATTCGGTTTGTAAGCATAGTATGCAAAATAATTGGACAGGTGTTTTCCCGATTTCGGAAAATCCGCCCACAAGGAAAGTTCTCGGGAAATTCGATATGCAAAAATCTATTTATCATCCGATTGATTTGAAACTCGGTTTGTAAGGACAGTAAGTGAAATAAATTGAAATGTGATTTTCCGAAGCTGGAAAATTCGACCGTAGGGTCAAAAAATTCACGGAAAAGAGTCGGAAAAGTTTTTATGGGGAAAATTTCATTTTTCATCCGATTGACTTGAAATTCGGTTTGTAAGGACATTAAGTGAATTAAATGAAATGTGACTTTCCGATGCTGGAAAATTAGACCGTAGCGTCGAAATTTCCTGAAAAGCGTCGGAAAGGTTTGTATGGGTAATTTTTAATTTTTCATCCGATTGACTTGAAATTCGGTTTGTAAGGACATTAAGTGAATTAAATCGAAATGCGATTTTCCGATGCTGGAAAACTTGACATTGGGGTCGGGACATTCCCGGAAAAGCGTCGAAAAAGTTTGTTTGGATAATTTTTTTTCATTCGATTAACTTAAAGCGAAGTGTAAGAAATAATTCGACACGTATTTTCCCGACTTCGGAAAATCTGCCCGCAAGGAAAATTCTCGGGAAATTCGATAAGCAACAATCTATTTTCCATCCGATTGACTTAAGATTTGGTTTGTAAGGAGAGTAAGTGAAATTAATTGATACGTAATTTTCTGATGTTTGTGTTGACAGCAGACTAGTCGCATGCTGCTTATTAGGTTCCTACAATATTATTTATCCAACAGGCTTAAGGCTTTCAGTCGTTTTGATTTCAACATGCTCCGCTTTAATGCAGGAATTCGTATGAAGATTACCAGATGCGCTGCCTTCGATATGTTCGCTAATTGGCCCAAAACCAAACATATATTGTCAAGTGTGACTGCGGATTTGACGATGCTTCACACAAAAATGGCTTGCGGTTGCTTTGAAAAGTTCCTATATTTTTTATACCCTTGCAGAGGGTATTATAAAATTGGGCGGATGTTTGTAACGCATTGAAGGAAGAATCTCCGACCGTCTGTCCGTCCTTCCGTCTGTCTGCTGCTAATTTGTCGGAACCGGCCGAATCGGATGACTATAGCATATAGCTGCCATAGGAACGATCGGTCGAAAAACTAGTCTTAGTGAGAAAAACTTTTTTGTTTTTAATGGAAACGCACCCAAAGTACGTTTTTCTTAGTTCACTATTTTTTCCCATGTTTTCACTAAGTTTAGTCAAAATCGGATGACTATAGCATATAGCAGCCATAGGAGCGATCGGTCGAAAAACCAGTTCGAGTGAGGAAAACTTTTTTGTTTTTAATGAAAATGTCCTTTTTATTGGCATATTCTTATTTTATATACTTCAACACATTTCTACAAAGTTTTATCAATAGCAGCAGTATGAATGATCGGTCGAAAAAGAAGTTCTAGTGAGCTTTGAAGAGTTTCTCTATTTTTTATACCCTTGCAGAGGGTATTATAAAATTGTGTGGATGTTTGTAACGCATTGAAGGAAGCATCTCCGACCACATCAAGTATATATATTCTTGATCAGCATGACGAGCTGAGTTCATTTAGCCTTGTTCGTCAGTCCGTCCGTCCGTCTGTCTGTTCTATGCTATCTCCTCCAATTAAAACTTTTTTGTTTTAAATGGGATCGCCTCCAAATTTTCGTAATTAACCGTGTACTATGCTTTTCCATGATTTCACCAAGTTTGGTCGAAATCAGACATCTATATAGTATAGATCCTATAAAAAAGTTAGGTCCAAAGAGAAGTCTTAGTTAGAAAAACTTTTTTGTTTTCAATGGAAGCTGCAAGGGTATACAAAACTTCGGCCGAGTCAAAGTTAACTTTCCCCAATTTTTTTACTTTCAAATCATTTATCATATTATTTATCTAACAGGCTTAAGGCTTTCATTCTTTTTGATTCCAACATGCTCCGCTTTAATGCAGGAAATCGTATGAAGACTACCAGATGCGTTTCCTTCGATGTGTTCGCTAATTGGCCCAAAACCAAACATTTATTGTCAAGTGTGACTGCTGATTTGACGATGCTTCACAACAAAAATAGCTTGCCTGACGGTATGCTGTTGCTTTAAAGCAGTGGCGGGCACACAAATACAATGACATGTAAGACTTGCATTTGTGTGCGTAAGAAAAAATCGAAGTTCTCTTCGTGCGTGATGTTTAAATGCTTTGCACTGCGCAAAATAAAGCAAACTTCAAACTTTACAAAATGATTTGCGTCTTGCTAAATATATTAATGATAATATAATTAGTTACTTAATAACTAATTACATAAACAAGAAAGCAAATTCAAGCATCAGATTTAACAAGTTGATAATTAGATACTTAATAACAACAATTCAAACAACAAATAATAATTAATTACTAAATAACAAGAAAAAAACAAAAAAAGGAAACATCAGACTTAAAAAAATAATATGCTTCTTGAAAAATATTTTAAAACTGAAATGATTAAATACTGAAATAAATATCATAAAATTCAAAACAATAATAATAAAAAAGTAGGAAATATGAAAAAACAGAAGAAAAAGCTATTCACCTTTCAAAAGTTTATCTAAATTTATTTCCCCCTAAATTCCTTAATTCGTAAAAGGCACGCTAAATTTGTATCAGTCAATTGGTTTCTTGTTTTATATAATATATTTTTCATACTAGGAAATGCTACCCCACAATTATAAGTAGTTCCAAACATGGAATACCGCTTATAAATTTCATTTTTAAGACTCGGGTATCTTGCATCATCAATGTTAACCCAGTGGCCGGGTGGCTCAGCGGCTAGAGTGCGCGACCGCTGTGCATGAAGTCGTGGGCTCGATCCCGCCTCGGAACATCTAATAAAAAGTTTTTTTCTTTGAATAAACTTTACACCCGGCCACACCTCTTCGCTGTTCACGCCAGCTTTGCAGTAATTAGCCATGAAATCGGATTCGGCGTTAAACTGTAGGTCCCTTTCTCTTGTGCTAAAATTAGAAGCGCACAAGCCAAGAGATTGAGAGAGGCTCGGCCTTGGCCCTTTGGGGCAGTGTCATCTTGACAAGCTAAATTTACTTTAATGTTAAGCCAAAAGTTTTTTCCTGATTCCAGTTCCAGCTCATACAGTTCGCGATTCATTCGGATGCGCAATTCGCCGCCAACGCACAGTGGGCCCGAGGCGTGAGCTAGCGCTTAATAATTAATATGTCGCGCAAAAGTTAACATATTTTGATGAAATTTGAAACTTAAGCTTTTTTCATAAAAATACAATTACATTTTAAATTTCAGCAAAATCCGCCAACTAATATACATACCTCCCATATAACCCTTAATTTTAAAATAATCCCAAGGTTAATAAGTGCCTTTGTTTTATGGTATTCATTATTCTTTCCGTATTTTTTTAAATATTTTCAGTGTAATTTAATTATATAAGGAACAAAATTAATTTTAATTTTAAATGTTAACTGATAATTAATGTTTTGTCTTGCACACCTCTTCATCAAATGTTTTAAAATTGCCTAAATGCTTTGAAAGCCTCTTATCTATTGATGATATAAATGGATCAGACGAGTAAAGTAAAGAATTAAAACTGTCCGTCATTGTATTTTCCCTGGGGTTTTTTCGTGAATGGTGCTGACGAATATTGCGAAAATCTTTATTTCTAGCTTCAAGGGCCTCTTCCGACAACATTCCTATGGGAAGTGGAACTTGAGCTATTATTTCAACCCCGAGCAATAAACGGGTATAAATTGACGAAAATTTCCGCTGTTTGTATTGCGTATGTCGGAAAAGCGACCGGATCAATTTCCTAACCGGAGGCCAACGTTCGCAATAGCACGCTGAATCGGTATATTAATGACTCACTGACTCCCGTAATCTCAGCTGCTAAAGTTGGGTCCTGAAAAAATCTTCTTGCTGTATTCCCATTTTTATAGCCTGTAGGTCGCTCATCATTTTTGGTTTTGCATTGCAAATCCCACATATTTGAGTTGATGATTCTGCAACAACGCTAAAAATCTTGGTTATATGTATGTTTTGTGAAACCACCTTCAATAAATAAAGCAAGGGCTTCATCATGCGAATATGGTATGGGTTTCTGATTTTCGAATTCCAGCGACTTTCTTATTTTATCAACACTATTAGTGTCAGAGCTAAGCATATTAACAACTTTGGCAGCATTTCTTTTGCCTGATTTGTATAAGCTGCTGCTGGCCGCTACCATAAGTTCATCGCACGAGGAATCTTTGACAATCTCGGAAACCTTTTGGACTTGACTTCCACTGCTACAATCTGCAAAGGATTTTGAAGGTCGGCCCGCACATCTTACTTTCGGAATGAAAATGAGTAACCACTCCTTATTTTTTTTTCTCAAAATGATCCTCTCGATTTCCAGACCGCTTCCATCTCAATAAAAGTTGTGCAGAAAAATTATGAATTTGTTTTTTTATGGCCGTTCATCATTTTGTTTTGATGCATCAATATTCGCAAAAACATATTTTTCGAGCAACATTTTTTTATTGTTAGAAGCCTTTCCTTTGCGCCATACCGAAAAAAGTGCTCGCTTGGAAACAGACATGATTCCTAAAATAATATATATCTTATAAAATGGGCGTTTCCGAGGCTTCATATTGAACATTAATAATCACAAAGATCCACGTTTTCACAAACACAAAGATATAGCACCAATAAACACCAATCAATATTAAATTTACTCCACTAAAAATTGCACACGGTTAATTTGGGCTCACTATTTAAACGGCACAATACAAACCAATTTTCAAGGAACTACAACATTAGACAGGTCACGCAAATACTTTTTAACATAATACATACCCTTAACTTCAAATTAGAAAAGAGAACGTAACAAAAATTAAAAAATTAAAGCTTTTTACGTAAAGTTGCTTTCGCCAAACAAAAAGTGAAAAATGTGTTGCAGCCCCGCAGCCAAACCATATGATTCCTTTAAAAGCTCACAGCTGTGCCAACTTCGATTATCATTGAAAAAAAATTGCATTGCAATCATCCCTGGGGTATTAGTTATCGGTATTTAATAACATTTTGTAGCCAAACGCATTTTCAAATTTTTAATTATTCAGCGCTAGCTCGGGCCTCGGGCCCACTGTGATGCGGCCGCGCGCGGTAACGGACAATGCAAGACCCCCCCTCTCTCCCACAAGCAAAATTGATTCGTATATAACTTCGGTGTTTATTGACCGATCTTAATGATCTTTTCAGAATAGATAGATATTGGGCCTTACTTGATATATGTAAAGTCTATCTTAAAAATTGTGGCTCTGACAGTTTTTTGCGCTTAAAGGGGGGAGGGGGAGGAATTTTCCAAATCTGAAACAAACTCGTATTGAATCGGGTATACACCTACCTACATGCAAAAATTTGTGGCTCTAGCTTTTATAGTCTCTGAGAAACACGCGTTCATACGGACAGACGGACAGACGGACGGACAGACGGACAGGGCTAAATCGACTTGGCTGTTGATGCTGATCAAAAATATATATACTTTATAGGGTCGCAAATGTTTCCTTCTACCTGTTACATACTTTTGCACAACTTCATGATCCCCCTTTTCCCATTTTCAATGGGAACAGGGTATAAAAACTTGGAAGATTCATTCGAAAAATGAATGTACTTTCGAATTCAGTGGTGCGACAAATTGAACTTTTGCACCCAGAATTTATTCGGGCCCCTATTCTTCATGGTACTGTTATAAAGGCCAGACCTAAAAAACGCACTTTGAAGCAATTGACGGCCTTAAGTGATATGTCTAATAAGAAGCTTTCCAATTATAAAGAAAGCTGGCAAAAAAGGGCATTAAAAAACTTAAGGTCGGACTGTTTGGTCGGGATTTCTCCGGACCCCAAAAAGTTCGTGAGGAATTTGCACAATCATGTCTTTCAAAAGACAATAGTTCCAATTTTCATTTGGAGTTGTGTGTTCTTTCTGAGAATTTAGAATCAAATTTGAATTCCTCTGTTCTGGCAGATCATTCATATGTTTCAAACTTGCAAATATTTCGCATGGAAGAGAATTATACAAAAATTCTTCAAAATAATTCGAAATTGAGCAGTTGCTTAATGGAAAATGTACATTTTTACATTTTAAATTGTAAGACTCTTTTCGAGCATGTACATTCCTCAAACATTACTCGGTTTATGTACAATATAGAATTAGACGAATTGGTAACATTGGAAGACAATAAGTGGCTTTCAAACTTCATAGTCGATGCTGCTTCGACAGCAATTGTATTTGATCAAAATGATCCAGGACTGGAAAGTCTTCCATGTCAAATTGGACAATACTGCTTTAAAAATGAGGAATTAATTAAAACTGCTTTGGATAGTTCTTGTAGTACTTTAATTGTTCCTCACTGTTATAAAAATCATTTTTACATTTTATTTATTGATAAAAAATTACAAGAATTTATGTTCCTGGATCCATTTGGGCGGTCAACATCTGCCCAAATGTTTACAAGGCACTATCAGTCACTTTTAAACGGCATTAATAAGATGAATTACAAATGCGTGTATAAAAGTCATGACCTTCAGGATGATTCATACAATTGTGGCATTTTTATTTTGCAGTTTGCAAAATGTCACATAAAAGATATGCCTCTCTTAAATTTAAGACCAGCTCATTTATTTAGAAGAAGCATTTTTGAAAAACTAACCAATTATGGCGATTCGCTGTTAAATATATGTCTACACTGCTGTAAAAATATAGAACATGAAAGCAGATTGCTATGCAACACTTGTGGACGAAATATTTGCATTGAATGCGCTCTAAATTTATACACAATTACCGATAACAACCTTATCTGTAAACTTTGCCAAGCTAGTTTACAATAGAGACGGTGGTTTTTATTTTTAAAATATTTTGCTAGCTAAGCATCATATGTACACACCATATGGTTAATAAAGCTATGTTGAGCTTGTCGATGAGCCGTTTCTGCTTCACCGAAGATAGTTTATATTGGTATCATGTTCAGTTGACACTGAAACTGGCGACATCTGCGCTGTAATCAGCCAGAAACAGTCGTTTCACCGACTCCTTGATTTTGGTCCTTGAAACTTCTTTCAACAATGCAATCAGCCAGCTACGCTCCTAAGCAAATATCCAATTGGAATGTACGTTAATGATTTAATGCGACTGCTAAGTTATAAGTGGAATAGGCCTATTGGGGATACCACTTTAAAAAAATCGCGCCATGAACTCTACCTCAACGGTGGTGTGGAAACGAGTTAATAATTACACTCGGCAACAAGGTCAAGTATATTGAAGTATTGGCATTTATTCGTGAGATACCGGCCGAAATGTTGGAAAGAGTATGCCAAAATTGGACTAAGCGGATGGACCATTTGAGGCGCAGTCACGGTCAACATTTGCATGAAATAATCTTCAAACATTAAATTATATGGACCGTACTATCGATTCCAATGAAGATTTTATGAATTTTTTTGAATTTTATGTGTTTTTTTTTTAAACTTTCGTATAGCTCTTAAAAAATCACCCTTTACTTAAATTAAAGAAAATATAAAGATACATTTTTTATTCATTTGACTTCATCTTACAAAAAATTTTGGATCTTTTTATGTCTTTTTATAATCTTTTTATGTCTTATGTAAAGCCTTTAGAGAAGAAATTATTATTAGGCCTTCCACGCGTCTACGCACAAATTGGCTTTACAAATTAAATTTAAATAATTTTAGCACTGGCGTCCGCAGTCGTCGGAGTCTGTAAGCATGTCAAGAAATTATTTATTAATACAAAGAACTAATTTTTATCAAATAAATTCTTACAGCGTGAGCAATATTTATGCGAAACATTTAGTGATGCTCCTTCGACGTTCGCGTTAATTTTGAGCTATGTGAAGGGGATTCCAGAAACTCGTGTTTATGCGACTTAGGGCTGCAGAATAACGTCGGGGGATTTGTAGGGAAACTTTAAAATTAATTTGCGGGAAAACTGTGGAGAGAAAATGTCTGATAAAGTTAGAGAAAATAGCTCGAATTTTTCTCTATCAGGGGATATATCGTGCATATGGGCACAACATCAGGGAGAGATAGCAACGAATTTTGTTGGCCTGGTCACACTCAACTCAGTTAACATGGGTGGCCTTCTCAGTATTGGCAGCTCGGTCGAGGCTTGTTTACTGATAAGAAATTTTCTCAAAAACTGCGGGGAGGATTTTCATAATTTGTTTTTTAAAATACTCCTGAATATGTCAGCTTTATACTGATATTCCGTGCATTGCGGCACAACATCAGAAAATGAAGATATTGATCAAAGTACGGCATCGCAATTTTTTTGTCAAAATTTGTATGAAGAAATTTTGAGGTTGGTCCACTGTAAAGCAATTTTCTCAAAAACTGAGGGGAGGATTTTCTTGATTTTTTTTTTTCAAATACTCTTGAATATGTCAGCTTTCTGCTGGTATTTCGGCACAACATCTGGAAAAAGAGATATTCGTCCAAATGTCGGGTTACAAATTTTTTGACTTAATATTTGAAGTACCTGCAATAATGAAATCCACCCAAACCTTATTTAATACAATAGTTTATTCTATTCTTAACATTTTGCAATTTATTTTGTCTCAAAAAGTTTAGTAGTTCCTGAGAATATTTAAAAATAAAAAAAATAGTTTTTGTTCCACACTCCACCGTTCCAATTCGACGCTAAAAAGTCGACGCTATTTTGACGCAGCTGTCAAGAAGCACATTTTGTGAAAATATCGATATTATTGATATTTTGTACCCTAAAATATTTATTGTTTAGGCATTCGCACGCGATAGTATCAACAACTCACATCTCTATTACCGGGCCGCCATCGTGTTCATTCACAGCTTTCGGCGTCATCCCCGCCAATAATTTAAAATTTTAATATTTATTTACCCCCCACCAATTGCCAAACTGATCCCCACCGCCTCCTGTCTGCCCCCCTCCCAGGTAAGTAATCGTTCCTTTATTTTACTCCTCCAATTTTTATTTCAATTTTTTGTTTGGTTTTCTTCTCCTTTTTTCCCCTTCCCCCGATTGTTTTCTACTCGCTACTGCCGCTGCACCTCCTGAAATACTCGGTCACCCATCCGTCCGAGCTTCACCCGGAAGCGTTTCGTCGCCACGATATGGGTCCGCCTCGGCCCCCCTGTTGCATACATTGGGTGCTCCAGCACCTGTCGCAATTCCAAGGGCTACTCCGCGGGAGCCACATGTAACCACTTGGATGGCGTCCATGGCACGGATGACTGAAATGTCGGCTGCTGTTTTGGCTGCTGCGCCGGTGATGGCTGCGGCTGAGGTGCTGGCCACTGCCATGGGCCCCGGTTCCCTGGTTCCACCTCTGCGGCCTTTTCGCCCTGCTGCGACTGCGCTGGATGCGGCTGTTGCTACTGCGCTGTCATTGCCTGCGGTTGTGGCGGCTGCTGCTGCTGTGCACCCACCTAGGAGGACTTGGAGGCATCTCCTCTTTGATGATGCCGGTCCTAGGCCCAGGTACTACCACGGCCTTTCTCCATGTGACCACAAGCGCCGCGTGATGCTCCCAACGGTCTCCCCAGAAGATGGAACGCTTGATCCGGTTCACCACTGGCGCTTCCTCCCGAAATGCCTCGGGCTCCTCCTTATCCGATGAAATAACGATTACCGCCGGATTTTCGCGTCCCCACCTAGCATCTGCTGCCTGCTCCTCCGGTCGCTGCCTCAACGGTGACAGCAGAGGTTCCTCGTTCTTGTCCTCCACCAGTGCTGGATCTGTCTCCTGTTCCTCCTCTCCCTCGCTCTCTTGCGACGATCCGCTCGAGGATTCGGCGGAGGTGGACCATGCGGACGCCGCCCGAGACCCCGGAGGCATAGAAACGGCCGACGCCCTCGAACGAATCGGCGATGCGTCCAACACCAACACGTCCTCTCGCCGCCTCTGCAGGAGTCGCGGTTTGAGTTTCGGGTGAGTCCTCCGGCCCTTGTTGCCACAAAATAGCAACCGCGCTCTTAGCTAGACCCTTTATTTGGTGCGCAGGCGCTCCAAAACCTCCGCTTTAGTGGCTTTGCGCCGCCTCTCTCCCATTTCAAACGCCTCGCTAGTCAAATCTCTGTTCCGGCGGCTGGGACCGGCTGGCTCCACTATACGCTTTGCGTCTCTGGTTTATTTGGTGCGCAGGCGCTCCAAAACCTCCGCTTTAGTGGCTTTGCGCCGCCTCTCTCCCATTTCGAACGCCTCGCTAGTCAAATCTCTGTTCCGGCGGCTGGGACCGGCTGGCTCCACTATACGCTTTGCGTCTCTGGTTGCTTCCGCACGTGTTCGTGACATTTTGTTAAATGTCCGACATTGGCTGCTCACTTTGCCCTTGAAGCTAACCTCTGCCGCTGCGCAGTCGCGACAGCGGCTTTGTCAGCAACTTATTTGCATAGCGCCAAGGCGGAGCTCAGGACATAACTGCGCTATCGTGGCTGCCCCGCTCACACCTATAGCCGCGTCTGCCCCGTCTTTGACGTAGGCTAAGCTAATTATGTTCGCCCTAATTTTATAACGAATGTTGGGTCAGCACCCCTATTGGCTATATGCAAGTTGGTTTGCCATAGAAAGTTATAGAGGGACTCCCCTCGCTCGTTGGTGTCTGTACTGCCCCATAGTGTGTGGTGTTGGCATCTCCTCCTAATATGAGGCTTGTGTTGGTGTGGCTGCTTCCGACCAGGTCTCGGAATAAATAGATGGTAGGGGGCTCTCACTGTCATGAGCCAGATAGTAAGATGCCACTTCATTTGAAATTTAGGCTTTTTATTTGACTCTTCAATTGACTTTTCTTCTTTCTTGCTTTCTCACTTATTTCCTCTCTTTCGCACTTTCGCAAATTTTCTGGTTGCCAATTTATTTAAACAAAAAAATTTAGAAAAATTTTGCACTCAAAAAATTGAGGGGGGGGGGCTGATCTTGCCGCTGGAGCATATGATCTTAGTTCAATGCTGCTCAAACTGTGCTGCTGCCCACATGCAGTTCGCCGAGGCAAGTTCTTGTAAAACTGCGCCTATGGGGTGCTGCTGCAGCCAGACCAAGTGGCTCTTGATCTGGGTTGATCAATCTGTACTTGGCTGGCAAAATATGAAAAGCACTTAAAATCTGCCCTCTAGATTGAGATAAAGATATACAAAGGGGAATTCGCTATAGGACTGTAAGACAGAGAGGTTCTTTTAAACTCTTACCTAGGCGAGATGACTCGATGCCCACAAAAAAATAAAAAATTTTCTTTTTCTTCGCGAGGAATTTTCGAAGTTCCAAAAAGAATTTCCTTTTCTTCCTTCCACAATTAAAGGTTTTCGCAATCAGCAAATCGCTTTAGAAAGGCTCTATAATCTTTCTAGAATGACGGATGACGGCCTATCTTGGGAGGTTAGGGAAAACCAAGATTTTGATCGGTAACTGGATGTTGGATAATGTGTGTCTGGTGGCGTTGCAATGGAAAAGAGATCGGGTGCCGTTGAGGCTGCTTTATAAAGGCAAATGAGAGACCGGAAATCTATAGCTGTCAACATTATGACACTGTCAAACTTTCTCATTTCTCTCTTTAGTGCCACGGTTGCATTCTTCGTCAAGTGCAGTGCTGCATTTGCACTGATCGATAGGGACTTGGCGCGAATTTCAAAATCTTTAAGCCCGAACCGAAACGTAGCTTTCCTCTTTTAATTAAAATACATGAAAAATAAAGTCAGTCCATTACAGTATGTTGTTTAAACGCGTTTTTCTCAAAACTACTTTTTCAAAGTCTGCGTTTACTCCCATTTAACCGATTGATTTGAAACTTTGGACACATTTTCTACATATACAATTTTTTTACCTTAAGGGGATTTTCCACCCTCAAACTGACGGAATTTTTCGTGGAAAATAGCAATTTTCACTTTAGACCACCAAAAATGAAAAAAAAAAAGGAGAAAGCAATGCTAACTTCGTTTTTGCCGAAGTTTAAAGACACTTGAAACTTTTGTAAGCACTGACTTATTTTGTGACCAATGGCTTAATCTATAAACAATTTTGTATGGAAGCTACAAGAAGTGTCCATCCGATTTTCGCGGCTCCGACATATGGCAGTGTGCAGCTAAAAAATATCTCTGTTCAAAATTTCAGCTCGATTGCTTCAAAACTGAGGGACTAGCTTACGTAGAAACAGACAGACGGACAGACAAAGCTCAATCGACTCAGCTCTACATGTTTTATGTGGTCGGAGATGATTCCTTCTATGCGTTCCAAACTTCTGGGCAAAATTATAAAACACTTTTCAAGTGTATAAAAAAATATAATTATAGACCGTGGGTGGAGGATTTGATGATACTTTAACTAAATTTTAATGGTTTTTGATTTTCGGATAATTTTTTACCGAGATATAGCCGCCGCAATTCAACAACTCCGCAGCTCAATTGGGGGTCGTGAATACCCTAAGTATATTGTTATAAGTATACTTAATAATGTACAAAAGGTTTGAAAATTAAAAATTATCTTGATCTGCCTGCAAGTATAAGAAACATATGTCTCATAAATGTCAAACCTATATCTCTTCCCATCTCTGAGATCTGCTTGTTCATACGGACGGATGGACAGACCGTCATGGCTATATCGACTCGGCTGTTGATGCTGGTCAAAAATATATATGGGTGATTTTGGACAAAATAATTTTTTTCGTATTCTCTGTAGCAAAGTAGTGCATATGTATTTCAGCATTTTGTCGAAATATGCTTAATTCGCGGAAAATTTTTTTTTAAATTTAGCTTTTTAAAATTTAAAATTATCAAAAGCCATTGCTAATAAAAATATAAACAAAATCGCAAAATTTAATTCCGATCCCATACATTCAAATTCCTTTCATTTTAAAATTATTTTTATATGTTTTGGTAACCAAATCGCGAAAATAAGAACGAAAAAATTAATTGCCGAGAAAGGGCATTTTTTATTTTCTGGTCTTTTTCCTCATTTATTAAAAGTTTTTACATTTTTAAAACAATTTAAGAACGTTAAGCATTTTTCCAAAGTTTATAATGACGAAAATGATTTTAAAGGACCGGCACTTTCAACTTAAAGTTATTACATATTCAAACTAAGAAGAATCACAAATTGTTAATTTAAAAATAAATTTTAATAAATGAGAGAAAAGTCCATAACTCCATAATATAGAACAGTTCTGGATACAAGACCTAATTTTAAGAAAAAAAATGGAGTGCGCTTTCTAGGCAATAAATTTTTTTGTACTAATTTTCGCGATTTGGTTACCAAAAAAGATTAAAATAATTTTTAAGTTTAGGTAATGATAACCTAAACCAGTGGTGTCCAAACTCACACACAATCACCAAACTTGCCAACCACGCGTGGCTGCCTTTTCAAATTTTGGACATCGCTGATCTAAACTCATGAATATTTTGCAAATTTTGTGACTTTTTTGACCGTTTGGTTCATATCTCCTATTTAACCATCTACAATTGCCGTCTATCAAATCTTCACAATAATCCAGGTTCAAATTAAAAACTTGCAAATTTCGCAATATTTTGGACCGTGTTATCTACAGCTTCCATTTACCAATGCCAAAATACCAAATGAAGCACTAAGCGCTTTCATAAATATTCCTAAGGTTATTATGCAAATTTCGTGATTTTTGGACCTTAGGAACCTTCGCGGGCAAGCGTTCAAAGTTTCATAATAATCGAACATTTTGCAAATTTCGCGGTTTTTGGGACCATTTGCCGCGGAATTCTTCTACTCGGAAACCTTCCCGGGCAAGCTTTAATCAATTCCCCAAAGTTTTAGCGAAAACGTAAATTTTGCAATTTTCTCGATTTTTGACGGTTTTCCGCAAGTTTCTTCAACTTAGAAACCTTCCTGGGCATGCTTTCAACCATTCCCAAAGTTAGATCGATATAAACATAACATTTAATAAGGAAGCTATAATTTTTTAATATCGTCACACTGTTTCGGTGCGAATTGGGTGAATTCCCGGAATTAATTAGCTTCCTGGAAAAATTGTGGATTGTTTTATTGGTTAGACTGCAAATTCGGCTGGTCAATAAAATAGGTGTATGAAGCAAAACATTAACCTGACGTTTATAAATACAATTATTTGGTTGCAGAAGGTAAGGTATTAGGAAAACATAACTAAATGGGGACTTAAAAAACCATTAAAATTGTATTAGATGGGCCGTGGGCGTCACTGCAGTGCGGAGGAGAGAAGGCTCATTCGACGACTTCGAGATGAAGGAAAAACTTATAAATCCATTGCCATGTTAATGAAACGTTCTCAAAACTTCTTAACCAATGTCTTAAAACCGGAAAAATAGGTGCAACTCGTGGAGCACCTAGAAAATCATCATCTAAGACCGACGATCGTATGGTTCAGTTGGTTAAACGCGACCCATTCAAGCCTTTCAGGGCGATTGCCAATGAAATTGGGAATATTGTGTCATCACGGACCGTTCGGCGACGATTGGCAATAGCAAACCTACCAGGTAGGATTGCTCGCAGGGTTCCTTTGCCTCGGTCGGCAAGTTTACAGATGAGGCACAAATTTGAATTAGAACGTAGAACCTGGTGCGGACCGGAGGGTGAGAAAAAATGGCGTAATATTCTCTGGAGTGACGAAACCAAAATAAATTTATTTGGAAAAGATGCCAAAAGGAATGTTCGTCGTCCGAAATGCAAAAAATTTGATCCCAAGTACACATATAAAACTGTGAAACATGGAGGTGGTAGCCTAATGGTATGGGACTGCTTTTCATGGTATGGTGTTGGTCCGCTTCATCGTATTGACGGAATAATGGACAGATTCGTTTACAAAGATCTATTGGAGACTGTGATGCTACCATATGCCGAGGATAATATGCCACTTTTATGGAAGTTCCAGCAGGAGTAAAATGTGGATGTTCGTGAGTGGCCAAGACAATCGCCGGACCTCAATCCCATCGAGAATCTCAGTGGTGAACTCAAAAGAGAGGTCGGAAAGACTTTTTGTCAAAATAAAAATATACTTTGGGATATTCTCCAAAGAGCATGGTACAACATTCCAATTGGAGCTTGTCGCAAGTTAATATCCTCCATGCCAAAACGAATGGAGAAAGTCTTGCAAAATAATGACGGATATGCCGGCTATTAGCTGCCAGATACTTAGTTTAATATAAAACAAGACCAAAAATAGTGAAATATTGATTTAATTTAAACATTTAGCATCGTATACCTATTATTGTGTCTAGCCAAAATTGGCGGATTTTAGGAAATATTTAATTTAGTTGTGTATTAAAGGGTTTGTGAAACTGTTTTTACTTTTTGTTTAAAGACAATTAATATAGGTTTTGGAAAATCTTTGATTTGTTGAGACTAGAGAAGATATGAATTAGAAATAAAAAGTTAAAAAAAAAACACACCTATTATTTTGTCCATAAGTGTATAAATATTGATGGCTTTGGATAGCAAGCAACTCAAAATAATTTTAAATTACAGAAAGCTAAATTTTCAATAAAATTATTTTCCACGAATTAAGGGGGTAGTACAAGTTGGGCCGGAAAAAAACGACTTTATTTTTTTATGCTTTTTTTCATAGCTCAGATATTCAAAAATATTTTCCCAAGAGGCTTTTCGAAAACACGAATTAGTTTAGGAGATATAGCCCTTTTAGTGACTCAAGATGACCCAAATGTCCTACCAACTGCAAACTTTAAACGCGCTTTTCTCGAAACCTCGTTTTTCAAAATGGCGGCCGCGATTCAGCCAAAACTACTGAACCGATTTCGTTCAAAGAGTTGTCAAACGACGCAGAATTGTCATCATTCTGGCCTGAACCTCCAACTTTTAGATACAAACATTTTAAGTATTTTTTTTTACACTAGACTACAAAAAAAATTTCACTTTTGAAGTGCCACCACTTTGTCAAAAATTACCTTTTTTCAAATCTGAGGTTCAGGCCAGAATTACATCGATACTAAACCAGAATCAGAGATAAACGTAGCGAAGGCCGTTCAGCAGATAAATATTACAGTGGGCTTAGAGCTAGCTTATTATCTAGACATATTACTACAACTCGGCCGTCCTGACGTTTGAGGATCCCCTGATCCTTGCCGACATACTTCTCGTTACAATATTGCTTAAATTAATGTGTCCGTTTTTAGCAGGGACCGTAACGGTTATAATTTTTAAAATAAAAATTGTACAATAACCATTATTTTTTGATTTTTATCAAAAAATTGAAAAATAACTTTTATTTTTGATTTAAAAAATAAGTTAAAAAATAATAATTAAATTTCAATTTTTATTTAAAAATCATAATGTAACGCTTATTTTCAATTTTTATAATAAAAATTGAAAATAAAAATTATTTTTCAATTTTTATAAAAAATCGAAAAATAAAGATTATTTTTCAATTTTTATTATAAAAATTGCAAATAAAAATTGAATGTAAATATCTTTAGAACCGGGTGGAGTATTACCAAAATTTAAAAACATTCATGATGTGTGGATCAATACCTTTCATATGATACATCGCATGTCCTGAAAGGACCAGCATCCTTATGGTTTAACTTCATGTGAGCAAAAAAATTAACAAATCGGTGGCAAGCAACCGGGGTATGTATTTCGAAAAGTGACTTATATATATAAAGGACTCGTGGAGACACCACCCCCTCCCCCATCCCTCTTACCCCATCAAGCTGTAAAATTTAATTCATGATATTCGTCATAATTATAAGCAGGGATGCAATTCGGTTCTGAGCCAACCCTTACCCGAACAGCTAATGCTAGACGATTAACCAAACCTCTAAAAGTACCGGCGCCCCTCCAGAAATGCTGAACCTTGCTCATTAAGTTCTCCTGAAGATCAATTGGCTTAGGCGCTTGATGTGACAAGGACGCTACGATGACGACACGTACCCTGTGCGGACGGCCTAAGTTACAGGAACGATCGGCCGACAAACTAGTTTTAGTATCCACTTGGGTGTTAGCTATAACAGACTATTAAAAACAAAATCACTTAATGTTATAATTGGCAAATATTCGGCCACTGCTCCAGTCGTTGTGCAGTGAGAAACCTACCTCCCGTCTATGTACATTTTTCGTTTCCGCTGAGCCGAAAAAAAGAAAAAAAAATTTTTAACGGGGACTTGAACCAACAAACCAAGAATGTAAGGCGGCATACCTAACCACTCAGCCAACTTATATTTTAATATCCGAGCAGTTAAACTTTAATATATGTATCTTTGTAAAGGCTGACAAAAGCGAAAATTGGTATCCAATGTCTGCAACCTGGAACATTCGCTTTTTTCACATGCGTCATCTATAATATCTATATGTCTTTGATATAAGTCACTTTTTTGCTTGCCACCGATTTGTTAATTTTTTTTTGCTCACATGAAGTTATACCTTAAGGATCCTTAATGTTGGTCCTTTCAGGACATGTGATGTATCATATGAAAGGTATTGAGCCACACATCATGAATGTTTTTAAATTTTGGTAATACTCCACCCGGTTCTAAAGATATTTACTTTCAATTTGTATTTTCAATTTTTATAATAAAAATTGAAAAATAATCTTTATTTTTCGATTTTTTTATAAAAATTGAAAAATAATTTTTATTTTCAATTTTTATTATAAAAATTGAAAATAAGCGTTACATTATGATTTTAAAAAAAAAATTGAAATTTAATTATTATATTGTAATTTATTTTTTTTAAATCAAAAATAAGAGTTAAAATTAATTTTTATAATAAAAATTAAAAATAAAGATATTTGCAGATATGATCAAGGCAGAAGATGTTGTAGTCTATTAAGACGACATAATAATTGCAACTGAAGACATGGAAAGTCATTTAACCATTCTTAAAGAAGTTTTTAAGCGAATGGTAGAAAACAGATTAGAGTTGCGATTGGACAAATGTGAATTTCTGTATCCAACAGTCAAGTATCTAGGATTCATAATCGATGGTGAGGGTATAAAAGCGGACGACAAAGGACTAGAGGCAGTTCGTTCTTTTCCTGTGCCGACGAAAGTTCATGAAGTCCAAAGTTTCATAGGACTCTGTTCCTATTTCAGAAGATTCATCAAAGACTTTTCGCTAATAGCTAAGCCGCTACATGATCTGACAAGAAAAGACAGAAAGTTTAAATTCGGAGAAGAAGGCCTTTAATACTCTTAAAATGAAATTAATGGAGTCACCTGTTCTCGCAATTTATGACCCAAGAGACGAAACAGAACTTCATACTGATGCAAGTGCATTAGGCTATGGGGCTATACTGCTACAGAGGAAAAAATATGGAAAACTTCACCCTATTTTCTATTACTCTAAGCGAACAACAGATACCGAGTCCAGATATGACAGTTTTAAACTGGAAACATTGGCTATTATAAATGTCCTCAGAAGATTCCGAGTCTATTTACAGGGAATTAAATTTAAAATTATAACAGACTGCAATTCCTTGTATCTAACTTTGGGAAAAAAGGATTTAAATTCTCAGATTGCACGATGGGCCCTTGAATTACAAAACTAAGATTACCATCCAGAACACAGGCCAGGTACGAGGATGCAACATGTCGATGCGTTAAGTCGCGTTCATAACATCCTTACTATAGAAACTAACACGTTCGAGGAAAACTTGATTATATGTCAAGGAAAAGATACAAAGTTGAGTCAGATCAGGGAAAAGCTATTGCAAACGGAAGATGAATACTATGAAATGCGCAACGGAGTTTTATATAGAAAGAAGGCTGATAGACTTTTGTTTTGCGTACCAGAGGCTATGGAAGACAGGGTATTATATAAATACCATGATGAAATGGGACATGTAGGAGTAGATAAAGTAACAGATCTTATCAACAAAAATATTGGTTTTCTAATATGAGGAAAAAAGTAGACACTCATATTCGGGTAAGACCGAAAGCTATGTACACATGATACCTAAAGGAGTCAAACCGTTTGATGTTATCCATATACACCATTTTGGTCCAATTAATAGTAAAAACTCTACCAAGAAACATATATTGGTTTTGATAGACGGTTGTACAAAATATGTGAGACTATATCCTACTAAGACTACGAGTTCAAAAGAGACTATAAAGGCATTGAGCGATTATTTTAAAGCGTACAGCTGTCCCAATAATATTATCTCAGACAGGGGAACAAGTTTTAGCTCAGATGAGTTCAGCAATTGGAATCTAAAGGAATCAACCACATAAAAGTAGCCACTGGTTCGCACTATGCTAATGGGCAAGTGGAGAAAGTGAATAGAGATTTGGATCCAATGATTGCGAAACTTCTTGAGAAAAATGATCCGTGGCATAAAACTCTAAGTGATGTGGAGCACGTTATGAACAACACAAAGAACAGGAGTATAGATGAGTATCCAAGTGTAATGCTTTTTGGCGTCAAACAAAAAGGTAATGTTATAGACAGCCTGAAAGAGAATATAATCGAAAAAATCAAAGAAATCTAGAACAAATACGACAGAACGAATCTAAAGTCCAAGAGAAAGCTCAAAAATATAATAAAAGTCAGTTAGATTCAAAAAGAAGAGCGCCAAAAAAATATGTGATTTGATTCACAATCGGGGATGTCAAGTAAATTAAAGCCTAAGTTCAAAGGACCTTATGTAGTAACTAAAGTGTTAGACAATGAACGATACGCAGTAGAAGATGTAGACAATTTTCAACAGACACAAATACCTTACACTGGAGTATGGGCAATTCACAACATGAAACCTTGGTTTAACAGCAATGACAAACATAGTGACGAAAGTAGTGACGAAAGTAGTGACTATAGTAGTGACGAAAGTAGAGATGAAAATAAAGATAAAAGAGGAAAACAAAGTAAAGAACAAAGTAAAGAGCAAAGCAGAGGACAAAGTAGTGAACGAAGTAAAAACCTAATCATTACAGAACCCAAAATATGTTCAAACAAATTAAACACTAAAAACCAGGGATTGCAAATAAGAGTTATGAGTTCATAAAAATCGAACCTTAAAAAAATAATTTAGATGAATAATAATTTATAATAAAAATTAAAAAATAATCTTTATTTTTCGATTTTTTTATAAAAATTGAAAAATAATTTTTATTTTCAATTTTTATTATAAAAATTGAAAATAAGCGTTACATTATGATTTTAAATAAAAAATTGAAATTTAATTATTATATTGTAATTTATTTTTTAAATCAAAAATAAGAGTTAAAATTAATTTTTATAATAAAAATTAAAAATAAAGGTTTATCCTGCCAACAGAATCCTGGACCCTGAATTAGTATATCTAAGATATTTTCATTCATCTAAATTATTTTTTTAAGGTTCGATTTTTATGAACTCATAACTCTTATTTGCAATCCCTGGTTTTTAGTGTTTAATTTGTTTGAACATATTTTGGGTTCTGTAATGATTAGGTTTTTACTTCGTTCACTACTTTGTCCTCTGCTTTGCTCTTTACTTTGTTCTTTACTTTGTTTTCCTCTTTTATCTTTATTTTCATCTCTACTTTCGTCACTACTATCGTCACTACTTTCGTCACTATGTTTGTCATTGCTGTTAAACCAAGGTTTCATGTTGTGAATTGCCCATACTCCAGTGTAAGGTATTTGTGTCTGTTGAAAATTCTCTACATCTTCTACTACGTATCGGTCATTGTCTAACCCTTTAGTTACTACATAACGTCCTTTGAACTTAGGCTTTGATTTACTTGACATCCCCGATTGTGAATCAAATCACATATTTTTTTGGCCCTCTTCTTTTCGAATCTAACTGACTTTTATTAAATTTTTGAGCTTTCTCTTGGGCTTTAGATGCGTTCTGTCGTATTTGTTCTAGATTTCTTTGTGTTTCATTTTGATTTTTGTCGATTATATTCTCTTTCAGGCTGTCTATAACATTACCTTTTTGTTTGACGCCAAAAAGCATTACACTTGGATACTCATCTATACTCCTGTTCTTTGTGTTGTTGATAACGTGCTCCACATATAATACCCTGTCTTCCATAGCCTCTGGTACGCAAAACAAAAGTCTATCAGCCCTCTTCCTATATAAAACTCCGTTGCGCATTTCATAGTATTCATCTTCCGTTTGCAATAGCTTTTCCCTGATCTGACTCAACTTTGTATCTTTTCCTTGACATATAATCAAGTTTTCCTCGAACGTGTTAGTTTCTATAGTAAGGATGTTATGAACGCGACTTAACGCATCGACATGTTGCATCCTCGTACCTGGCCTGTGTTCTGGATGGTAATCTTAGTTTTGTAATTCAAGGGCCCATCGTGCAATCTGAGGATTTAAATCCTTTTTTCCCAAAGTTAGATAGAAGGAATTGCAGTCTGTTATAATTTTAAATTTAATTCCCTGTAAATAGACTCGGAATCTTCTGAGGGCATTTATAATAGCCAATGTTTCCAGTTTAAAACTGTCATATCTGGACTCGGTATCTGTTGTGCGCTTAGAGTAATAGAAAATAGGGTGAAGTTTTCCATCTTTTTTCCTCTGTAGCAGTATAGCCCCATAGCCTAATGCACTTGCATCAGTATGAAGTTCTGTTTCGTCTCTTGGGTCATAAATTGCGAGAACAGGTGACTCCATTAATTTCATTTTAAGAGTATTAAAGGCCTTCTTCTCCGAATTTAAACTTTCTGTCTTTTCTTGTCAGATCATGTAGCGGCTTAGCTATTAGCGAAAAGTCTTTGATGAATCTTCTGAAATAGGAACAGAGTCCTATGAAACTTTGGACTTCATGAACTTTCGTCGGCACAGGAAAAGAACGAACTGCCTCTAGTCCTTTGTCGTCCGCTTTTATACCCTCACCATCGATTATGAATCCTAGATACTTGACTGTTGGATACAGAAATTCATATTTGTCCAATCGCAACTCTAATCTGTTTTCTACCATTCGCTTAAAAACTTCTTTAAGAATGGTTAAATGACTTTCCATGTCTTCAGTTGCAATTATTATGTCGTCTAAACAGACTACAACATCTTCTGCCTTGATCATATCTGCAAATATCTTGTTTATGTAACGCTGAAACGTTGATGGGGCATTACGAAAGCCAAAAGGCATTCTTAAAAACTCAAACTGACCAAGAAGTGTCACAAAAGAAGTAAGTTTGATCGATTCTTCGTGCATGAATACATGATGGAACCCATTTTTGAGATCCAACTTCGAAAATATCTTTTTGTCAACCAATCTCTCTAATAAATCGTCGATAAGCGGTATTGGATAATTATCTCTTGCGGTTCTCTTATTTAACGGTCGGAAATCTACACACATTCTGCGTTCTTCGTTTTTTTTCTTTACTAGCACCACGGCAGATGCGAACTCTGACTCACTAGGTCGTATAAATCCTTTCTTTAAGTTTTCGTCAAGTATTTTTTCTAACTCCTTTTTCTCAGCATATGATAACCTTCTAGGCCTGCAGTAGAATGGCTTATCATTCCCAATAACGATTTTTATTTCACACTTTGTTTTAGGTATATCTGGTCTGACGGGCTTTGTATAATGATTTTCAAAAAGTGCCTCAAACTTTTGTTTGTTTCTAAAACTGGTCTGTTCTCCCAGTTTATAAGTAGCCTTGCCTTCCCCCACCACATTGATAGCTAACATTTGTTGTTCAAAATCGCCGATCTCACTAGCTTGATCAATTATTACGTTTGCTGTGTTTTCACGATTTATGGACTCTAACTTTTGATTTGATACTTTTTTGCTTTTTTCAACATTGGACTTATCACAGCTTTTCTCTTTTGAATGGATCTCCAGACTATTCTCCACAATATGCTCTACCCTATCCTCTACGTTGTTGATTACATTTGATACGTTCTCTTCGTTTTGCTCTACCTTGTCAAGCACCACAATTTTTAGCTTACTTGCTTTAAAGAAATCTCTACCTAGTACCATCGGGTGCCTCATAGACTCGTTGCCAACCACATATGCTTCAATTTTTCCATTTACATTGAGTTTGCTGTTATTAATTCCAAAATAAGAATTAGCCATTATGCAGCTTCGTATCTTCACTTCATGTGGTAAGGTCGACTCTCTTAGAAATGTGATTGGGCTACCGGAGTCTAATAGGCACTATATAGTTGTTGGAATTATTTTCGACTTCCTTCTTATCATTGGCGGTGTTGTTTTGGGGCTTCCGATAGTTCTTGCATGCCCTGGCCAGATGTCCTGGCTCCCCGCAAGCATAACAAGCCCCATCCGCACGAACAGGCTTGCGACAATCGGCGGCCACATGCCCGAAACTATGTCAATTAAAGCACTTTCTGGCCCGGGGCCAGAGCCTGCGAAGCTTGTCCACCTTTTGCAAAATTTGGCGAACGTCGAATGTACTGGAACGCGCGCAGAACTGCGGCTGGCGAACTGAAGCACTGTAATTTCGGCAGATTGGTCAATTGTCGCTCCGGTATACCATCGATAAAATACTGTACGAGTTCCTCATCACCCATGCCAATTGTACTTGCCACCATAACTTTGTCAGTGTAATTTTTGATTTTTTAGCTATTGTCTTTTTGGCGACACTGGTTTAAACAGCTCACGCACGTTTCGTGTTTTGTTTCACTGTCAAACATCTTCAGTTTGTTCTATAATTTAACCATGAATCGTCTTACAAACGAACAACGCTTGCAAATTATTGAATTTTATTATCAAAATGCGTGCTCTGTTAAGAAAGTTCATCGCGCGCTTCTTCCATTTTATGGTCAGTTCTCATTTTTGGCTCAATGGGAACGTAAAAAAGCAGAATTGTCGATTTTGGAGTGAATATCAGCCAGAAGCATTGCAAGAGCTACCAATGCATCCAGAAAAAGTCACAGTTTGGTTCGGTTTATGGGCTGGTGGGATCATTGGACAGTACTTCTTCAAAGATGATGCGAATCGTAACGTAACTGTGAATGGTGAGCGCTACCGTGAGATGATATCCAACTTTTTTTTGCCCAAAATGCAAGAGCTTGACTTGCATGACATGTGGTTTCAACAAGACGGTGCCACATGCCACACAGCACGCGCAACAATGGGCTTATTGAGAGGGGAGTTCGTTGAACATTTTATTTTACGTTCGGGACCGGTCAATTGGCAGCCTAGATCGTGCGATTTACCGCCTTTAGACTATTTTTTGTGGGGCTATGTTAAAGCTCATGTCTATACAGACAAGCCCGCTTCAATTGGCGCATTGGAAGACAACATTGAAGCATTTATTAGTGAGATACCGGACGAAATGTTGGTAAGAGTATGCAAAAATTAGACTAAGCGGATGGACCATTTGAGGCGCAGTCACGGTCAACATTTGCATGAAATAATCTTCAAACCTTTAATTATATGGACCGTACTATCGATTCAAATAAAGATTTCATGCATTTTTCTGAATTTTATGTGTTTTTTTTTTTTTAAACTTTCCTATAGCTCTTAAAAAGTCACCCTTTATGTGACAAACTTCTCATCCACCATCCACTTGCGCCGCTCAAATTTTCGGCGTAAGTCAAGGACGCTTTCCTTGGTTCCATATACCAGCAGAACCTCCTCGAGGATGTCGTCAATGTCGCCTTACAGCAGCGATTGACAAGAGCCATATATTTGCATTGCCTTTGAAACATGTGCACAAAAGAGCACGTACATCATTGTCGCTTACTGAAAAGGCAGCTCGGATACTGGCCAAACACATCATTCTCGCCGTTGAATTCTGGTACCAGTTCCTTTAAAGTGTTAAAAGGGACTACTGATTTGTTCGATCGTTCTAAATTTTCCGTCTCACTTCCACTATACCATTACTGTTGGCTGCCACTGTAGCTTCCAACTTTGTAGCTTTGTCGTTGTTGCCTGTGTATGTATCGGCATGTTAGTTGTACTCGTTCAAGTTCTTCTCGTTGATCGAGGTGCCGTTGTTTTTGCGAATTTCATCTTGCGCCTTTTCTTTGACGGCGTTGGTGGCACCGGAATTATCTCTGTGTGTGAGTGTGTTGGTGTGAGCGTCGTTTTGGTTTCGCGCGTTTTCTTTGGAGTCCTTGCTGGTGCCGGAATTATCACTGGGTGTAAGTGTGTTGGTGTGAGCGTCGATTTCGTCGAAATTGCGAATTTTGTCAACTGCGCCCTTAATATCAGCATACTCAAAATTCTGTCGCGACATGCCCTCACCTGGACTTAGTGCCACGAACTGAGGGTCAACTTCATAAAGTCGTCCAATGCGCGTTGCCTTTGTGCCTGATGTTGGCAGACCCAGTCTTTCACACCAGGATTTTAGTTCAACAAGGCTGAGCTCCGCCGTAAAAATTTTCTGCTCGATTTGGCCGATTTACGGATTAAATAATATTGTATAATTAGGACAGCTACGAACAGCCACTGAATTGTTTTTGACTTTATTTTTTTTCTTCGTTTTGGCGTTAGATGAATCCCACTTCTGAATTGTAGCGTCCTCTTTATTTCGCTTTCACAATCAAACTGAATGCCTGGGTACATACCCTGCGCTCGTTACAGTGTTGCTTAATTGTTAAATTAACAGTGTTAAATATTACGGTGGGCTTAGAGCTAGCTTATTATCTAGACATATTACTACACTTTTTAAATTAGGATAACGGGGTTACCCCGAATCACGGCCGCCAAGGGCTTACTTTTTTTCATACCACTTTTCGCAGACCAGAAACTTTTCAGTCGACGTCACAATTTTAAAACAAAAAATTTTGTATTTTTTATTCATTCATTAACTTTCAAATAAAAAAAACCGGTTTG
Source organism: Lordiphosa collinella (assembly GCA_018904265.1). Lineage (NCBI taxonomy): Eukaryota > Metazoa > Arthropoda > Insecta > Diptera > Drosophilidae > Lordiphosa > Lordiphosa collinella. The sequence continues at coordinate 298,902 of JAEIFV010000169.1, read as the reverse complement.
AAAAATTTCTTTTCGTTTTCTTCCTGTGAATTTTTAAAAAAGCATCTTAAAACAGCACGCGCAACTTGTACTACCCCCTTAAGCATATATCGACAAAATGGTGAAATACGTACGAGGTGTGTTCAAAAAGTATCGCGAATTTTGAATTTTCGCGGGTTACGTATGTTCGAATTTCGATTCTTTTGTAGCGTTATGTTGCTACTCACGTCTTTCACTTATGCCGACAAGCTCGGCCATTTTGAATGTTCACTTAATTGTTGACAGCTGCTTCGCTTGCACGTGTTTTGGATCGTCTTCGATTTTTACCTCAATTGCGACCAAAAACAGCATCGCATGAACATTGCTAATGAGATGTTAAACTCTGTCAGCGACGACCCAAATTTGCTCCAGAGGGTCATAACTGGTGACGAATCGTGGGTTTATGGTTATGACGTGGAAACCAAAGCTCAATCATCTCAATGGAAGCTGCCGCACGAACCAAGACCGAAAAAAGCGCGCCAAGTTCGGTCGAATGTGAAAGTTTTGCTGACAGTTTTCTTTGATTGCAGGGGCGTGGTGCATCATGAGTTCTTGCCACAGCGAAGAACGGTCAATAAGGAATAATACCTGCAAGTTATGCGCAATTTGCGCGAAGCAATCCGCCAGAAACGCCCGGATTTGTGGTAACGCGATAGCGCCCCTGCTCACACATCGTTGCTTGTGAGCGACTTTTTGGCCAAAAACAACACACTAATGATGCCGCAGCCACCGTATTCCACAGATCTGGCCCCCTGTGACTTTTTCTTGTTCCCTAAACTGAAGAGGCCCATGAAAGGACGACGTTACGCTACGCTTGACGAGATAGAGACGGCATCGAAGGAGGAGCTGAACAAGATAAAAAAATGATTTTTTGAAGTGCTTCGAGGATTGGAAAATCCGTTGGCACAAGTGTATAATATCTCATGGGGATTACTTTGAAGGGGACAAAATAGATATTCATGAATAAATAAATAGTTTTTGAAAAAACACAAAATTCGCGATATTTTTGGAACACACCTCGTATACACTATTTTGCAACAGAGAATACGAAAAAAATTATTTTGTCCAAAATAAAATTTTGGGTGGAAAATTTTTCGTGGAATCCCCCATATACTTTATGGGGTCGGAGATGCTTCCTTCTGGCTGGTACAGAGTATAATTATGTTTATTTAAAAATTCGAATTTAAAATATTATATTTCAGAAAAGACCTCAAGCACAAAAATTTTACATGAAATGTCTTTTTCACAAATTTTTTTTGGTGAAAATAGACAAAAATTTAATTTTTGTTCAGACGCCGCTGGGCTGTTTTTAAACTAAAGCTAATCAGTCAGTTTTGAAGCTTTGCACAAGGTTCTATTTTACTACACACTACTAATATGTCGGAACCGGCGGTCGAAAATATCCCACACTAATGTCAGTGTTACAAAAACAACTGTTATTTTGTGACACTTAAAATATCCCACACATCAGAGAGAACGCCTTGTTTTTTGAGTTTAAATGTCTCGCTTAGTAGGAAACACATATTTTCGTTGTTTATTGTGTTTCTGTTGATAAAAGACACTTATTTTTGAGAGAACAAAATAACTGTCTTTTGCTCATACCTTGACTATCGTTCATCCGATCTACACCAATCCTTTGGCTGATTAATAAATATTGCTGATTACTAAATATTTCTAGAATGATCTATCCATCTTTTTGCGTAACTGAGGAAGATATGAGTTTTTTTGTAGCTCTTACCTATCTCTGAGATGCGTTTGTTCATACGGACAGACAGAAAGGCCAAAAAAAGGTCATTGCTATATAGACTCGGCTGTCGATGCTGATTCAGAACAAAGCTGTAAACGAATCAATCATTTCAAGATTGAAACGCGAATCAATCATAACTTGATTGAAAAAAGCAACGATTGCATACAATTTTCATTAAATCATTAAGATTAAAATCTTCTTGAAATCATTGATGATTGCTCTATGGTGATTTATAATTCTTTTAGAGCAATCAAAAAGAATTGTATTTCGGTTGCATTCATTTGACTTAAATCTAAAAGATTTCAATCATTGAATTAAATAAAAAAAAACAGGGGAAAGTTAACTTCGGCTCGGCCGAAGTTTTGTATACCCTTGCAGCTTCCATTGAAAACAAAAAAAGCTTTTCTAACTGACTACTGTTTGGACCTTACTTTTCTATGGGATCTATACTATATAGATGTCTCATTTCGACCAAATTTGGTGATATCATGGAAAAGCATAATACACTGTTAATTACGAAATTTGGAGGCGATCCCATTTAAAACCAAAAAGTTTTTCTCACTAGAACTTCTTTTTCGACCGATCATTCATACTGAAGCTATAGTCATCAGATTTTGATAAAACTTTGTAGGAATGTGTTAAAGTAAATTAAATAAGAATATGCCGATAAGGACGTTTTCATTAAAAACAAAAAAGTTTTTCTCACTAGAACTAGTTTTTTGACCGATCGTTCCTATGGGAGCTATATGCTATAGTCATCCGGTTTCGACCAAACTTAGTGAAATCATGGGAGAGTATAGTAAACTAAGAAAAACGTATAAAATTGTGCGGATGTTTGTAATGCATTGAAGAAAGCATCTCCGACCACATAAAGTATATATATTCTTGATCAGCATGACGAGCTGAGCTTATTTAGCCTTGTCCGTCTGTCTGTTTCTATGCTATCTCCTTCGTCAGTTTTAAAGCTATCCTCGCCAAACTTTGCTCGAAGTCTTTTAGTACAAATACGCTGCACATTTGTCGGAACCGGCCGGATCGGATGACTATAGCATATTCGATCGGTCGAAAAACTAGTTTTAGTGAGAACAACTTTTTTGTTTTCAATGGAAACGCGTCCAAACTTCGTATTTCTCAGTTGACTATCCTTTCCCATGTTTTCACAAAGTTTGGTCGAAATCGGTCATCTATATAGTATAGCTGTCATAGAAAAGTATAGTCTGAAAAGTATTCTTCGTTAGAAACACTTTTTTGTTTTCAATGGAAATGTTCTTAAAATCGGCATATATTCATTTGGTATGCTTTCACACAATTCTACATAGTTTTGTCAAAATCGGATTACTATAGCATATAGCTACCATAGAAAGATCTGTTGAAAAACTTGATCTAGTGAGAAAAACTTTTTCGGTTTCAATGGAAGCGTCCTTATCATTGGCATACACTTATTTTATATACTTTTACAGAATTCTACAAAGTTTCGTCAAAATCGGATGACTCTAGCATATAGCTACAGTACAAAGGATCGGTCGAAAAAGACGATCTAGTAAGAAAAACTTTTTCGTTTCAAATGGGATCGCCTCCAAATTTCGTAATTGTTAGTTTGTTATGCTTTTCCATGATTCCACTAAGTTCTACAAATGTCAAAACAGATCTGACTTTGGCGGCTATTTGTAAAAATAAGAGCATCTTCCAATAGGGTGACTTCTTTTGGCCCACCTTGTAACATAAGTAATCGAAACATTCCACTTACCGTTTTTCTAATATACTATAACTGTTAAAAGAAAACTTTGTAGATAAGGCTGGGATGACACGTTCAATTTTTAACGACAATTTCTTGAGAAAATTTTGGACTTATGGGAATCGAAATGAGTAAGAGCGAGACAGACAGCTATTGAATTCGCCGCACAATAAATTGCTGCTAACGGCAGATCAGCCGGCAGAATTGTTTTGGGTAGATTCAATATTGTCGCTAGACAGCAATTTTCTGTGGCTGCTGTGTTAGATTTTTTTCACCTACAAACTTAAAGAGTTTATGAGTTTAATTTTACTTTGTAAACCTTGCAATCAAATTATTTCATTATTTCAATGATAATAAATTCAGTTCTTATTATAATTGCATTAATTTTCTAAAAAAAATCAAATTTTTATTCAGGGATTAATACCGGTACCGGAACCGTTAACCGAAATAAACCGTTTCAAATCACGTACCGGAACCAAAACCGGAACCGATACAAACCAAAACCGTAGCCGATACATACCAAATACCGTTTACCGTTATTATTGGAACCGACAGAACCGGAACAAAACCTAAACGTTGGTACCGGTACTGTTTCGGTTTTTTTTACCCTAATAGTTTAGGATGTCTTTGCGTTAAGAAAGAAGCATTAGACGTCCTTTCCACTATGTCAAATTTTCTTGTCACTTTTCTAAGAAGGCTTAAAATGTCTGGCAGTAGAAGTTGATGCATAAGCTGCTGGATTCCATTAACATTTTGCTTGCACAGAAACCTATTCGAAACCATCAAAACATTTTAAAGAGGTGGTCAGAGTCCTCCACAAAGTTCCCAGAATTGTATAAGATTTAAAAATCTCATTTTCTGTTCCAGCTACGCAGGCTAGAGTGGAACGCCTGGTGTAAAATTTATAATGAATCTGCTTAGAAGTACGAGGTGTGCTCAAAAAATATCGCGAATTTTGTGTTTTTTCAAAAACTATTTATTTATTCATGAATATCTATTTTGTCCCCTTCAAAGTAATCCCCATGAGATATTATACACTTGTGCCAACGGTTTTTCCAATCTTCGAAGCACTTCAAAAAATCATTTTTTTTTTATCTTGTTCAGCTCCTCCTTCGATGCCGTCTTTATCTCGTTAAGCGTAGCGTAACGTCTTCCTTTCATGGGCCTCTTCAGTTTAGGGAACAAGAAAAAGTCACAGGGGGCCATATCTGGGGAATACGGTGGCTGCGCCATCATTAGTGTGTTGATTTTGGCCAAAAAGTCGCTCACAAGCAACGATGTGTGAGCAGGGGCGTTATCGTGGTGCAAAAGCCAATTTTTGTTCTTCCACAAATCCGGGCGTTTCTGGCGGATTGCTTCGCGCAAATTGCGCATAACTTGCAGGTAATATTTCTTATTGACCGTTCTTCCGCGTGCAAGAACTCATGATGCTCCACGCCCCTGCAATCGAAGAAACCTGCCAGCAAAACTTTCACATTCGACCGAACTTGGCGCGCTTTTTTCGGTCTTCGTGCGGCAGCTTCCATTGAGATGATTGAGCTTTGGTTTCCACGTCATAACCATAAACCCACGACTCGTCACCAGTTATTACCCTCTGGAGCAAATTTGGGTCGTCGCGGACAGAGTTTAACATCTCATTAGCAATGTTCATGCGATGCTGTTTTTGGTCGCAATTGAGGTAAAAATCGAAGACGATCCAAAACACGTGCAAGCGAAGCAGCTGTCAACAATTAAGTGAACATTCAAAATGGCCAAGCTTGTCGGCATAAGTGAGAGACATGAGTAGCAACATAACGCCACAAAAAAATCGAAATTCGAATATACGTAACCCGCGAAAATTCAAAATTCGCGATACTTTTTGAACACACCTCGTATAATGCTAATGCGACCACAAGAATGCTATGTTATATAAAAAAGAATTGGACATACATATAAAAGTCTAAGTTAAATTTGAAAAAACAGAATTTCATATAATGTGTAGTCATAAGTTTTTACATAATTTTACTTTAAATGTCAACCGACTAAAGCTTTTATGTTGAATATTATTTCCTTATATTACAAATGAATAAAATGATGAGGACTTATCTTAGAATTTACTTTTTACAATATTTAAAAATTTTGACTTATACCGGTACGTACCGGTATACCGAAATAAAAAACTGGGTACCGTATCGAAACCAAAATAAATTAAAAACCGAATCAGAACCTTTTACCGAAACATTCATTTCGGGTCGTACCGGTACCTGTACCGGAACCGAAAATCTTTTCGGTATTAATCCCTGGTTTTATTTGAAAAGTGCAAGTTGATTGAATTTCAGGCTCAGGTCGATCTCCTTCTGTGAACATTTGGATAGCCAAGCCACAATAAGAATAAATAGAATCAAACTGACGGGGATAAATAAACTCGGCTCGTAATGTTGACGAATATTAATATTTGCTTCCTTCTAAAAGTATGCGTTACAAACAACTGACTTGATTACTTTCTGCAAGGAATTCAGATGCAATATAAAAGAGGATGTCTTCTAGATGGCTGGCCAGAAAATATTTTTAGACAAATGCATTTCGCTTTACAATTTTAATAAGACTGGTTATGTCCTGTCGTGCTCTTAACGCTATTGAAATTGTTCCTTTTTAAATTTACCAATTTTTATTAAATGAGATGTCAACAGGCAGTGTGACCTTTCTTGTTAAAAATGCCAAAAAATTTTATTTATGTTTTTAAGTATTTTCCGAATTTGCCGTTTTTGTCGAATTCGCCCAACAATATTGCGGCTACAAATTGTCTGTAAAAATTTAACGTGTCATCCCACGCTAAGTGTTTTTGAAAGACAGATATTTTGTTTTTTCAAAAATTAACAGTCAATACAAAACACAAAAACATTACTCAAAAAAATAAGGCACTGTGAGAAACTGAAATTACTTATGAGTTTTATGTTTCCGTCAGTGAGAAACAGATTGAAAATAAGTGTTAACTGTTATTTTCGACCTATGGTCGGAACCGACCGGATCAGATGACTAAAACTCATAGCTCCCAATGGGCGAAATGGTCAAATTAGCGGAAATTAATTCGTAGCAAGCGTAAATTTGAAGCTATTTTAGCGAAATTTTGGCCATAGTTTCTATTGTAAATACACCACATATATTACATAGATCAAAATCGGACTACTATATCATACTGCTCCCATAGGAACGATCGGTCGAAAACTAGTTTTAGTGAGAAAACCTTATTTGATTTACTGAACACGTCTCCAAACTTCATATTTATTAGTTTTCGATGCTTTGTCATGATTTCGCTAAGTTTGGTCAAAATCGGAAAACTATATAATATAGCTGCCAAAGAAAAGTTAGGTCAGAAATATAGTCTGGGTAAGAAAAACTTTTTGTTTTCAATGGAAACGTCATTAAACTTAACATGTATTTATCTTAAGTGCTTTCACACATTTCTACAAAGTTTCATCGAAATCGGATGACTATAGCATAAAGCTTCCATGGGAGCAATAGGTCGGAAAACTGTTTTTAATGTAAACAACTTTTTGTTTTCGATGTAGGTTCGCAGGTATTCGCTGATCATATTTTACTTCTCACGATCACAAGGACTCAGACTAACACAAAAAAAAAATAAACTGGCCCGTATACAGCCGGATGAAGCTACTTTCATTCCACATAAAACAACTGTAGGTAACTAAATAAGCTTTATTTGAAAGCTTTTATTAGAAGAGGTTTTGCCGGTTAAACATTTAAGCACGGGATGGCAAATCAACGCATGCAACAAACCGGCAAGAAAAAAATTTCAGTTTGGAACTTTGGAAGGCAAAAGCTGATCAAGTAGTTATCGTAACGGTAAAAAATTAGCATCGTTAAACTAGTTGGAGTCCTACCTATCGAAATAAAAAGTCGTTTGGCGCAATTCATAAGTTGGAATTTCGACTTGATTACCGCTAGTTTGGCTATTTCGCACATAGTGCTTTGGAGCCATCGGTAGAAAAACTAGTTTTAGCGACAAACACTTCGTATTGGTTTTCTATGCTTTTTCATAATTCTACCAAGTTTGATGAAAATCGGACAACTGAACGGTATAGCTTCCATACAAAGGATAGGTCTGAAAAATAGTCTTAGTAAGAAAAACACTTTTGTTTCTAATGGTACCGTCCTGAAGTTTGGTAGTTGTTTGTTTTTTATGCTTACCTAATTTTACAAATTTTTGTCATAATCGGATAACTTGCATTTAGCTGTCATAGGAACTATCGTTCGGAAAATCGGTCTTGATGAGAAAAACTTTTTTGATTTCAAAGTGAGCGTTCCAAAACTCAGCCATTATTAATTTTAAATGTTTTCAAATAGATTTGCAAAATTTAGTCAACATCGGATTACAATATCCCATGCCTGCCATAGAACCGATTAGTCGGAAATGGATCTATGTGAAAAAACTTGTATTTTTTAAGTTTTAGCGATCTTTATCTCTGTCATTATGAGCAATATATGCTTTCAAATAGATTCTACAAAACTTGATCCATGTCAATATTTCAAATAAGTACTAGGAATAGTATAATAACATCCACAGCGGCATCTGAGTAAAAACTAAAGCTTTGTCTATTTTCACCAAAAAATTTATAAAAAATCCATTTTATTTCCGATTTTTGTGTTTGATGGCTTTTCTTAAATTAAATTCAATACCTTAAATTCGAATAAAAAAAACATAAATTTTGTTTATCCATTTGCATTTACAACAGGGACCGTAAATAACAGTTATGGATAAAAAAATTTTTTTTTAAATTTCTTAAACAAAGGTTCTATCGGGGTGTCCTGGAAATCTCTAGAGATTTTGTCTTCAGCTGGTTTGCAAATCGCTCGAAAAATCCGTCGGTGTTCCAGAACTTCGAGAAATTTCATTTTCCTATTGGGAAAGAGAACTGGTCCAATTGGGTTCAAAATAACTGTCCATCACACAAAACAGGGTTGCATCACGCGCTAAAAAATTTCCCTTATTTTAGTCTTGAATTAATTTGATGTTAAACGGAAATCTGTTAATTGTGGCATAAGTTTTATGATTCATGCTAATATTATAATTTAAATTTAAGTCGTGTTACCCAAAATTAAAATGAAAAATTTAAAAATATTTTCGCGCCAATCATAAAGCAACACTTGCCAACCCTTGGCTCGGTTGTTGTTGATTCCCATGTGGCGCTACTGAGGCAGGCAGATGGCGCCACTGGCACGACGGTTTTGGCTGATATAGCAGCGTTCGGTTCGTTTTTCGAAAAATTATTTAAAAGTCAATTTCAATATTAAATCAAATTAAACATGTTATTTATTTGATGCAGCCTATTCAGTAAAATAATGTAGCTTGGATTTCCAAAACTAATTTTGCTTATCAAAATAGTTTTAGCGGTGAATTTAGCAATATCTCTACCCAAATCAATAGAGATTTCAAACCAACCCAAAGAGATTTTTAGGACAACAAGAATTGGTTTTGGGTTGGAATTAGGTTGGAAGAGATTTCTGGGACACCGCCGTATATGAAAGGGGAAGGTACCAGTATTCATATTTTGATCATGGCATTAAAATAAGGATACATTTTTATTTTCAATTTTTATCGAATAAATTACTTCCAATTTATTTTTTTTAATATTTAAAAATAAAAATTATGAAAAATTTTTATTCTTAAAAATTAAAACAAGGAAGAAAGTCGGTCAAGCCCAACTATATTATACTCTGTACCAGTTGGGGTCGCCGCTCGCATTTGCTCCCGATTATATATTATAAAATCGGTATCCAGGGAACACCACGAAGAGCCCATTGCAATGGGGTCAATATATGAATAAAGACCTACGAGTCGACTTGAGTTGCTTAAATACTTATCATTTAAGGTGCTGTTACATACTTTTGCACAAACTTATTTTACTCTATATACCTTTGGTACAGAGTATAATTAGGAGAGAGAGGAAGAGAGAGAGGATTGGCACGCACCGCAGACAAAAAAAACCTTTGCATTTGCCAGAGCTAGAGATGGGCGTACATCGAAAACTACGCGGGAGTGACCAGAATGACTAAACATCATTGTGATTGCTTGATATTATGTTAGAATTAAAGAACTAGACTATTTTTATATTATTTGCAATTTAAACAATCCTTGTCTTAGTAGTCAGATGGGTATCGGGCGATATATTTGTCCCGCGACCATCTTTAATTTCTCTCTCACAATATTGTGTGAAAGAGAAGGGGGAAAATGAGTGTCCCAGTTAGCTGCAAGAATCCAATTAGATCTAATGAGCTAGCCATAGTTCATTTAAAAGGTGGAATTTTTGGCGGGGCGGGGTCATCACACTCACAACGATCCAATATGAATCGTTAAATAAAAATTTGTTCTAAAATATTGTTGGCTATCACTTTGCTGTGTAGTCGTTGCTCATATATACATACATCTACATACATATGTATGTGTTTTGCTGCTGCAGGAGCAGCCCAGATATATTGAATTTTCGTTTGCTCATATCTTTACTACCGTTCATCCGATCTTTACCATTCTTTTGGCAAATCGAAAAATTTTTATTAGAAAATATGTCTAGAAGGTTCAAACCTTCTATCTATAAAACTGTGGGAGATATAACGTTATTCGCAAATTGCGGGGCGGGAGGGGGCGTGTCGCAAATTGAAAATAAACTTGATCTGCCTGCAAGTATAAGAAGCATAAGTCCCATAGATGTCTGAGATCTGTGCGTTCTTACGGACAGACAGACGGACATGGATATATCGACTCGGCTGTTGATGGTGATCAAGAATATATATACTTTATGGGGTCGGAGATGCTTCCTTCTGGCTGTTACATACTTTTGCACAAACTTATTATACTCTATGTACCTTTGGTACAGAGAATAATAAAAATTTAAATCAAATAACTTTTAGACCAAAAGACCTATAAGCAATGTTTGTATATACATATGATCTATGGTTCCTTATGTATGCATGCGTGCATTTGTGTGTTTACGTGAGAAATAATCTTAAAATAAGTACATCTGGCATGCTTCCATGTCCGACTAGGCGTGTGTATACATTCTTATAGACCCATAGATCACATATGGGTATTTCTATGATGACGAACGTGACCGTCGTACGCTTTTAATGCAGAATAAAAGTCAAAATAAACAGTTTTTTTTCTTCGGCCACTTTAACTTATAGCTTCTTCGGAGCACTTTATTAAGTGGCAAAGTTGGAAGCAGACGTAGTTCTGGTTCGAAGATAAAACCAACCAAAAAGCGATACGCACGTGACCAAAAATGGAAGTGCTTTTTTTGGACTTCAATATAAGTGCAGAACTCAGCGAAACCTGCCAAAATTTTTTAGTGCGACTAAGTTAAGAATGTTTTTAATCGCTTTTACTGTATATTAGAATAAGTTTGAACATTTTCTTATTCTATTTTTATTCTTAGAAAGTAAAATGGGATTCGCTACGTGACATTGCGCACGTGACATATTTTTCCATCATAATATATTTTTGATTTCTGTTATAATGGAAAGAAAAAAGTTACAGTTAATTGCGATCACGTAGTTTGTTATGGTTTCATTTTCATTATTTTTTAACCCGTTGTACCCTAAAATCAATTTTAGAGAGCCAAAGTCAATACTTTCTATAGTACCTTTTTTATACCCTTGCAGAGGGTATTATAAAATTGTGCGGGTGTTTGTAACGCATTGAAGGAAGCATCTCCGACCACATAAAGTATATATATTCTTGATCAGCATGACGAGCTGAGTTCATTTAGCCTTGTCCGTCCGTCCGTCTGTCTGTTTCTATGCTATCTTCTCCGTCAGTTTTAAAGCTATCCTCACCAAACTTTGCGCGAAGTCTTTTGGTATATATACGCTGCACATTTGTCGGAACCGGCCGGATCGGATGGCTATAGAATATAGCTGTCATAGGAACGATCGGTCGAAAAACTAGTCTTAGTGAGAAAAACATTTTTGTTTTTAATGGAAATGCCTCCAAAGTACGCATTTCTTAGTTTACTATCCTTTCCCATTATTTCACTAAGTTTGGTCGAAATCGGATGACTATAGCATATAGCTGCCATAGGAACGATCGCTCGAAAAACTAGTTCTAGTGAGAAAAACTTTGTTGTTTATAATGAAAACGTTCTTATCATTGGCATACACTCATTTTATATACTTTTACACAATTCTACAAAGTTTGCTCGAAATCGGAGGACTATAACATATAGCTCCCATAGAAACGATTGGTCGAAAAACTAGTTCGAGTGAGAAAAACTTTTTTGTTTTTAATGAAAACGTCCTTTTTATTGGGATATTCTTATTTTATATACTTTAACACATTTCTACAAAGTTTTATCAAAATCGGATGACTATAGCATATAGCTGCAGAATGAATGATCTGCCGAAAAAAGCTCTAGTGAGAACAACTTTTTAGTTTTAAATGGGATCGCCTCCAAATTTCGTAATTAACAGTGTATTGTGCTTTTCCATGATTGCACCAAGCTTGGTCGAAATCAGACATCTATACAGACATCTTGGAAATTATGGATAAGCATAATACACTGTTAATTACGAAATTTAAGGGCGATCCAATTTAAAACAAAAAAGTTTTTCGCACTAGAACTTCTTTTTTGACCGATCATTCATACTGCAGCTATATGCAAGAGTCATCCGATTTTGATAAGACTTTGAAGAATTGTGTAAAAGTAAATAAAATAAGTGTATGCCAATGATAAGTTCGTTTTCATGAAAAACAAAAAAGGGTTTCTCACTAGAACTAGTTTTACAATCGATCGTTCCTATGGGAGCTATACGCTATAGTCATCCGATTTCGACCAAACCTTGTAGAATTTTTGTAAAAGTATAAAAAATTAGTGTATGCCAATGATAAGGACGTTTTCATTACAAACAAAAAAGTTTTTCTCACTAGAACTAGTTTTTTGACCGATCGTTCCTATGGCAGCTATATGCTATAGTCATCCGATTTCTACCAAACTTTGTAAAATCATGGGAATGGATAGTATACTAAGAAATACGCACTTTGGAGGCATTTCCATTAAAAACAAAAAAGTTTTTCTCTTTAAGACTAGTTTTTCCACCGATCGTTCCTATGGCAGCTATATGCTATAGTTATCCGATCCGGCCGGTTACGACAAATGTGCAGCGTATATGTACCAGAAGACTTCGTGCAAAGTTTGGTGAGGATAGCTTTAAAACTGACGGAGGAGATAGCATAGAAACAGACGGACGGACAGACGGACAGGGCTAAATCAACTCAGCTCGTCATGCTGATCAAGAATATATATACTTTATGTGGTCGGAGATGCTTCCTTCAATGCGTTACAAAAATCCCCACAATATAATACCCTCTGCAAGGGTATAAAAAACGTGCAAAATAAGTACCCAAATGGGAAAAATGAGGCTTGGGCGAGTTTGCTTGTGGAAATCTCGTAATGGCTAATGAATTATTGTAAGATTGGCTAACATCAGTTAAGTTTGATTTATTCCCTGTGAAAGTTTGATAAAAAATAGTGTTTTTTAGTACTGTTAATTTTTTGGTCTCGGTGGACCTTTCTGTGGAAATGCCCATATATGTAAAAATATTTGTTATAGGGCGTTTGGTTAAAAAGTTATTTGAGATTAATTTTTATTTTAAATTTTAAACATAAACTTTTTCATAATTTTTATTTTTAATTTAAAAAAAAATTAAAAAAATAAAAATTATGGAAACATTTTATTTTTAAAAATTAAAAAGAAAAATTTAGAGTAATTTTTTGTTTTTAAAATTAAAAACAATAATTATTTCAAAATTTTTAAAAAAATTTAATTTTTATTTGCATCCCTGATTTACAAGCATTTTAATTTAATTAAATTTGGAAAAAAGGTGTTTTATTTTTAGCATTTGTGCCTTCAGCATTAAAAGCCCTCATCCTATCACATTGTCGCTGTGTGTTGCTAGTACAAAAGTACCCATAGTACGCGAAACTAGAGTATAGTTGAAAAACTGGGTATGATATGATGCTCATCCCGAGTTTGGGTACTTTTGTACTAGCAACACACAGCGAAAACAATTTTAGCTTAATTCTCAATGGTTCAAGATAAAAATCTACAAAATTCAGCAAACATGGACAGTGTCATAAGAAACGCAATATTAAAAAATCGCGCTAATTGTACAATTGGTAAAGGTACATACTTCCAGGAGGAGTCAAGCTCAAATTCTTAAATATCTTTAAAAGAGCAAGGTAGAGTTTTATTAAAAACCAAATTTATGATGGCATAATGGGCATAAAGTAGACCGAAAAATATAACAAACGGCGTTTTTGGATTCACCAACGAAGCCTTGGATTACGAATAATGGGCATTTTTGCAAAAATTATTATTAAATTCATGCAATGAACAAAGCTTTAAAAGAGTATAACTTTGGAACGGTAAAAGCAAATTTAAAATAGCTTAAAAGTTAAACTTCTTTTAATCTGCATCACTAGTTTTTTTTTAGTTTTCATACATATTTTTAAAAGTTATGATGCGTTTTTTACAACATTTAAGAAAAATGTATTTCATGGTACCTAAATGAGCAAAAGCATAGCCAAATCTTATATTCTATGCCCATAAAAGTAAAATATGGATATTTTTCATTAAGGGGGTATTGCTGCTTGGAAGGCTGTTTTTGGAACTTTTTAAAAAAAAAAAATCATTTTTAAAAAAGGGAAATAGTTATTTAAATTCTGTTTTTATACCCTGTCCCCATTGAAAATGGGAAAAGGGGAATCATGAAGTTTCGCAAAAGTATGTAACAGGTAGAAGTAAACACTTGCGACCCTATAAAGTATATATATTCTTGATCAGCATCAACAGCCGAGTCGATTTAGCCATGTCCGTCTGTCCGTCCGTCTGTCCGTATGAACGCGTGTTTCTCAGAGACTATAAGAGCTAGAGCCACAAATTTTTGAATGTAGGTAAGTGTATACGCGATTCAATACGAGTTTGTTTCAGATTTGGAAAATTCCTCCCCCTCCCGCCTTTATGCGCAAAAACTGTCACAGCCACAATTTTTAAGTCAGACCTTCCAAACTTTATATATATCAAGTAAGGCCCAATATCTATCTATTCTGAAAAGATCAATAAGATCGGACAATAAACACCGAAGTTATATACGAATCAATTTTGCTTATGGGAGAGAGGGGGGTCTTGCATTGTCAGTCCGCATGCCATGCGTTTGTGCGTATGTTAGAGTGTGTGTGTGTAAGTGCGAGTGTGTGTATATGTGTATGAAAACACAAGAAGTCGAGGGAACAGGGTATTTTGTAGTCGGGGCACTCGACTACAGCTCCCTTACTTGTTTCCTTTTTACGAGGTCTGTTCAAAAAGTTGTCGGCCTTCAAAGTTGGACGTCGAAAAAAAAGGTATGCTGCTGGCGGCACGGATAACTCCACTTCGGATCATTTGAAATGGAAAAAGTAAACGGCGTTAGATTCAGTACAGATGTAATTCGGTCCCCTATTTCAATCATAATTTTGCGAATTTTTTTTACAAAATGGTTGCCATTTAAAAATGAACAATCGATTTTTTGCAATTTTTTTGTAGTTTAGTGTAAAAATAAAACAGCAAAAAATTTTTAAAATTATAATTGAAATAGGGACCATAAAAGTGACAATTCTGCGTCGATTGCACTTTGTTGCATCAAAATCGGCTCAGAACTACGGGCGTAATCAGTGCCGCCAGCTCGAAAAACGTGGTTTCGAGATAAACGCGTTTAAAGTTTGCAGTTGCTAGGCAAATCGGGTCACTTTGGGTCATTAAAAAGGCTATATCATCTAAAGTATTTCGAATTTAAAAAATCCTTATAGGACGATATACTCAAATATTCAAGCTATAAAAATATGCAAAAAAAACAAAAAAAAATCGAAAAAACTCGACTTGCGCGACCCCTAAACGTTTTTCGAAAAACCTGAAAAAATCTTAAAAATACTTCACTCTATAAGCTAGCAGAAAAAGCAGGTGGGCAAAAAAATTTTTTTGGGACACCCTAAAGTTTATAGCTTAAGTCACTTTTGAGTTATGGCATTAAACCACTTTTGAACCGGTTCTACTATTGAAAAGGCTCGAAACCGGTTCTGAACCAGTGAAAGTTCAACTCCATATTAACAACCTTCATACTAAATGTCATGTACGTAGCGTTAATAGCTTCAGAGATAAGGGGCTTGAATCACTTTTGAACCAGTTCCACTTTAAAACCGGTTCTAAACCAAGACAATATCCAACTCCATAATACCAACCTACAGCCCAAATTTCAAGGTCGAAGCTTAAATAACTTCTAAGATATGGTTTTAAACCAATATTTTATCGGTTCTACTTTTGATCCGATTCGAAACCGGTTGTGAGCTAGTTAAATATCCAACTTCATATAACCATCCTACATACCAAATTTCAAGTTTGTAGCTCAAATAACTTTTGAGATATGGCTCTGAACCACTATTAAACAGGTTTTACTTTTCAACGATTGGAAACCGGTTCTGAACCTGTGAAATATCCAACTTAATATTACCAACTTACATACCAAATTTCAAGTTCGTTGCTTAGATACATTTGGGATACCGACCGACCACTTTGGAACCGGTTCTGAACGATTAAAATATCCAACTCTATTTAACCAACCTACAGACCAAATTTCAATTTAGTGGCTTTAGTAACTTCTGAGAAATGACCTTGAACCACTATTGAACCGGTTCAAGTCCGGTTCTGAACCAGTATAATATCCATGTTTATATTAACTGCCTACATACCAAATTTCAAATTCGTAGCATAAATTACTTCTGAGATATGGACCTAAAACACTATTAACCAGTTCCAACTTTGAACTGGTTCGAAACTGGTTCTGAACCATATTACCAGCTCATTTACCAAATTTCAAGTTCGTTGCCTTTATAACTGCTGAGAAGTAGCTCTGAACCAGTATTGAACCGGTTCCACTTTTGAACTGGTTCGAAACTGGTTCTGAACCAGTGAATTATTTAAATCCACATTACCAACTTTCGTACCAAATTTCAAGTTCGTAGCTTAAAATACCTTTGAATTATGGCTCTGAACCACTTTGGAACCGGTTCTACTAATAAACAGGTTCGAAATCAGTTCTTAACCATTTGAAATATTGCTCTATATTACAAACCTACAGACTAAATTTCAAGTTCGTAGCTTTAGTAACTTCCGAGAAATGGCCCTGAACCACTATTGAAACGGCTGGAAACCGGTTCTGAACCAGTAAAAGTCCCACTCCATATTAGCAACCTACTTACCAAGTTACAAGTTTGTAGCATAAATAACTTCTGAAATATGGACCTGTACCACTTTTGAACCAGCTCCACTTTAGAACGGGATTAAAACGTGTTCTGAGCCATTTAAAAATCCAACAGCATATTACCAACCGACAGATAAAATTACAAGATCGTAGCTTATATAGCTTCTGAAAAATGGTTCAGAACCTCTTCCACTTGTAGTACGTATGAATTAGTGTTATGAGCGAGCAGCTTTGTTGGAGGAATCCTAATCTGTTTCTCATTTCCTCTCGGGACATTCATGTGAAAACAAAACCAACAAAAGCTTTTCGTCTAGTTCTTTAGTTCTGTACTGCCCCTTTAGCCTGTTTCTTTATACTCTTTACCAGAGGTCTGCTCTATCAATTATAAACGTTCCATGCTAATATGCCACAGAATTAGTAAATCCGTAATTTTGTGATGAATATGTGAAAAAGGAAGATTGGGAGTTGGTCCATGCTGCTCTTATTTGGCACTATGAACAACTCAGTCAAATCTTCGGACATTACCAACATTCGAAGAAGCTTAACCTAATGTTAATAGAAATTAAATAACGGTAAGTGCAAAGATGCTAATTTGATTTCTGTTTTAATGGCTATCTGGGGGAACACTGGGTCCATTATATACAGAGCTGTGGGTGTGTGTAGGCTGATAGGCGATTTGTCTCTGCGAGCCAGACAATTGTCTCCAAAAAGAGGGACGACGACAACCATTTACAATCATACTCGGAATGTTTGTATGTACGTTTGTATATAGGTGTGTATAGTACGCACGGTGGCAGCGATAACAATGGCCAAGAAAAGCAGACACCGCTGTGTACAAGACTCTAAGGCAACCAACACCTAACCAATTAAAAGTTTTTATAAACTTTTCAAATTAACTCGAAAACAACTTAATTTTTCCGCCTGAATATATTTCAACTCCGCCGAGGCATCCAAAACTGTGCACCCAATGTCTAAGCGTGTGTGTGTCAGTTCGTGAGTGGTGAGGCGAGTGTCTGCTGAGGGCACTGCCAGCCATCCAGCCATTGTTGTTGCCATCTGCTCGTACTGTTGCTGGTTACTGCAATAAATGCAAGCAATGTAATCATCGGGCTCGAGTTGGGTTGCAACGACAGTGACACACACTGCGAAATATCCCAGTTTTTTTTTCTTGGCCAGGACTCGCAGCTTGGCTTGTTGTTGCTGGCGCTGATGTTTTGGGGATAAGGCGGATGCTGACGCCTTGCGCGCCGTCGGTTGGCATTTTGGGCGCGACACGTGCAATCAAAAGGCGAAACGTCGCCGACGAAGTCACGGACCGCGAGCGAGCGAGAGAGCCGTGATGGGGCTGTGGCTGAATCTGAATGTGGGAGAGAGCCGAGGCCGGGGCCGACATCAAGATGCTGGCCGCCCCAGACCCGAGCTGAGCGCCAGCTGCAGCGCTGCCAGCGTCGTTATCTGTGTCTGCGGCTGCGTCGACCCGTCGGACTGTCGTGCGCCGTGCACCGTGTCCAAGTCCTGCAGACGTATGCGAGCGCTTTAGAACGTTGTTTGCAATCGCGGAAAGTGGTAACGAGCCAAGTGCCACGGGAACTAACTCTAACAGCAGCCACAGCCAGACAGAGAAAACCAGGACCAGCAGGAAACAACAGTCAACGGCCGCACTCAGGGGCGGAGTAGGAGCAGTCGTAGTCGGTGTCTGGGCAAACGGAATTTCAATCAAACGCAAATCAAATCAAACGCCAAACGGGAAACGCAAACCGAATATGGGATACAATGCCAATCGGGAGATAAAGTTTAACTCCAGCAAATTCATTTACCAAACCAACTAGCCAATCCACTAACCCAGCAAAGCAATCGGCTCAAACAGCTTCGCGTTCAATACCAATAAAAAGAGAAAATATTTTTTGAGGATTTTTTGCAAATTTTTTTTACTGTTCAGCCCAAATGAGAAACAGAAGTGTTCAAGCAAAAAGCAAACTTAAATCTACAAAAGGTGCAAACCAAATTATCGTAATCAATTGTAACTAAATATCGCTCAACGAGGATGCCCACGGAAAGTGCTGCCTATGCCTAGGTAAAGTGAAAAATTGAAAAAAGCGAGACCCATCCAATAATATCCAACTTATGTACTTTTATTTATGTATGTATGTACACGAATCACGACGAATGCCCGATGCCTCGGGTCAACAAACAAAAAGGCAAAAAGCCTTGCATGTTTTCAGGCGTGTATGTATCCGTATATGTGTGCGTGTGTGTGTACATACCCACGAACTCGGGCTGAAACATTTTCAATGCAAAAGACTGTAATTGTGTTAGCGAGTTGAAAATGTATTTATCAGAATATCGTATATACATACATACACGCATGCACACATATATATTTACTTAAGTGTCTGCATATAAAAATCTATAGTTGTGTCAAAACGCCCGACAGATTATTTTTGCGTTTTCACAGTGTGCCGGCTGCGCATGACCATCACACAATTGCGATACAGAAATGGTTGGTTCCCACGAACAGCTTCGCATTCCTATGCACATCCACAGCAGCCCCCCATCCACTCCCCCGCCACGCTCCCCGTCCACGCACAGTGGCTCAAGCTGTTTTCAAATAAGAAATTACCATTTTCGGTAATTAGAAACGCGAATTGAAATTGACAAAGAAACAATTTCGATTTGCTAAGCTCGTTTTTCCTTTGCATTGGCAGAGTCATTGAGAAGCTAAAAAGAAGACCTGGGCAAATCAAGATTTTGTTCTTTTTGGTATCGATTACTTGGATGTTTTTCATGAGTTTTGCCGGAAGAACTGTATAAAGACCTTTCCATCGCCATGAGAGAACGGAGGCTCTGAATTGCCACCAAATAGCAAATAGAGTTTGCAGGTCTAAGTTTGGGGACTCTAGACTTTTGGACAGACCGGCTGGTGATGCATAGAGATAATTTGTTTTTAGTCGCGTCTTCTCTAGTATAGTATTGAGCCCTTGCAGTGGTTATATGTTCTAAAATTGTCCAGAAATTTGTTACGCATAGACACAAGCATCTTCGACCACATTAGCAAGAGGAGCTGATTTGATTTAGCCGTATCTGTCAAACTTTGCACAAAGTCTTGAAATACAAATACGCTGCATACTTGTCGGAACCGGCTGGTAGCATATAGCTGCCAAAGAAACGATCGGTCAGAATACTAGTTCTATTTGAAAAATAGGGGAAAGTTAACTTCGGCTCGGCCGAAGTTTTGTGTACCCTTGCAGTTTGTTTTTCTAAATAAGACTCCTTTTCAGACCTTACTTTTCTATGGGAGCTATACTACATATAGATGTCCGATTTCGACCAAATTTAGTGGAATCAAGGAAAAGCATTACAAACAAACATGTACATTTTTTGAAGGCGATTCCATTTAAAACAAAAAAGTTTTTCTCTTTTAAACTTCTTTTTCGACCGATCATTCAAAATGAAGCTATATGCTATAGTCATCCGATTTTGACAACACTTTGTAGTATTGAAGTATATAAAATAAATATATGCCAACGTAAGGGACATTTTCATTGTAAACAAAAAAATTTTTCTCACAAGAACTAGTTTTTCGACCGATCGTTCCTATGGCAGCTATATGCTATAGTCATCCGATTTATACCAATCTTTGTAGAATTGTGTGGGAGAATATAAAACAAATACAAGCCAATTTTGAGGATATTTCCATTGAAAACAAAAAAGTTTTTCTAAGACTACCTAGTTAGATGTCCGACTTCGACCAAATTTGGTGAAATCGTGGAAAATTAAACTACGAAATACGAAGTTTGGATGCGTTTCCATTAAAAAAAGTTTTGCTCACTTAAATTAGTTTTTCGACCGATGGTTCCTATGACAGCTATATGCTGTATTCATCCGATCCGGCAGGTTCCGACAAATGCGCAGCGTATTTGTACCAAAAGACTTGGTGCAAAGTTTGGTGAGGATAACATTAAAACTGACGGACACCCCACTTTGACGGCCGAGAACTTTTTGAGTAGCTCTCTTATCAAAGCAGAAACATTTTTTTGTTTGCTTTAATCTATTTATAATACAATAAAAAAACCTGAATTGGAAAAACTCTGCGTTTTGATATACAATTTTTTTTTGAAAGATGTTCAAAAACTACCTCAACATGTAGAATCACCCCTTAAACGGCCAATGTTAGTTAATTGTAGCCGTAAACTTTTCAATAAAAGTGACTATGAGCACAAGCAGCTAATTAAGCATATGTATGCGATCTTTTAATTGAATCAACGATTTCAGTATGCTATTTCTGCATAACAGAGCTACAGCAACGAAACTTGAAATGTAGACTCATATTGATTGCACGCAGACCAAGATTGTTCCAATTTTTTCTTAAGCCTCTCCCTCTCCCTCCCTCGCTCCTACGAAAAACAATTGTTTAACAACTTTATCAATAATCTGTGAAGTTTTTAACTTCAACTTCAGCCGTATATGTGGCGTCATTGTCAGTTAACTGCTAACATTATGATATGTTAAAATTTATGTTAAAGCTCTGTTAATTAACATAGCGGGATGCACTAAAACATTACTTACCCTGAGTAACGGGAATATTAAAGTCGGTTTGAGCTTTAACTTAAACTTCCGTTCTTTTTTAAGTTTTCATAAAGCTTTGAATTTTCAAGGGAATATAACATTTTTGAACGTCTAACGTGTATAATGTTGGATTTTCTAGTACTATTTTTAGACAAGTTTCTTGAAATGGTTCAGGCTAAAAGATTTGAAAGTACACCCCAATCCCCGATATTTGGGTTTTGTTGGCCTTTTGGGTCAGTTTTCCGATTTTTCGTCCATATACCAATATTTGAATTTCCCTACCGATGCTTTTACACAAATGTATGCTAACTAGCTTATCAAAGACATTATAATGAAGTCTACCACTAAAAATATACAGGTTACTAACATTGGTACCTCATACGAATTCCGAACATTGTTTTAGGAATTGCTAAAACAAAGAAAAAACGAGAAGCTAAGGCTAACTTCGTATCGTTCGAAGTTTAAATATTCTTGCAAATGTTCGTTTTAATATCCTGATTCGACTAAATTTGGAAAAATCAGTTTGAAAGCATATATACTTATAATTTTTTTTTACTTTGACCCATTTTTTGACTGATCGGTCCTATGGAAGCTATGTGATATAGTCATCCGATTTTTACAAAACTTCGTAGAATTAGGTGAAAGCATAATCAATAAATAAATGCCAAATTTGAAGGCGCTACCATTACAAACAAAAAAGTTTTTCCTACTAAGACAGTTTTTCAGACCTATCTTTCGTATGGGAGGTATTCAATGTAATTGTCCGAATTTCTTCAAACTTAGTAGAATTATGAAAAAGCATAGAAAACCAATAAAAGTTTGAAGACGTTTCCTTTGAATACAAAAAAAGTTTTCCCACTAAAACTATCTTTTCGAACGATTGTTCCTATGAGAACTGTAAGAAGTAGTGTAGGTTGTATATATAGTTAAACATCAAAATTTTAAATAACGGTAAAAAACCGTTTTTTTCGAGGTAGATTGAGTTAAAAAATCGTGTGTCATAAACTATGCATCCTGCAGAAGTTCATAATACGTCGTTAGAAAGAGAAAAGTAACACCTTTCCAAAAGTATTATTTTGCAATATCGGATAAAAATTGAGGGAGCTACATATAAAAACATATAGATTTGTGTTGTTTTTTTTTAACTTTGTCGATTTTTAAACGGAAATTAATAAGTTAACTTTTTATAAAACTATTAAATTTTGGTAAGCAGTTTCAAATAACATTCAATTTTCCGTCTTCTGCACCTTTGTTTATTAAAATCGAGTAATATATGATTGAGTTATTCAACTTTTTAGGAAAAAAGCCATAACAAATCCATATAAAAACAATTAAAAAAGTCGGTCAAGCCTGACTATAATATACACTGTACCAGCGTAGGTGTATGCTCAGTGTGAAATTAGATGCTGCAGTGGCAGCTGAAAGCAGCGCACCTTCTGTGCTGCAGCAGCGAATTTTCTTTTGCTTTTAACTTGACTATCGTTCACCCGATCTTTACCAATCTGTTAGCGGATCGATAAAGAATCCCATTACAAAATATGTTCAGAATGTACGAACCTTCTATCTATAAAACTGCCGGAGTGGGCAAGGCAAAAATTAAAATGTGCAGATGTGTTTTATTTAAATTTTGCAGTACTTAGAGACATTCTCGTTCTAAACAAACAGGTTCTTTAAGAATTAACTATGAAGTGCTTAACAATATTTCGGTCGACAGCACGACTCATATTGCGAAAATTTCGTTGTCTAAAAATATTGAAAAACTTTGCTAATAATTGACTTATTTTGGAAAATATACACACGATTCACTCGTAAAAACTGTTTTTTTTTTAAATAATAAAACAAATCTAAATGGTTTTTAACAAAATAGTGTTCAAAAACATCACCAAAGACAAAAAATTGTAAAGAAAAACCAAAAAATATTAGTTTACCTAGCAAATACTCCAATATAGGAAATGAAACCTGTTAAGTCATGTATAGCATGTTTAAAGAGTCCTTCTTTCCAAAACCGGTAAGAAAATGAAAATCAGTGGATATTTGACGAAGTTATGGGCGTATAAGTGAGAGCAGGTGCTATAAAACCGTCTTTTTACTGTTATTCAAAATTCCGATGTAAGCCAAAAAATTCTAGTATGCCACAAAAATCTATTTAACTATACCTACAACCTACGCTATGTCCCATCCCAGAAGTTTTGATTTGATTTTATTTTGTCACACTGTGTTATACTCTGTACCAATGAAATGGAACGCTCAGTATATAGTTTGCTGTGTACACTAGCAGCTGAAAGCAGCGCTGTCGGGCTTGACCGACTTTCTTACTTGTTTTTTTTTTCATATTTTGCAATCCTAACTTTTTCCTTACCAATTTTATTTTTTAAGTTTCTTAATTTTGTTTTCCATATTTTGGTTCCCGAGTTGTGGTATTCTTAGTATTAATTGTCCGAATTCTTATAGGAAATCACAAAAATTAATATCCAACACAAGACGTTTTGCACACAACCACGGCAGCTTGTAAGCTCGTTGCACCATCGCACGTTATTGTAGAATCTCATTTCAAAAATATTTGGAGCATTTGTTCTCAAAAATAGAGAAATTATATTTTGTTCTTATTATGAGTTGAAGGCAACTCTATTTCTGATCAGGTTTTTTCCCTCTGTGTAAGTCTGTTATCAGTTTACCTAAATTATCTCAGCTTTCCACCAAAAATCTTGGACTGAGTACACAATAAACTTACAGTGCAAGCTCCTAAGTGGTCAAAACACCTTGGTCTTTGGTTACGCTGCAGCTCTGCGCCACAGTACAAAGCAGTAGAAATTGCTGAATTCATGACTAATTTATTCATTCACTTTCAAGCTTGCTATATATTAATTGTCCAGATGTTTGTTGAGTCTGAAATGTATTCTTAGTAAGAAAAACTTTTTTTTTCAATAAAAAGCCCCTAAGGGGTTAGGGGTAGTTTTATTTGTAAAATAAATTGAGTTTTTTGTTTTTGCGTTTTCATAAAGTACATATACAGAAAAATTCAAGTCAATCCGGCAATTATTTTCGAAGTTACACGCATATTTGTAAAGGCGCTTCAGATAAATTTACAGTGCTGCTAAAATTTTAAACGCGTTTTTCTCAAAACTGTGTATTCAAGTCGGTGACCACTCTCATTCAAAAACGGCTCGATGTATTTGAATGAAATTTTTTGCAGATTGTTTAAAACATATTAAACTAGCCCTTAACCGAAGGAATTTTTTTTTCAAGTCTGTGATTTTTGAATAAGCTATTTACTGTGTTTTTTTCCCGTGAAAATTAAAAAAAAAAAACTTTCTGATATCACCATTTTGTTCATTTAAAAAAACCGATCGCTTAAGGACTAGATTAACTATTAATAAACTCTTTTTTTGTTTTTTGAATAATTTCGGGCAAACGGCTTGGAAGATATAATGGTCACCGCAAAGGACTACATTTGGAACAGGGGTCGATTAATATATCCATAACTTTTTATTTAATATTTTGTTTTTTCCAATTTTGGTGAATTCAAGTTAAAACATGACATTGATGTAGTATTATTACATTTATAAAAAAGAAAAATTTCTGATAAAATTTTTTTTTAAAAATACTTGTTTTTTTCATCCCTCTATCTACCCCTAACCTCTTAAAATTGGCATTAATTTATTTGGTATACTTTCGCACAATTCTACAAAGTTTTGTCAAAATTGGATGACTATAGCATATAGCTGCCATAGGAACGATCGCTCGACATACAAGTTTTTGTAGAAAAAACTTTTTTGTTTTCAAATTAAACGTCCTTAACATTGGCATATATTTATTTTACATACTTTTATTCAATTCAACAATTCAACAAAACTTTGTACAAAATCGGATGACTATAGCAGCAGTACGAATGATCTGTCGAAATAAAAGTTATATTGAGAAAAACTTTTTGATTTAAATGGAATCGCCTCCAAATTTTCTACATGTTAGTTTGATATGCTCTTCCATGATTCCAATAAGTTTGGTCGAAATCGGACATCTATAAAGTATAGTTTTTAGAAAAACGTGCTGCAAACGTATTCAAACTTCGGCCGAGCCGAAATCAACTTTCCTCTATTTTTTTTATTCAACTGCATGATATAACTATACAAGGTATGTCGGATAAGTCACTGTGCTCTCAGTTCAGTCCACATTATATCAGTCTGGCTGGGTTTTTGTGTGCACAGGCTCACTTAGCAAAAGCTGTCAGTCCACATTTTTGAATGTACGCCGTGATTTCTTTCAACTTTGCTATAATCAGAAGTTCTGGGACTAAAAATTATACTTTTTGCCTTGGGTTCTTTTAATTATTTTTGGTATTTATTTTTTATATTTTACTAGACTTTTCTGAACCTTTTACTACACTTTTGGAATTATTCTACATTTCTGCTATTTATTCTGCGACATAATTGGCTTAACTCAAAAGCAATATGCTCTTACAGAGCTTATTTTGTATTTTGAAAAATAGTCTCTCTGGAATTCCATAAATTTTCGGTCATAGATCCGTGAGTTTCTCCACAAGTGGCTGGAACTACGGAAGCAACGGTGGGAGGAACAGTCAGCGCACGCTCTTGTCAGCCAGCTGCCGTATTTCCCCCCGCGTACGCACTTCTAGTCACACGACAGCCAGAAACGCTTGCCAAGCCGCTAGTACTACTATTATCAACCCCCTACCAGCACCAGAGAACCGGTCGGAATGCCAAACTCGCACACGAAACGCTGACGGGGGTTGATTTTGGTGCTCGTTGGCAGCGACAGCGTCTTGTGTCACTTCTTCCGCAACATCTTCTGTTTTCGCTTGGCGCACTTGAAGAAACATTTTCATTTAATGCCAGCCAAATGTGCGAGTGCCAGCGTATGCATAATAATTTATACTATTGTACATCTACTATCCATCCTTACGTACAGATGAGGCGCCATAGAGGAAGGGTGGAGGGTAGAGAGGGGGTGAGAGAGGGAAGAGCAATGCGGAGAAGCTGTCAGAGTTGATTGGGGATTCATGTGGGAATTCGGATTCGGAGCAGACATGATGCATGTCAGTGACTGGTGCTGATGGCACCTTTCGACCAACAAATTGAGACAAAAGAAGTGCGAATAGAGCCACACACAATTGCAGGCATTGTTCCATGCATACGTGTATTTGTATTCAAGTATGTATGTACGTCCCTTTGTACCCTTTTCATTGTGTTTTGGGGTGGGTTTATTGTCCATGACCCGAGTTGCATATATCAAACAAAATAAATGGCAAATTGTATCGAAGCGGATTGTGTTTGAGTAAAAACAATGCAATTTGAAGAGCATACCCAACGATTTATTATGATGTTTGTGAATATTATGAATTATTCAGCCTCAAGCTACCGAATTCAATAGTATTAAAGAATATTTTGGTAGAGTTGCAGTGAAAACATACTTCGGGCTTGACCGCGCGTAATGCGATGACTGTGGAATGTACATTTGTGGTGTTTTCGTTGAAAGTTTCGACCTACTACCCTCTTCTGAAATAACTTTTATGAAAAATTAATTAAATTACGGTCTACCTTTAAATCAATTTAAGTAGGAAATTGAATTAAGGGGGTATTGCTGCTTGGAAGGCTGTTTTTTGACCTTTTTAAAGAAAACATTTTATTTGAAAACGGAAATTTAATATTTAAATTCTGTTTTTTTTTTATTATATATAAAACATATTGAATTAAATAAACAAATCTTTTTCCTTTGTACGAGGGCTGTTCAAAAAGTTGTCGGCCTTCAAAGTTGGACGTCGAAAAAAAGGTATGCTGCTGGCGGCACGGGTAACTCCACTTCGGATCATCTAAAATGGAAAAGGTAAACGGCGTTAGATTCAGTATAGATGTTATTCCGGCCCCTATTTCAATCATAATTTTGCGATTTTTTTTTTACAAAATGGCGGCCATTGAAAAATGAAAAATCGATTTTGGGCAATATTTTTTTAAAGATTAGAATAAAAAAAAATAGTAAAAAAAAAATTAAAAATTATGATTTAAATAGGGGCAATAATGGTGACAATTCTGCGTCGATTGCACTTTGTTTCATCGAAATCGGTTCAGAACTACGGGCGCAATCAGTGACGCCAGCTCGAAAAACGTGGTTTCGAGATAAACGCTTTTAAAGTTTGCAGTTGCTAGGCAAATCGGGTCCTGTTAGGACGATATTCTCAAATATCCAAGCTATAAAAATATGCAAAGCAAAAAACGAAATAATTTTTTGCCAAGCAGCAATACCCCCTTAACTAATCGTTTATTCAAGAACAATAATGTTTGTGATGACTTTAAATGGGAAATGATAAGAAAAAGCCAAGTTAATAGATCAGATAACGGTAACCAGTTTAAGTTCAAAAATATCTGGAGACTTGTGGGAAGCCCCGAATTAGACGGATCATACCTGTCTGGCGAGTTTTGGACTCTATTGGGGGTGTCATTGAAATCTTTATCCGGTGTCGGTGTCCCAGAACTGCGAGAGATTTAATTTTCTTAGTGGGAAAGGGAATTGGGTCCAAGGTAATTGTCCCCATAAACACGGTGGCATATCACGCAAAAGAATATTACTTAGAATATTACATTATAAACTTATACATACATAAATATTATTTCAATAATATTTTTTAATTAAATAATTATTTTTTTGAAAAGCAAACGAGACTCGCAAAAGATTGGAAATATTACTTGAAAAAACTCGCAAATGATTGAAAATATGTCTAGAAAAAGACTTGTAAATGATTGGAAATAAACCTCACAAATGAGTCGAAACTGATCCGAAGAACGAGTTGAAAACGACTCTTCATGAAGGGTCGTGGCTAGGGTACCATTTTCTCCCGACAAAAGTATAATTTCTGATCAGAAAAGGCGCGTATTTATGACTATTTTAATTAGACCGTGGACTCGAATGTGCTCAAAAATTTCAAAAAATGTTTTGCTGTGTTATTTTATGAAGACCTGTTTTCGTTTTTGAATTGCAGAACATAATGAGTTCTAAAATAAATATGTGACTTTCCGTACACTTTCGAGATTTAATTCTTAGAAAACATTTGAATATGGAGCTTTAACATCCTTATTTAAATGTTGCAAATATACGAAGTCGGATATTCTGGGTTTGTTCATAAGGATTTGACTTCGAAAACCTTACAATTGGCAGAAGTAGAATTAAGATGCAACTGCAGGATGTAAAATGTTCGGCAGCTCACCCGCAGCTCAATCGCAATCGGTACACAGAAATAAAAATGGAAAGTTGAAATCAATTTCAAAGAGATTTATTTAATCTCGACCCTCGGATTGAAATTTCAAATATAAGTCGTACCTGCTACAAATATGAAAGGCTCTCTTCTGGTCTAGACGACTGAATTTTACCTGATTTGTTAAAAATTGTGGAAAGAAATCGGGAAAAGATTTTGAAATTCTGTTTTTTTTTTGTTTTTGTATTTGGTTGCTCAATTTTTTAAAATCAATACAAAATTAGAAATGTGTGAATGCGAGAGCTGCCCAAAAAGTTTTCGGCCCCCAAAGTATGGTCTTCAAAAAAAAGGTTGTTCATGGTTCACACCTTTCCGGGAGTCCCCATTATCAGAAAGCAAAACGGAAAACAGGAAAATGTTAAGTATGAATGCCTTTATAGCCCGAAGCAGAATTATGAAAAAAATTAAATTTGTAAAAGTTGCGGGCATTTAAAAATGACAAATCGATTTTTTATAATTTTTATTGCAGTCCAGTGAACAAAAAAAAGTAAAAAATTTTCTAGACCAGAAGAGGGCCTTAAAACAATCCAGAACTTTGTGTTGCAATCCGAAAAGGCTTATTTCAAGCTCGGATCCTTACTTGGAAATCAAATGATCATGACTCGAGATTGAAAAAGTGTGGAATTCCAATGTCAAAGCAAAAGAGAGAAAAAAAAACAGAGTGCATTGGAATTCCCACACAGTATTAGCTGGCATGAGGTGAGGCTTAAATCAATATCGGAGCCTTTTGATCTTCCTCGTACTTGGATTGAAAATTCGGGGTTGACCGACGAATCTTAATTTAACTGAGTCGGATAAAAAACATCTTAAGTCCCTAAATTTACAAGAATAATTCTCTGAAGTTAAGCGCTAGTCCGTGAATCAAACGGAACCGTTTTGCTTTCTATATCGGGTACGTTAGCGGTGGAATTAGCGGTGACGCTTTTGTTTAAATAAAAACCAACTGGTTCAACACCAGGGTTGAGATAAGAAAACATTTAACTCCATATGCTGGCAACCATTTTGGCTTCACATTGAGCACATTTCAACCGAATTCTTTACACTTAGGCTCAACAGTTAATTGAACCAATCACACAATTAAAAGAATAAAAGAAAAATATCTTGGAATCAAAGACCAAAAAGTACAGAAACATGAAATGAGCATTTTCCAAGAAAAAATGTAGCCCAAATCTTTAGGCGTCGATTTTGATGTTTCCTTTTCTCTTTCAAATTTGAATTAATTGATTTAAAAACGGAAGCTCAAGTAAAAGGTTTATCGCTGAAGCTTTTGCTATATTCCTAAAGCAGTTGAGCCCCAATCGTATGTTCATCTTGACAATATACAGAGCGTACCCCGTACGTAGCGCATAGACGAGAACAATTACTGCGGCCACAAAAAGAAAAAAACAAGAAAATCTCACACTCAGCTTAACTCTGGCAACATCAGCAGCAGTTGGCAAACTTCCGTTCGGATTCGCCTTTGTAGACGCATTTGCTTCAATGCAGCCATATCCAACCCATGCAGCCCCATTTTGGCCATTCCCATTCGCCTGTCCTGCCCACTGCTCCAGTCAGGCAAAGTGCTAAAAAGACGAATGGGGCCCAGTTTGTTATTGTTGTACTGCAGATTCAAATTGCGCTTGTTTGTGCAGCACACTTTGGGTCGCTGTCGCTGGCAGTTCAAAGCCCTGAAACTATCATTCAAATTGTTGCCGCCGTTGGCGCCATTCAAGCTATCCATGCCAAAAGTCCGTGTCCGTGTCCAGTATGTGTCACTCTCATCGATTTTTACAAAGACTGCGGAGTGCGTATGCGAGTATGTTATCAGTACTCGCATCTCTCGGTTTTTCTCTCTCGCTCTCTGTGCCGCCATCCGTGGCTGTATCCAGCCAGAGCAGCAAAATGTCAACAGCTAAGCGAACAAGAAATGAGAACTTCTGTGGCCGGGCCTGGCCCTGGCTTTGGCTGCGGATCTGGCCCCCAGCATGCATAAATAAATACTTGTGTATGCTTGGTCATGTTTGGGGCGTCTGCGTAGAGCAAAAACTGTCAGAATACAAATAGCTAAATAAATAAAGAAATTCCCATTCAAGCAACACGCGTCGACATCGCCACTTACGGCCCAAGTGGACCTACATACATAGATACAATATAGTGCAAATGTATTTACTATTGCATTAGTTACTGGGCGCACTTTCCATTTCCTAGAGGAGCCAATGAGAGATAATCAATGCCTGATTTCCCACTCGAATAGATATTAATTAATTTTCTCCAGTGACCTATAACTTGTCTTACACACGCGGGGGACTTCCTGAAAGTTATTGACAGTTCGGCATAGTAGAAACGAAAATGATTGTAAAATATAGAGGAAAGCTAACTTCGGCTCGGCCGAAGCTTATATACCCTAGCAGGTCGAATAATCTATATAAATGATATGAAGTTATTTTCACACAACAATTTAATTTTCGCTTCAAACACTGCTAGCTGAGAGATTTTCCAAACTGACCAGTAGATGGGGTTTTTTATGTGACCATTTGGCTGACCAGTCATTTATATGACAGCTACGCGATATATTCATCTTGCTGATGCCACGTTCACTTTTGGCTAGCCACAATCAAACATTTTTAGGATACTTAATTTTTGTGACGAGAGATTTTTCAGGAGAATGAGCTTGAAGAAGTCCAATCGCGGCCCTCTAATGTGAAATTGGTTTCGTCATCGATAATTCAAACCTTTGATGAGTTTGAAGTGAAACAAGTATATCTTTGCTTTTCAGAAACAATAGACAAGGCGTTTCTTAATTATTTGATTGCTTATATTTTTATACACTTGAAAAGTGTATTATAGTTTTGCCCAGAAGTTTGGAACGCACAGAAGGAATCATCTCCGACCATATAAAGTATATATATTCTTGATCAGCATGACGAGCTGAGTCGATTGAGCTTTGTCCGTCCGTGCGTCTGTCTGTTTCTAAGCAAACTAGTCCCTCAGTTTTGTACACAGAGTCATCTTTTAGCTGCACACTGCACATATGTCGGAACCGCGAAGATCGGATGGTCACTTCTTGTAGCTGCCATACAAATTTTTTGTTCTTTGTTTTCTTATTTAATATTCCAATGGTCACAAAATTAAGTCAGTGGTCACAAAAGTTTCAAGTGTATTTAAACTTCAGCACAGACGATGTTACCTTTGCTTTCTCGTTTTTTATAGTTGTGTCACTCACATTATAACTTTTAACCCACGCTCGATATGATTTTGCTGTGCGACCCACAATATCAGTCTTTAATTTGGCTTTTACTTCAGAATGCTATAAGTTACTGAGTCTTCCGGATCCTGGTTTTCTCCAATTTTTTCCCACTCTTCACATCCAATATCTATACATATATTTAAAAGTAAAAGTATGTATGTTTCTTATAGGCGTCCAAACGACAAAACAGATCTTCACGAAATTTTCACAGTATGTTCATCTCAGGAAAAAGTCATAGGCTATGTGTCATGTCTGTGAACCGATTCAAAAGCGGTTAAAAAGTGGTTCAGAGCCATATCTCAGAAGATTTCTAAGCTAAGAACTTGAAATTTGACATATAGGTCGGTAATATGGAGCTGGATATTTTACTGGTTCAGAACCGGTTTCGAACCGGTTCAAAAGTGATTCGGAGGCGTATCTCAACAGTTATTTAAGCAAAGAACTTGAAATTTTGCTTGTAGTTTGAAAATATGCAGTTAAATCTTTGACTGGTTCAGAACCGGTTTTGATCCGGTTCAAATATAGAACCGGTTCAAAACTGGTTCAGAGCCGTTTTCCAGAAGCTTTTCATAAATCGAACTTGAAAATTGGTATGTTGGTTGGTATTATGGAGTTGGATATTTTAATGGTTCAGAACCGGTTTCGAACCGGCTCAAAAGTAGTTCAGAGCCATATGTCAGAAGCTATTCAAGCTAAGAAATTAAAAATTTGTATATTGGTTCGTATAAGGGAGTTGAATATTTTAATGGTTCCAACCCGGTTTCAAACCAACTCAAAAGTGGTTGAAATATGGAACCGGTTCAAAAGTGGTTCAGAGCCATCTCTCTGTAGCTTTTCATAAATCGAACTTGAAATTTGGTATGGATGGCTTGGTATTATGGAGTTATTTATTTTACTGGTTTAAAACCGGTTTTGAACCGGTTCAAAAGTTGACCAGAGCCATATGTCAGGAATCGTTTAAGCGATAAACTTGAATTTTGGTATGAAGGTTTGTATTATGGAGATGGATATTTTACTGGTTTAGAACTGGTTTCTAGCCATATCGAAGAGGTTATTAAGGCTAAGAGCCTAAAATTTGCTGAGTAGCGTGGTACTTTGAAGTTGGACATTCTCCGAGCTTTGAACCATCCAATTGAACCACTACAAAAGTGATTTAGGTCCTCAGGTTTCAAAATTTACTTAAGCCATAAACTGGAAATTTGGTTGGAAATATAAAGTCTGCTATTTTTCCTATTTAAAACTTGGTTCGAACAAGGTTGCACGAGTTCAAATGTTAATGTCAATTTGCAACCAGTTGAAACTTCCAACATTTTATCATAATGCAAAGGCCCCGGGAGACGCCAGTTATTGAGCTAGTTTCTATATAAATAAAATTTATCTTGAAATCGAAAGCCGAAAAATATTGAAACATTTCATTCATCGTCTGCTTTGGGTTGTTGGTGCAATATTTGACGAATAATATTTCGACGCACTGCTGCATTCAACGTCACGATCATTACTTAGAATTACTTTCAATTGTTTGTTTTATTTATGTCTTTCTTGAAACGTTGTGAATGGAAATGTGTTCGTTTTTCATTCCGCAAACCTTATTGCAGCCATAATATATTCATCGTAATCAGACTTTGACCAAATATTGTAGTTCATGGGGTCAGAATTAAATATTTCTATGCGTTCAAACTTCTGGGCCAGATTATTATACCCTTTGCATGGGAATGAGCAGAAGAATGGGCAATAAAATTTTGCCCAATTACATTGCACTCGCACTGCTCTATCCAAGGTTAAAATAAACTTAATGAAAATATTTAAAGTTTGGAATCTGACTAATAGGCCTTGAAATTTCAAGAAATGAAGGAAATTTGATATGTTCCACATGTTTTGTCATATCATCTTGCCTTTCATTCCTGAGTGGATTTGGTATATATTTATTTAATACATCACCAATAGTCATTAGAAATGAATTCAGAACGTAGGTTAGCTTGAATTATAAATTAGTCAAAGTACACAGAGGTGCCACAGAAATCTCGTTCGCTCTAAATTCACTAGAATTTCAATTCGCCATGCCACAGACCCTGTTTACGAGTGATTTCAAAATCGGCCCCTTCTGAATAAACTGCATCAAAAAATTTAAACATTTCGCATGTTTAGTTTATTAAATGAACAATTTAGCAAATCGCTAGTTTAATTTGGCATTCGCTTCGACACACAAAATCACTAGTATTTCAGTGATGCCACCTTTTAAAATTTGATTTTCGAAACTAATCGGATTTGGTTGTTCGGCGCTTGCAATAGTGATTTTTGTGATAAAACAAAGATAAAAAATTTAGTTTAATTCCTATTAATATATGCGATAATCTTTGGCGTAGTTATTGTGCAATTTGTAAATCGATTGCAGACAACTTGAGTTCAATAAAGTGGCGACGCTGCCAAACGCTGCCAAAGTAAACAACGAAAGCATATGTACATGACGGCAAAAAAAATAGAGAATCCACCAAAATGCAAATTAATTGTATTATTCTTTATTCTGTATATATTTAAATAAATTGTTAAGGCAAAGCATCGATCAGAAGACCATGTAGTTTATAAAGGAGTATTAGGACGGCCAACAATTTTACAATGGGCGACATGGTTGCTGTGGGTGCAGCCTGGTTCTAATTGACCTTGCATTTGGACAACCTTCCTTCCCATTGCTTGAATTTAATAAAGCGAAGCCCAGAACTCGTTTCGAGCAAGGGGAACATTATTTAGAACATTTTGCCTGTTGATTGCCTTGTCAGAAACAGGTTCATGTTGTTCCTAGTGCTCTTGTCAACTCGATAATTTAATTGGCTGCGATCTATCGTCTCCTTACGGATTTGCTTCTTCTGTAAATCTTTGACTGGCATCAAACGTACAAGAGACGATTCTTAAATTAAACCGATTCTTTTGTTTACATTGTGTTTTGCCGTTAGTACGATCGCTAGGTTACATTTTTAGTTTAGCGGGCGGTAAGTTAGATTAATTTTGTTGGATATAAAGTAAAATTAAACTCAGATGAAGAAAATTAAGTTAATTTAGCATAGAAATCTACGCTAAATATCTTACAACTTAAAATATTAACTTAAGCGCATAAAGAAGATTTCTTTTATTTGCTTTTGCGGGTTTTCTACCCAACGCAGTCAAGTTCGAAAAGGTTTGTGAACAAGCTAAGTCACTCGAAGTTCTGTGGCATGGCGAAAATTTTCAGGCTATTTGGCAAATCGCTAGTGAATTCTGTGTCACCCCGATAAATGTGTGTTTAGTTTTCCGCCGGTCACTCAGTTGTATCAACACATTCATTTTGGCCGGTGGAATTGCTCCCCAGACGTCTGTCTCTTTTTTTTTAGCAAGGAGTCCCAAAAAGTCAACGAGCATTTAAAAGTGTCGCCTCTAATTCAAAATTAACCATTTTGAAGTTTTGGTCAATGTGGAATTCAGCAAAATTACGTTTTTATACCCTTGCAGAGGGTATATGAAAATTATCCAGATGTTTGCAACGCATAGAAGAAAGCATCTCGGACCACATAAAGTATTTATATTCTTAATCAGCATGACGAGCTGAGATGATTTAGCCCTGTCCGTCCGTCTGTTTCTACACTTCATGAAATTTCGAACGAAATCTTTTAGTACAAATACGCTGCACATTTGCCGGAACCGGCCTGATCGGACGACTATAGCGTACTGTAGCTGTCACTTCTTTATAGTACAGCTCCCTTGTAAAGCTTATTATATTCTTGCACCACGTTTTCGATCTAAGACTACTTTTCGGACATTACTCTTATATAGGAGCTATACATTAAAACTTAGTGGAATCATGGAAAAGCATATCTAACATGTACGTTATTCGGAGTCAATTCCACCTAAGACAAAAAAGTTTTTCTCACTAGAACTTCTTTTTTGACCGATCATTCGTACTGCAGATATTCTATATTCATCCGACTTTAACCAAACTTTGTAGCATTATGTAAAAGTGTATAAAATAAATATATGCCAATGTTAAGGACATTGCAATTGAAAACCAAAAAGTTTTTCTTACAAGAACTTGTTTTTCGACCGATCATTCCTATGGCAGCTATATGCTATAGACATCCGATTTTGTTAAAACTTTGTAGAATATTGTGAAAGCATACCAAATAAATACATTCAAATTTTAAAGACATTTCCATTAAAAACAAAAAGTTTTTAAACAAAGACTTTTTTCAGACTACTTTTCTATGACAGCTATACCTT
This sequence comes from Lordiphosa collinella, assembly GCA_018904265.1. NCBI lineage: Eukaryota > Metazoa > Arthropoda > Insecta > Diptera > Drosophilidae > Lordiphosa > Lordiphosa collinella. Next base: position 262,819 of record JAEIFV010000169.1, on the reverse strand, counting down.
ATAGATGGCCGATTTCGTCAAAACCTAGTGCAATCAGCTATACCTTATAGATGGCCGATTTCGACAAAACCTAGTGCAATCATGGCATAGCAAACTAAGAAATACGAAGTTTGGAGGCGAATTCATTTAAAACTAATTAAAGGACATTATCCAGCACTCCGGAATTTTGATTTTGTCACAATACTTTATATAAATAGGAACACTTTGCTTTGCTTTGCTGCTTATGAGCTACTTAAAAGTGTTTCTATTTACGTGAAGTATTGTGACGAAATCAAAAAAGGTAATTTTTCTCAAGATAGCTTTAAAACTGACGGTGGAGAAAGCATAGAAACAGACGGATAGGGATAAATGAACTCGGCTAGTCATGCTGATCAAGAATATATATACTTTATGTGGTCGGAGATGCTTCCTTCAATGCGTTACAAACATCCGCTCAATTTTATAATACACTCTGCAAGGGTATAAAACTTAAAATATTTAAAAAAAAATTTTTTTTTTTAATTTGCTTGTTATTATTTTAACAATAAAAGCCAAAATGTTAAAAAATAAAAAAATTTAAAAAGTTATAGTCTGTTAGAGAGAGGAGGTTGTGAAAAAGGGTGCCTCCATTTTGACTCGATTTCAACCCTTCATCAGAAAAAAGAATGCAAACAAGATTCTTAATTGGTAAGAATGTCGCTATGGTCCGAACTAGGATTAAAAATCGGTATTTTTTCAGAAAATGTCGACTGTTTAAAAAAATTAATTTGTTTTGTCAGTTTATTCAAAGTTTTAAATTTTTTTAAAATACAAAAATGGCGTTTTCCGCAGTCTATTTTTAGCAGATGCGTGCTATGTGAATCAGTTTCCTGGTAATTTTAATTATTAATTTGGTGTTGCTTGGAAGAAATGGACAAAAAATCACTTTTTTAATTTTTTATTTTTTTTTTTGGGCCGAAAGTAAACCTCCGGCCTATGATTGTCATTTCTTAATACTTTGGACCTTTACGAAAGTCACTAATCCTATTTGATTGTCAGATACTGTGGAACAAACATTTTTTTGAAATGTGATCGATCTTAACGAAACTCGGACTGAATGTTAGGTTCCATAAGCGTGTACCAAAAACTGTCCCTATTTTGAACTTTTTTGTTGGAAAGTGTACCACAACTTTCTCCCTTCTCCTTCTTGGGTTGCTTATCAATCTCCTAATCGGAAAAATATTGCCAGAAAGTAAATCAGAACACCCAAAAATCCCCGAGTACTTTTGACACGTCTAAGGCCAAAGACAACGATTTTATTAATTTCAATTAGAACATCCAGAAAAAGATTCGCTAAAATGTGCCAGTGGAACTAGGATATAAACTAATTTACTGTGAAATTTTAAAATCAAAGCTTTTGTGAAATTACTTCCACAGAATTGATCTGTCGTGGGAAATGCATTAAAATTACTTGCACAGAATTGATCTGTCGTGGGAAATGTATTAATACAACTTCTAAATTAAAATAAAATTGTAATACTATTAAATACATTTTACATATTTTGCATATTTTTTACTTTTTTGCATTTTTTTCTTGCATATATTTTTTGCATATGCAAAATATGCAAAAAAAAATACATTTTGAATGTGCAGTTTTTAATGGAAAGAGGGATATTTAATTAGTATAAATCACGACTTTCACTTCACTCTGTCTTCATTTAAAAAGTTGCATAAAATCCGGGTCTTATTATTATAATAAAATACAAAAAAATTATTTTTTCCACAGTTTTAGACAATAATATGGCTTGGTTTTTTCGTCACAGTACTTCATATGAATAGAATAACATTGCACAGCTAATGAAAAATTCTCTAATTCATACGAAGCATTATGACGAAAATATAATTTATGTTATCTGAAAACAGGCCTTTTTTACACTGCCCAAAGGGCCAAAGCCGAGTTCCTCTCAATCTCTTGGCTTGTGTGCTTCTAATTTTCGCACAAGAGAAAGGGACCTATAGTTTAAAGCCGATTTCGAACGGCAGTTTGAAAAGCTTTTTTTTGATTAATTTCTTCAAAGCTGATGCCAACAGCAGTTAAGGTGACCAGGTGTGTAAGCTTTTCAAAAAAAAAACTTTTCATTAGATGTTCCGAGGCGGGATCGAACCCACGACCTCCTGCACAACGATCGCGCACACTAGCCGCTGAGCCACACCCGGCCACATTTTCATGTACTGACTTAATATCCTTCTGAAAAATAAACTTTTAAAGTATGATTCCCGCAAAATTCGAGACCAGGTCCGTCTCTAGATAATATATAATTTTGGTTAAGTTTCTTTACATAACAAACATAAAAAAACGACAAGCAGAAACAAGCACAAGCAAAGCCGTTTTCAGCATTGACTTTCCCCCTGCCCTTTCTCTTTATTTCCATTATTAATGTTCACCCTTTAATCGCACACTGTAAATTTTCACAAGCTCAAATTTAAGTAAAAGTTTCGAGCCTTTTTTTTTTGTATATGCCACAACAAGCAGCTGACCGAACATGTGACTTTCAAAGCTTACTTAAGTTTCAGTGCTGTCATAATAACAAATAGATTTATCGATTTACTGTATCTAAAGTAATGGGTGGTCCAAAATTTATCACCCCATCATACTATGTATAACTTTTACAAATGACCAGAACTGCCAGTGAAAAACTAAAAAATGTCGTTTCATTTTGGAGATATAGCGAAACAACGCCAGATTTGGGCCACCCTGTATATTGTTTAAGAACATTCGATTAAATCCACGGTTTTATACTCTCTACCAAAGTTACACAGAGTATATTAAGTTTGTGCAAATGTATGTAACACCCAGAACGAAGGATCAGAGACCACAGTTCAGTTTACAGATTTATGATCTTAATTAACTTTTTCAAAAAATGGTCCGGTTTAGTAGACTTTAGACTTAAGTAGACTTTAGAACTTGTAGTCGGAATCTTTACTTATGCAGGCTTTATCGGATCCACTTGAGCATTTGAGACTCGGTTAGCAGTTAGGATCTAATCCAATTTTAACCGCATTTGGTTTTTATTAATTCGCTACCGCTTCCGCATTCGTTTGATTTATCTAACCACTGCACCTCCGCAATGATTTTCTGCATTGCACTTTGAGGCATTATCTTTGTTCGGTCCTTCTAAAAATTTTCAGTTTTGTACTTCTATTGGACACTATTTGACCACCTCGTGGCCAAAGTCGAAAGATGTGAGACTCGGTCGGTGGTAACTTTCTACGTCCAGAGAAATGTTGCTAACCGCAGCAAAGCGCATGGCGGAGCACAGCTTAAACCTACATAAGTGACGTGAGGGGCTAGAGAGCCGGGACTGGCAAAATAGCCATGGACCTGGCCTGGGCGTGGACAGTGCGCGATGTGTTTCTGTTTCGATGGAGATAAGCGCCAAGCATAGACGGACAATATCCACGCCCCCTTGATCACGAATTGCTGCGGTTTATTGCACAATGCGATTAAACGAACGCCCTGGACTATCTATCCCTTCCGTCTCCCACAACAGCCGGGGGGACAAGCCAACAATGAGTGTAGGGTGGGATGTGTGTGTGTGTTTTTGTGTGTGTGGCTGACTGAGGAGCATTGTGATTGTGATTGTGCAACCTCACGATTGGGCTGAGGTTGGGGTTGGGGTTGGGACGTTTTGGTGCTCGCCACTTTCTGTTGTCGCTGTGGCTGCGGCTGCCGCTGTCATTGACAGCGCGGTCAGGCCTGGGTCGTGCACACGGCAATCAAACTGTGTGCCTCTGCGGCGCAAATTGCTATTTGTTTAGTTTTCACTTAAGATTATTTTTGTATTCGATTAAGGCCACTGCTTTAATGTCGACAACAGCAAAATATAACTGAACTTCTAAGGCAAAACATTTTAGATTTGACAATTTCTACTGATTCGCGGGACAGACGGCAAATCCAATATTTTGTAGCTATCTAAAGAAGACATTTCGTACTAAATACTTATATTTTTATCCTCTGTTGGACAAACATTTCAAATATTTAAGAAAAATCATGGATTTACCTCAGAACAGACTTCCAAAGTTAGTCGCTATGCAAATCCTTACGAACCAATCGCAATGCTTTTCAGTTTGGTCAAACAATTTTCAGGCTAGGTTATGATTTGCGATATGAAGGACATTGCTGAATGGAGAAGAAAGCACGATACTGCACTGGAAAGAGTTGATTTAGCCCAGCTAAAAACGTTTGAGGTATCTGCTTGAAGGAGCAAAACTCGTCTTTTAAATAAAAGCCTAAACTTTAATCTAAGCGATGACTTTTTGGTGGACGCCATAAAACTTTTACTTTAATCGAGATCCGATCTGCTGCCACTAAACTATAGCTGCCGTATAAGCGACGAGAACTGCACGCTTTGCAACATACGATGCCGAGTAGAATTCTCGAAGAACTAAGGCTCAAATATTTTGGAGAAAGGTTGTCTTACATTGGAAAAAGGTAGAGATCGCTTTAACGGGGTAAACTGGAATATGTGCTTGGTTTATCTTTCTGCAGCTCTAGAAATATACGCCCAAAATCGTAACGGAAGATCTATGCATCTTACGTCTTACAATAGGAATATATAAAAGTGAATGTGTTTGTAAGTTTGTTATTTATAGGCGTCTTAACCGCTGAACCGTTCAAAAGTGTTTCTGACCAAAATCTTTAAAGTTATTAAAACTACGAACTTGTATATTGGCTTGTAGCTTGAAAATATGGAGTTAGATATTTTACTAGTTCAGAACCCAGTTTTGAACCGGTTCAACAGTGGTTAAAAGCCATATCAACAATATCTCAGAAGTTATTTAAGCTAAGAACTTGAAATTTGGTCTGTTAAGAACCAGTTTTGAACCCGATCAAATATGGAACCGGTTCAACAGTGGATCAGAGCCATATCTCAGAAGCTATTCAAGCTGAGAACTTCAAATTTGGTTTGTAGTTTGGAAATTTGTTTTTGGATATTTTACTGGTTTAGAACCAGTTTTGCACCAGTTCAAATATGGAACCGGTTCAAAAGTGGATCAGAGCCATATCTCAGAAGCTATTCAAGCTGAGAACTTCAAATTTGGTTTGTAGGATGAAATTATGGAGTTGAATTCAGATATGGAGTTAAAATGGTAATTTTACTGGTTAAGAACCAGTTAAGCTCTAAACCACTTTTGAACCGGTTCCATATTTGAACCGGTTCAAAAGTGGTTTAGAGCCATATCTCAGAAGCTATTTAAGCTATGAACTAGAAATTTGGTTTGTAGGTTGAAAATAAGGAGTTTAATATTTTATTGGTCCAGAACTGGTTTTGAACCAGTTCAACAGTGGTTCAGAGCCATATCTCAGAAGCTATTAAAGCTAAGAACTTGAAATTTTGTTTGTGTGTTGAAACAATTAGGTTAAAAATTTTACTGGTTAAGAACCAGTTTTGAACCGGTTCGAATTTGGAACCGTTTCGAATATGGAACCGGTTCAAAAGTGGTTTAGAGCCATATCTCAGAAGCTATTTAAGCTAAGAACTTGAAGTTTGGTTTGTTGGTTAAAAAAAGGGAGTTAGATATTTTATTGGTCCAGAACTGGTTTTGAACCGGTTCAACAGTGGTTCAGAGCCATATCTCAGAAGCTACTTATGCTAAGAACCTAAAATTTGGTTTGTAGATTGAAAATATGGAGTTGGATATTTTACTGGTCCAGAACCGGGTTTGAACTGATTCAAATATGGAACCGGTTCCAAAGTGGATCAGAGCCATATCTCAGAAGCTGTTAAGGCTGAGAACTTAAAATGTGGTTTTTAGAATGAAAATATAAAGTTGAATCAAGATATGGAGTTGGTCCAGAACAAGTTTTGAACAGGCTTAAATATGGAACCGGTTCAAAAGTGGTGTTGAGCCATATCTCAGAAGCTATATAAGCTAAGAACTTGAAATTTGGTTTGTTGGTTGAAAATATGGAGTTTGATATTTTATAGGTGCAGAATTGGTTTTAAACCGGTTATACAGTGGTTCAGAGCCATATCTCAGAAGCGTCACTGGGATTATTAATAATAATACATTGTACAATTTATCAGTTAAAACTGACGGCAATTAATGACATGCCGAAATTCGCAAATGGTCCAATAATTTTTTTCTTTACTCTGTAACAAAGGTACACAGAGTATATTAAGTTTTTCCAAAGTATGTAACAGCCAGAAGAAAGCATGTCCGATCATATAAGGTGTTTCTATTCTTGATCAGCATCAACAGCCGAGTCGAATTCGCTTTGCCCCTCAGTCTCCCCTCTGTCTGGAAGAACGCACCGAGATGGTAAGAGATAAAGGTTCGAATTGTATGGAATATAAACTTCATATACACACAGGTAGATCAAGTTTATTTTCGATATTTGCGACGTCTCCTACTTCCCCGCCATTGGAAAAGTATTCCACAGTATTGTAGAAACACGGTGTGTAGATATATTACATATTTAGTAATCAGCACTATTCATGTTGTGCAAGAGAAACTTCGTTCAACTTTTAAAAAAAGTAAACTAAGTCATTATATCTCAATAATTTTTAAATATTCAAAAATATAAATAAAGTTATGAAAAGAAAATTAATTTCATTGTTAAAAAGCATGTACGAAGACCCCAAAGAAGTCTTTTGTATTTAATTATTGTACACAATTGTTTACTGCTATTAAAATAATAATAAACGATGTACGATGTATAATTAACGATGTACTTCGATGTACCCGTTACTCAGGGAAATTAATATTGTATAGCCATCCCTCATGTTAGTTAACAGAGCATTATCATTTATGAGAACATTTTAACATTATATAAGCAAATAGTTCATGTTGCGCCAAAAAGTATGCAACGATTTTTATAACTTGTATAACTCGGTCATTTATTATCCAATCTTTATGAAAATTTCAGAGATTGTAGATATTGGGCACATACACTGCAAAATATGAGCTTGATAAAATTGTAGGAGCTATTCAACATTTTTAATTGTGGGGCGGGAGTCTACATCCAAAATTTGGTGGCTCTAGCTCTTCTAGTCTCCGAGATCTAGGTGTTCATACAGACAGACGGACATGGCTATATCGACTCGGCTGTTGATGCTGATCAAGAATATATATACTTTACGGGGTCGGAGATGCTTCCTTCTGCCTGTTACATACATTTGCACGACATTAGTTACTCTACGAGTAACGGGTATAAAAAGTATATAGGAGGCCTTGTCAAATATATGTATGTACATTTGTTCGAATGTACATATATGTGACAGTGGAATCACGCTATAAATAAAACGATGAATTACTTGTAAAACGCAAAAAATAGCAATTTGAAATAAATTGCCAAAAAAAAACATTGCTAATTTTATCATCTCTTTTGTAAAATTTAAAGATGTAGTATGGGGTCAAAATTTGTTACAGCTAACAGAAAGTAAAAGCTTGTAATTAATTCTAGCGACATAAACTTGAAGCAGTTTTAATTAAACATATATGTACATACGTGTCTTTTCATCTTCCATTGTAAAGTAATAAATTATTATCAAGACAACTTGTAACACGCACTTGAAGTTTATCGACTTTGACTTTGAAGCACAGCGTGTGACGGTGTTCTATTTTTAGAACAAACAAACATCTCGCTTCTTAGTTTTGAAGCATTTTCTACTAAAACCAACAACAAGAAAAGCAAAACGGTACTTTGATTCCTATCACTTTTGCACAGAAAAAGGGGTCATTTGTCCCAATGTGCATTGTAGCACGAAGGTTTTATGTCTCATTTCATGCTGATAAAACATATCAAAAGGTAAACGCTGGTTGCCTTCCAGCTGGCAGTACGCTGTGCCTGACGGGGTTGTATGCTCGTGCATTCAATGTAGTTTGCAACTCTATTGTTCCATTGCATTGGTGTATTAAATGGCCATTTATTTAATGTTGATGTGACATATTTGGCAAATCTTGAAGCAGGATGAAAAAAGAGTTGAATAAGTAAGAAGTGGAGCAGGATGATGGAAATATGTGACTGTTTAAGTAATTGTGTAATAGGACTGGAAAATAAAATTAATACCCGATGCTTTGTCGAAAAAACATTTCAATGTATAATCATTCAATCTTTTTAAGGGGTATGTTAGTGCATGTAATTAATATATTAAACTATATTTAGCGCTGTACACTGAGTGAAAAATACAGAATTTTATTATTGGATCAAGAATGTTAGATGTCCGAGGTACGGTAAGAATAAGAAGTAAGAACTCATGGTCCACTCCTTAATTCGCTTGACAAGAAAACCCAAATTGAGAACGAATTGAAAATGAAAATTAAAGATCAAATTGATTTTTTTCAATAGCGTTCGTACTTAAAATTTTTGTTCTATTTTTCTTAATTTAAGGCTTAATCTGTAAGCCCCTTATAATTTATTTCACCGTAAGATTACCCCAAAAAATTTACTCATTAAAATTTTATTGGCTCAGGGCTCGCTAAAGAGAAGTGTTGTGAAAACATCGGTAGTGGGCACTATCGATAGTTTATAGATTGTTTTATCGCAAAAATTCCATTTTGAACATTTGAATATCAACAAAAAATTAACAACAACCAAAACAATTTTTTTATACCAATTCCTTGTGCTTAAAGAAATTTAACACTTTCATAGGGAACTCATAGGATCTTAAGAAATTACAAAATAGTATCATTGGTAATTCACAGCAAACTTAAGATGCATAAGTATATGAATATAGAAGATTAATATAATAAAATCATAAATACTAATATTTGTGTTTTTGTTTAAAAATAATAGGCGGTTAACATTTTCCGGATTCAAAAGCGATTTCTTGTTTGAAATAATTTCAGCCGCCTTGCTGAACATTCGTTCCGATTCGGTCTACGTCCCGAAAATGTGCAGATCGTTATCTTTTGCTTTAAAACCGCCTATGTCATCTGTGCTGTTCTGTAAAATGCAAATAACTACATATTAGTGAATTTGTTATATTTTTAAAAACTTTTTTTTTATCTTCCAAAATTATAGAGGATCCAGCACTCTTTGAGAGTTTCTTTGCTACAGGTACACCTTTAGAGATTTGATTTCATCCACTTTTTTGCAGCATTTTTATACTCTGTACCAAAGGTACATACAGGCCTGTTCCGGTTTTCACTTTCACTAAATTTGCTCGAATTCGATTTGGCTACCTGTTCCGGTCTTCACAATTCGATAGATTTACTCGATTTGAATTCACATTGCTTGGAGCCGATGAATTCAAAAGTAAATGCGATTTTGCACATAAAGGCGTCAAATTAATGGCTTAAAGTTAATTTTGTACCAATGTTTAGTGTTTTTAGATACTTTTTGCAATTTTACATTCCCTTAAAAATTATTTTTAATAAAAAAATTTATAATTTTTATGAACAGCTTCGATTTTGCCACGTGCCATCCAAATCGAATTCACATATTTTGTTCAAGCTGTTCTGGTTTTCACTTGTTTATGAAACGCTGGGAAAATGTTAATAAAATGCCCTTGAAAATTGAAACGACATTTTAAACACCTATATTCAACTACTATCAACTATTTTGAGTGATTATTTATTGGATTGTTTTGATTCACCAGTTGATTAAGGTGAAAGTGTAGTCAACGGAAACAATTTGGAAATGAAACACTCGAATTGCAAATCGTTCGAATACCAGAACAGCTAAAACCAAATCGTTCGATTTTGTTTTCATTTGAATTCGAAGAAATATGTGAAAACCGGAACAGGCCTGATAGAGTATAATAAGTTTGTGCAAAAGCCATGTCCGTCTGTCTGTTCGTATAAACGCACATATCTCAGAGATGGTAAGAGATAGAGGTATGGGACTTATGCTTCTTATACTTCATATCTCCCACAGTTTTATAGATAGAAGGTTGGTTCCTTCTGGACACATTTAGTAATTAGGATTAATAATCGATCTGCCAAATGAATGGTAGAAATCGGATGAACGGTTGTCGAGTTATAAGGAAAACAAACAATTATGGGCAGCACCGGTCGCAACGGTGATGGGCAGCACTTCACAGGTAGAGAGTATGTTATAGTCGGGCTTGACCGACTTTCTTTCTTGTTATACTCTGTACCAGAGGTGTGCAAAATTGTGTAACAGCCGGAAGCATCTCCGACCCTATAAATTATATATATTCTTGATCAGCATCAACAGCCGAGTCGATGTAGCCATGTCCGTCTGTCCGTATGAACGCAGCGATCTCATAGAGATAGAGGTTTGACGTCTATGGAACAAAAACTTCTTATCCTTGCAGGCAGATCAAGTTTATTTTCAATTTTTGCCGCGCCCCCTCCCGCTTCCGCCATATCGAAAAACGTCATATCGCCCACAGTTTTATAGATAGCGGGTTTCTTTTTTCCTGGGGATACTTAGTAATCAGGATTATTTATCGACCCGCCAAGGGAATGGTAAAGATCGGATGAACGATAGTCGAGTTATAAGGAAAACAAACAATTATGGGCAGCGCCGGTCGCAACGGTGATGGGCAGCAATTCACAAGTACAGAGTATACTTTAGTCGGGCTTGACCGACTTTCTTTCTTGTTAGATTTCAAAAAATTGAATAGTGGATCGGTAGAAGAGTCGTTGAATCCTTCTGAATAATTTGTTGGCGCTGGCAATTAAGTGAACTGCTATTTGAGCGTCTCTACCTGACCGGAATCCGTCCTTCTTAAATCTGGAGTCCCAACTGGCCGCTATTTTGGCCATAGCACAGTTTTCATAGTGGGAAAGTCTAGTATTAATTCTTTCAAGAAGCACATGCCAGACCAATTGGCCTTCTTGGGATTTCAGATTCTTTACTGCTTCAAGTAGTTCAGCATGTAGACCGCATATAATGGGAATAATCAATGATATCGTTACATAAGTACCGGAAATTCGAGTTGCAGTATCAAAAAACTATAATATTGTTGATAGATCTTCTAATATGAGAAAGTCGTCTGCGGTCAACATGTGCGGAGCCTTTGGAGCGCTAAGCAGCACCGTAGCCACGTGTTCCTTAAGAAGCAACATCCGACGTATCATGAAATAGCTACTGTTGTTTTTGTTTCGAGGAAGCTAACTTTATCGCTGCTTCCAAAATATTGGACAATTCTCTTGCATTTTACATGTGCAGTTTTAAATCATCGTGCACCATCAAATTAACGCCGTTACCTTATCGAATACATTCCATTCAATTAAAATATTTTCAATTGTAAGTATTTGCTGTATTATCTGCGTTGTGATTATTATCGCATTCAAGCTTGTCTGTTGACAACACAGCTGCTTTTAATTTCAACAAGTGGATAAGAAATGGCAAAAAACGGTCACATAATGATCATTTGTCCTCGAAGACCAGACATCATTCGTTATAAAGACAAAATCAATATTGTCTAATATTTTTCTTAACTTCAGCCCCTTTTCTTCGTATAAATTGGCTATAAGATCTTTGTCAAGGGTATATCTGGAGGGAAGACGATATCGTGGGTCCACAATTTTTAAAAAGCGGTAAAATCTCCGATTTTCTACCTTATTTAATGGTTGCACATCCTCGACAATCATATGGGCCAATCCTTTGTAAATTTTTGACATACGTTTTGAGCCTTTGTTGTACGGAACTGGGCCATTTAAAAATGTTGTAATAGTGCATGTCGGCTTTTCCACATCGTTGCATGCATTTCGATGCATGCGCTTTAAGTGGTCAAATAAATTAGACGTATTGCCACTGGTCTCATACGTTTTCCCACATTTCTTGAACTTTGCCGAATGCTTTCCGACCCAGGTAAAACATTTCTAAACCTCTGATGATCCCCTTTTTGTTGGTTCCAGTTGGATTTCCTGGCAGTCAGATGAATCTAAAGTTAAAGTAGAACAATTAGTAAGCCTGTATAAGTGCAAACAACCATAGCAATTTAAAATTTTTATTTTCCTGATTCTTATTTTGGCGGCCAAGTTGCGTTCATACACATAGAGATGTACATTTGTATGCCACGAATTTTAATACAACTTACCATGTTTTCGCTTCAAAAATTTGTCCTTTGTTCTCCTCCCGAACTTCTGCCCACACCACCAATCTAAATTAACATGTAGTACAATATATAAATATGACAAGTTCAATTTCCTTTAATTTTACGCTCACATTTTTACACCATGCCTTCCTTTTCTATGACAGCTATACTATATAGATGTCCGTTTTCGAGCAAACTTAGTGGAATCATGGAAAAACAGAGCCAACTAAGAAATACGAAGTTTGGAGGCGTTTCCATTGAAAACAATACATTTTTTCTCACTAGAAATTGATTTTCGTTCCTATGGCAGCTAAACAAATGTGCTGCGAAACAGACAGGCGGACAAACGGAGAATACATATTAAGTATGTATACCTATATGGTCATAATGTGTATGTGGTCATAAATGATCCTTTTCTATGCGTAACAAAAAGTGAACAAATTTGATAAACCCACTGCAAGGGTATAAAAATATATACACATGTAAAATAAAACTATTTTGGTTCGGCCTCCGAATGTATTCGACCGCGAAATATGATTAGTGGATTCCGTACAAGTCTAAAGTATTAAGAGATTTTAGTAAGGGAAGCACAAACATTGGCTTTCCATAGCACGCATCTGCTAAAAATAGTCAAAAATTAGCCGTGCAGGTATCGCAACAATGCACGACTTTGGGTTCCTGACTGCATAATACCGTTCATGGAACCTTCAAAACTGAACGTTTCCTACCTCAGGGGTTAACTGGCCATTGTTAATCCACTTAATGCACCTGTATTACAACCTTGATTTTTGAAACTTCCGCCGGTCAGTTTTTTATCCTGCCCCAGTGCGCATTCCAATTTTATCTTAGAAGGCGAAATTTTCTCTATATTTAAAGATATTTGCATTGCTATTACACCATATGTAACCGCGCAAATTTTTGTTGAGATGAACTTTGCATATGAATGTAAACAACACAAATCATGCAATCCAACTCTTAATGAAAATGTCAAACCATAGACCAAAGTCTCGCATAATTCAGGGAAAACAGCAAAACTTACAAGGCAGCCCACGTATAAGCATTAATATTTCAATGTTAACGGTTTCCTTTGTTTTATTTCAAATGGATTAGCATACACGTAATAACATTTATATCCAATCACATGCTATTTCCGTACGTGCACACAGTTTTGCACATATATATAAATATGCGCACTCATCTCTGCTTGTATCTGTGTGGCACTTTAACCATCATTTCTCGCCCCCATCTCCCATTTCCACGTAAGCATAAATAGCGTGTCCGACTGTCGGCCGACATTCTGTTCGCTTGTAATGGGTTGCCAGAGCTGCGCCACAAATTAATATTAATTATTTAAGCGGTTTCGTCTTGTAATTGCATTTTCTTGCTGCAATTTTGCGGTGGCCGCTTAATGCCTGCCCTTGGCTAATTAGCACAAATTGACAAAGTCAATGCCGAGCATCAGTTACGGGGCCCGGTGATCGGTCAGGTAAGCACCAGCTTCCACTTGGACAGCCAGCGGAGCTCAGGCGGTGCCAGTGGTTCAGTTGTGTGGTGCAGTGATTGACAAGAGCGCGCTTCGCTCGGTTGGGCACAAATTTCAGTTATACATATATACATAGATAGAATTGGCATAGACAAGAAACTATGATTTGGTATCTCAGACCTTGCGAGAATTGTAAGTACTTACTTTATGTGCGAGTTCAAATGTGCGTAGACAATTTTTTATGCAAAATAATTCAAATATAATTAGAAGAAGCTGGGCATTATTTGCTTCGATGTGCTTCTAACGGCTTTGATATGGTGGAGCCCGCTTACCCTAACATACCCTTAGGGGTCCCTCCAAGGCAGAATAGATCTGTTAGAAAACGTTTCCATAGGATGTAGTCCGCGAACTAGTCCTTCAGCGGCATTTGAGATAATTTCTGAAAGTCTCTGCTGAATGACATTAATTGTGGATTTAGTAATTTTTATCAAAAAATAGGGAAAGTAAACATCGGCTCGGCCAAAGTTTTTTATACCCTTGCAGCCTCCATTAAAAACTAAAAAGTTTTTCTAACTAAGACTACTTTTCTGACTATACTTTTCCATGACAGCTATAATATATAGATGTCCGGTTTCGACCAAACTTTGTGGAACAATGGAAAAGCTTAACAAACTAATAACTACGAAATTTGGAGGCGATTCCATTTAAAACAAAAAAGTTTTTTAACTGGAACTTCTGTTTCCACCGAACATTCGTACTGCAGATATGTGCTATAGTTATCCGATTTTGAGAAAACTTTGTAGAATTGTGTAAAAGTACCATATATGTATTGTTTACACTTATGGACAAAGTAATAGGTGTGTTTCGTTTTTCTTTTTTAACTTTTTATATCTAATTCAAAATTTTCTGTAATCTCAACAAATTAAATTTTTTTTTAAACTTATATTAATTGTCTTTAAACAAAAAGTAAAAACAGTTTCACAAACCCTTTAATATACAACTAAATTATATATTTCCTTAAATCCGCCAATTTTGGCTAGACACAATAATAGGTGTACGAAGATACATAAATGTTTAAATTAAATCAATATTTCACTATTTTTGTTCTTGTTTTATATTAAACTAAGTATCTGGCAGCTTATAACCAGTATATCCTCCATTTTTTTGCAAGACTTGCTCCATTCGTCTTGCCATGGAGGATATTAACTTGCGACTAGTTCTAAATGGAATGTTGTACCATGCTCCATGGACAATATCCCAAAGTTGATTTTTATTTTGACAAAAAGTCTTTCCGACCTCTCTTTTGAGTTCACCACTGAGATTCTCGATGGGATTGAGGTCCGGGGGTTGACTTGGCCACTCAAGAACATCCTTATTATGCTCTCGGAACCAATCCCTTACTAATCGAGAGGCGTGCTTTGGATCATTTCCCTGCTGGAACTTCCATAAAAGTGGCATATTATCCTCGGCATATGGTAGCATCACCGTCTCCAATAGATCTTTGTATACGATTCTGTCCATTATTCCGTCAATACGATGAATTGGACCAACACAATACCATGAAAAGCAGCCCCATACCATTAGAGGTGGTACCTCCATGTTTTACAGTTTTATATGTGTACTTGAGATCAAATTCTTTCTTTTTCGGACGACGAACATTCCTTTTTGCATCATTTCCAAATAAATTTATTTCGGTTTCGTCACTCCAGAGGATATTACGCCATATTTTCTTACCCTCCGGTCCGCACCAGGTTCTACGATCTAATGCAAATTTGTTCCTGCGAGCAATCATACCTGGTAGGTTTGCTATTGCCATTCGTCGCCAAACGGTCTGTGATGACACAATATTACCAATTTCATTGGCAATCGTCCTGGAAGACTTGAACGGGTCGCGTTTAACCAACTGAAACATGCGATCGTCGGTCTTAGAGGATGATTTTCTAGGTGCTCCCCGAGTTTCACCTATTTTTCCGGTTTTAAGACATTGGTTTCGAAGTTTTGAGAACGTTTAAATATGGCAATGGATTTATAAGTTTTTCCTTCATCTCGGAGTCGTCGAATGAGCCTTCTCTCCTCCGCACTGCAGTGACGCCGACGACCCATCTAATACAATTTTAATGGTTATTTTAAGTCCCCATTTAGTTATGTTTTCCTAATACCTTACCTTCTGCAAACAAATAATTGTAAATATAAACTACAGGTTAATTTTTTGCTTCATACACCTATTTTATTGACCAGCCGAGCCTGCAGTCTAACCAATAAAACAATCCACAATTTTTCCCAGAATGCTAATTAACTCCAGGAATTCACCCAATTCGTACAGAAACAGTGTGACCATATTAAAAGTGTATAGCTTCCTTATTAAATGTTGTGTTTATATCGATTTAAGTAGAAATTAAAAAAAAAAAACTTCACACCTATTATTTTGTCCATGAGTGTAAGTATGTGCCAATGATAAGGACGTTTCCATTGAAAACAAAAAAGGTTTTCTAACTAGAACTAGTTTTTCGAGCGATCGGTCCTATGGCAGCTATATGCTATAGTCATGCGATTTTGACAAAACTTTGTAGAACTGAGTAAAAGTATATAAAATAAGTATAAGCCAATGATAAGAAAGTTTCCATTGAAACCCCTAAAGTTTTTTTAACTAAGACTACTTTTCAGACTCTACTTCTCTATGACACCTATACTATATAGATGTCCGATTTCGACCAAACTTAGTGGAATCATGGAAAAGTATAGCAAACTAAGAAATACGAGTTTGGAGGCGTTTCCATTGAAAACAAAATAGTTTTTCTCACTAAAACTAGTTTTTCGACCGATCGTTCCCATGACAGCTATATGCTATAGTCATCCGATCCGGCCAGTTCCGACAAATGTGCAGCGTATTTGTACTAAGACTTCGAGCAAAGTTTTGCACAAGATAACTTTAAAATTGACGGAGAAAATAGCATAGAAACAGAAGGACCGACGAACACGGCTAAATCAACTCAGCTCGTCGTGCTGTTTTGGTTCGAACCTTGGTTCTTTTATAGCTTTAAATCTGACGGAGGAGATGGGATAGAAACAGAAGGACCGACGGACACGGCTAAATCAACTCAGCTCGTAGTGCTGATCAAGAATATATATACTTTATGTGGTCAGAGATGCTTCCTTCAATGCGTCACAAACATCCGGACAATTTTATAATACCCTCTGCTGCAAAGATATACATTGCTCTGATATACAATGATAACAGCAAATAAAGAACTTTCTTTTTCTGGTGGCCTTGAATTTATGAAATGGGTAATCACAAAAATGTGCCAAAAGTGAAGACAGGAGCACTAAGGACATTTTAGTAATCTATGTACTCTTACCAGATGTTTGATATGCGTAGAAGGAAGCATCTTCGTTTGGCAATAAACGGAACAAAAAAATCAATCTAAATCCAAGAATGACATTGAAAATGCAAAAATCTCCGTATTGTGCTAGAATCAAAAAGCCTGGACAAAGATACCTACAATTTTGAGTAATAATAAATAAGCCATGACAGTCTAATTAAGCCAATTTTGATTGTGTTAGGTAATAAATAGAATGTTTGGGATGTCTATAGTCCACATAGATTGTCATTATAAGAGATGGTTTTTTGTTTGAAAGATTATATTAAAATTTGTAGCTGGTTCTATGTCAAATTCAATTAAGGTAACAATTATCGATCATGTCGTAAGTCCTCCCCTACATAAGTCATTTATATTCTGTTTTTTGATTATATTTATTTGAATCTTAAGAATTTTATTGGTCATTTCGAGAAGATGGTATCGGCCAAATGGGCGCTGATACAATTGATTGCCATACGGGCTCGTTTTATGGCATTTTTCATCACTTCGGCAAGAACTTCGGGCTGCAGATTCTGGCACTCGTGTCGAATGTTGTCCTTGAGGGCTTCCAAGGTCTCGGGCTTTGTTACGTAAACACGGGATTTCAAAAAACCCCACAAAAAAAGTCTGGAACGCTTGTTCACGTACCCGCTGAGGTCGAAATGAGCCTCATCGCTCATTATGATTTTGGTCGAAAAATCGATTATTCACGATTATTCCGCGTTCTTGGGGAGTATATCGATCCATGGCTTGTTCATTTGTATTCTACATCTGTCTAGTCCACAAATGTCAAAACAGATCTGACTTTGGCGGCTATTTGTAAAAATAAGACCAATAGGGTGGCTTCTTTTGACCCGACTAAAATTGCTATCTATTACAACTTTAAGATTATATAAGTTCACTATCGGCGGTGTCCCAGAAATCTCTTCCAACTAAATTCCAACCCAAAAAAAAACGAATTCTCGGTGTCCTAGAAATCTCTTTCGGTTGGTTTCAAATCTCTAGTGATTCGGTTAAGGATTTTGCTAAATTCACCGCTAAATTCACTATTTTGATAAGCAAAATTAGTTTTGGAAATGTAAACTACATTATTTTACTGGATAGGCTGCATCAAATAAATAACATGTTTTGTATGATTTAATATTAAAGTTTGCTTTTTAATCATTATCATTTTTCGCAAAACCAACCGAAGGCTTCCATATTGGCCAAAACCGTCGTACCAGTGGCACCATCTGCCTCCTCAGTAGCGCCGCATGGTAAATTTGTCAACAACAAACGAGCCAAGGGTTGGAAAGTGTTGCTTTATGATTGGCGCAAAAATATTTTTAAATTTTTCATTTCAGTTTTGAGTAACGCGACTTTAATTTAAGTCATAACATTAGCATGAATCATAAAACCACAGCTAACAGATATCCGTTTAACATCATTTTAATTCAAAACTAATATAAGGGAATTCTTTTTGCGCGTGATGCAGCCCTGTTTTGTGAGATGGACAATTATTTTGAACCGAATTGGACCAATTCTCTTTGCCACTAAGAAAATGAAATCTCTCGATGTTCTGGGACACCGACGGATTTTTCGAGGGCGATCTCAAGTTTTCATCAAAAACAACAGATAATATTTTACTATTTGTAGGTGTATTGTATTGTCGTTCATGAGTTTCTGCTGGTCGCTTGTCCGCTTTTATGACAATTCTGTGATCATCGAATGGCATCTGTTCCAACAAAGTCGTTAACTGTTTTATGAGCTCATTGCGTTTGTGTAACATTTCCTGAATTCTCATTTCGTTGTATTAAAATGGCACAACGCCGATTCAATACATCGGGGAAATCCATCCATAAATTGCATCATCAACGGACACCTCCGTGCGACCTTAATAAATGCAAAACGCGATAGCATTTTACAGCCCAAATATATTTAAATTATGCCTGAGCGCAGTGGCGTAGCGTGAGGTTCTGCCGCCCGTGGCGGAAGTCGAATTTGTCGCATGTTTCGATGACTATTTACCTTAATACCAGGGCTGCAAACGCAAAAATTTTTTCGGAGCTTCGGTTTGTGGGTTCGAACCAAAATTTACTTATGGTTAGGGTTCGGAAATTTGAGGTTCGAGGTTTTTTTGTAAATACTTTTATTTTCAATAAATATATTCAATTGATGAAAGTGTTAATTAAAGGCTTTTATTATAAAACTCTTTTAAAAACAGTTCTCCGATTAAAAAAAAAGTCGTTAATAACCCTGATCAACAAAAATAACTTTTGTTTTGATTCAAAGATCGGAGAAGGATATTCTTATAGAATTTTCATCACTGAACATGAATCTAACCTCCAAAAGAGCACATCAAATCAAGATTTTGAGAAAAATAGACTCAAATTTTTAATAAACCCTGTTGTTGCACTTTTTGGATCACACCCACCCAACATTTGGAAGATCATTTTAGCAAAAATAACTTGAAGGAGTGATTTTCGAGCCCTTTAGATGATTAAAGTAAGATGTCTTCTTTTACTCGAAAGTTACTCATGCATATGCTCACAATGTGATTTATTGAAAACCACTCGAAAGAGTTTCGCAAATGACTCGAAAATGAGCCGAAACTGATCAGAAAATCGCGTTTAAACAGACTCTTCATTTATAATCAGAAAATAAGCGCATTTATGTGATCAAAAATTTCATAAAACGTTTGCTGGTCGTGTAGATAATAATGCCTAGGTGCTAGAAGTTTCTATTTAGGCTTATGTTAAAGCTTGAACTGTCAACCAAATGCATTAAATCGAAATAGACTTGAATCAATCCAACATTTTTGTGTATCTACTACAAAAAACCATAATATCAGATTAAAAAAATTCACCGTTGGAGTCGAGGATCTCAAAAAAGAGGCTTTAATGGGATTTTATAAGTAATTCTAAAAGTTTTTCTACATATTTCATTGGGCTTTCCAGACGATTGTATGGTTTAGTTGCCAAAAGCCGATCAGATAAGAAAATATATAATTTTTTCCTGTCTGTTGTTTTTGTTGAACCAAACCGAAATTTTAGGTTCGGAACAGGTTCAGCTTTTTTTTTAAAGGGGTTCGGATCAAGATTCGGTTCACAGCAAAATACAAGTCGGAATTCCGGGTTCGAAGCAGTTCGGTTCAAATCCGGCTTGCAGCCCTGCTTAATACTTGTTAAGCCCCCCATAAACCACACAAGTTTTTGCGCAAAATTCACACGCACTTAGCCCATACACTACGCCAGAATTTGCACAAATTTCAGTTCAAAGCAAGCGCTTCTTCTTCTTTTTCCAACAACAACTTGCTGCGAACTAAGCAGAATTTGCGCAAATCGCACACTCACCACACAAAACATTGCACAAAGAACGCAAAAAATCAAAACGTTTTTGATTTCGGTCTCGATTTGCGCAAATGCGTGCGTGTGACGCATACACTTATATTTCACTAACACACATAAGCGTTTTGCGCAAAAATTTGTGCGGTGTATGGGGGGCTTTATAAGTACTTGTTGGGTCCTTGTGAGAGCGAAATTTTTAGTGTGTCCCTAAACATTGATGTGAAAAATGTAAAAAAATATTTATTTAAGCATATAATCAATACACATTGCCGACCCTCAAATTTGCCGCTTTGAAATATCACCTGGTCGCCCCATCTCAGTTTTGGTCGTCCCGGCTTGGGCGTGTTCCATAACTCGTTCGCATTCCGATTGGTCCCCCGTTTTGCTAGAGCTTTATCATCCATTCGGGTAACATGTCCTATCCAGCGCAACAGCTCTTGTTTTATGCGCTTGACAAGCTTAGTGTCACCAGAAAGCTCGTACAGTTCGTGATGCTTTCGGATGCGAAGTTCGTCGCCAACTTTTAGAGGTCCATAAATCCTCCGAAGAACTTTTCTCTCGAACACCCCTATTGCCGCCTCATCCGCTGCTGGTTATTGTCCATGCTTCTGCGCCGCATAGCAGGACTGGGATGACAAGCGACTTGTATAGCGCAATTTTCGTTTTTTCGAGAGAGGGCCGTACTCATAGAGTGTGAAATATACTTCCACTGTTCGCCTCCACCAGATGGGCAAGTTGGTGGTTTCCCTGAGCAACTGGGTGAGTTTTGCTGAGTAGGCTTCGGATGTCCGTTGTGATTGCAGCTTCTCAACGTTCAGCTTTCGACGTGGGCTAGACTCTGCGGCACTGTGCCGTGTGCTTACTTTGGCTGCAACAATGTAATGATCCGAGTCAATATTGGCTACTCGGAGCGCACGTACGTCCAGAACACTCGATGAGTGCCTTCCGTCTATTACAACGTGATCAATCTGGTTTTTCGTTTCTTGATCAGGGGACTTCCAGGCCGCCTTTTGGATGTCGCGGTGTTCAAATCTGGTACTACTTACAACCATGTTCCGGCCCGAAGCGAAGTCTATTAGCCTCTCTCCATTTTTGGAGGTTTCTTCGTGCAGGCTAAATTGAGCGACAGCCGGGCTAAAAATTCCTCTCCCGATATTTGCGTTAATGTCGCCTAGCACGATCTTAATGTTGATGAGCGCTGCCCCGATCACAAGTCTTCCAGGAGCTCATAGAATTCGTCTTATACCGAGTCGTCCGTGTCTTCTGTCGGGGCGTGCGCACAGATAAGATAAGCGTGGGTTGCTTTTTATCATATTTCTACAATAACTCTACGTTTACAAATAACTCCTAATGGCATATTTACAACAATCAATATCG
This sequence comes from Lordiphosa collinella, assembly GCA_018904265.1. Lineage (NCBI taxonomy): Eukaryota > Metazoa > Arthropoda > Insecta > Diptera > Drosophilidae > Lordiphosa > Lordiphosa collinella. Next base: position 241,302 of record JAEIFV010000169.1, on the reverse strand, counting down.
AGCACCCCACGCTTTTTATCAATTTAGTTTAATGCTTTTCAAGCTTCTGCCTAAAAGTATGCTGCAAAAATCGATACAGGTAAAACTAATAAAGGCGTGTTAAAAAGAAACAGATGCTTCATCCTTTACCGGAAACCGGCATATCAGGTAAAACAACCGAAGCCCATTTCGTAAAGCCCGTAACCAAAGTTCTATCTCCGAGTTGCACGATACCAAGTATTTTTAGCAGATACTTTAAATAATTGTACCATAACACTTCAGCATTGTTTCCCCGATTTTTATAAACCTTCCTCATGGCTTTCCCATGTGTTCTGCTGTTGCGTCGTAAGCTTTTTGAGCTTACCACGGACCATTTTAGCCCAAACTTGAATTTTTTGCCTTGTTATTTCTAATTACAAAACTAATTAGACTTTATCCGTTTCTCTTTGCAGCTCAACGTCGCTAAAATATCATACGCACCAGGTTAAGACCGAAATTGCAGTTCAGGTTGACTTATACACGATTATTGCATGTGGAAGTCCGCAAACCCTATTGCCTATGTGAGCAGATGTAGATAGTGTTGCGAGTTTGAGTACGCGAAAGTGATTACAAAATTCACTGTGATTTTTGGTGTTTTTTTTTTACACTTTTTTTTGAATAATACATATACTACCAATACGTGAACCAAGTGAAAGCGAGCGAGTCAAAATAAGTGAATTGCCAAATCAGTGTATGATGTAGGACAAAGAGCTACAGTTACAAAGAGCGGAAGAGAGTGCGCAATGAAGCCACATGCCCAGCCTGACCTTTACGCCTACAACAGCTTAGACTCAGTCACAGCCACAACCACAGCCAGCCACGCAAGCTTGCCACTGCCATTCAAAACAGCCTGCGGACAGGAGTCGAGTTAGGGGACCGGTATGCACACAAATGGCAAAGCAGCAGCAAAAAAAAAACAAATACAACTACACTTCCCAAGCAAAGGCAGCAAGAGAAACGCCAGGTAATTTGAGACTATCCTTCGATTGCATGTGTGGACAGCCGGCAATACCCAGATAAAGTACCACCCAGGAAAGGACGGGACGAGAGCGGAGGGGAACAGACTTGCCACTGTCAACATATAAGCTCATATCACTGCAGCCGCCGTCATGTGGATAACACTCGCCTATTTCATCGTCATCATTGCCCAGCTATGCGCCTTGGTTCACTCCGCTGGCGGTAAGTACCTCCAATAGAATTATATAAGTTTGGTTTATTTTGAGTATTTGGCACAACAACATAATTGGCAGAATATGTGGGCTGTCCATTATATGGCGAAAGCAGCTAACATAACAAAGAAATTTTGTGCAAACGGTTTGAATGCGTTTTAAAAATATTATCGACGAAGGTTGATACAATACACTCTGAATAAGGTACCTCCAAATCAAGAGTCTTAAACGCATCAACTGCTTAGGGAGAAAAGAAACCATTTACGTCTTTTGTGAGAACCGATGAAGAGATCCGTATTTGGCGTTTGGGTTTCCTTAAATCTCAGAAAACTTCTCCATAATAAATGGTGGTATACCAATGATGCAATGTAATGTGAAATTAAGAAATTCGCTTTAAAAAGTGGTTCACCAAATATTTTAGATAAATTATTTCTTTTAATAGGACGGTGGCTTTCTAAAATTTAGAAAATGTTTACTATTAGCTACAAAATATTTTCCTTATTGTAGAAAAACGTGTTCTAGATTTAAAAAAAACAGATTTTAGGAAGGAAAAAATGTTTTCTAAGTATTGGAAAGGAAGTGAGGGGGTAGAGACAAAGAGGAAGGCGACACCAGGACGCATATAACCCTTTACATATTTATATCCTGTTCCCATGTCCGTCCGTCCGTCTGTCCGTATAACCGCTTCGATCTCAGAGACTATAAGAGATTGAGGCACAAATTTTTGCATGTAGGTAGGTGTATACCAGATCCAGATCGAGTTTGTTTCAGAAAATTGTTTACTTTTTTTTGGTTCACTGGACTGCGAAAAAAATTGTCAAAAATCGATTTCCCATTTACAAAAAGCTGCCATTTTTACAAATTCAATTATTTGTTCATGATTCTGCTTCGGGCTATAAATGCATTCATTCCAACCAATTTTCTGCCTTCCGGTTTGCTTTTAGATAATGGTGACTTCCGGAAAGCAGCGATCCATTAACACACCTGTTATTCTTTTACTTTATATTTTGGAGGCCGAGAACTTTTTAAACAGTCCTCGCATGAACTCATTTATAATTTTGTATTGTTTTAAATAAATTCTACCAAATGGAAAAAACAGAATTTTTAAATCTGGTCCCGATTTTTTCTAGATTCTAGATTTAAGAAATGTCCTTTCCTAAAATAAGGGGGAATAACTAATGGTAGTCGCCCTATTTCAAGTATTCGCGCTAGGTACTTTTATACCCTTGCAAAGGGTATTATAATTTTGCCCAGAAGTTCGCAACGCATAGAAATTTTTATTTCCGATCCCATAAACTATATATATTCTTGATCAGGGTGACGAGCTAAGTTGATTTAGCCCTGTCCGTCTGTCTGTTTCTACTCAAACTAGTCTCTCAGTTTTAAATCTATCGAGCTGAAATTCTGCTCCGAGTCTTCTTTTTACTGCACGCTGGTAATATGTCGGAACCGATCGGATCGGATGACTATATCTTATAGGTCCCATAGGAACGATTGGTCGAAAAACTCGTTTTAGTGAGAAAAACTTTTTTGTTTCGTATTTATTGGTGTTCTATGCTTTTTCATAATGCTACTAAGTCTGATGAAAATCGGACAACTACATGTTAAAGCTCCCAAACAAAACATGGGTCTGAAAAAAGGCTTAGTAAGAACAACTTTTTTGTTTTACCGCCTTGAACTTTTGATTTTTTTTTATTTTGTTATGCTTTTACCACACTCTTCAAAGTTTTTTCAAAATCGGTTGACTATAGCATATAGCTTCCTTAGGACCGATCGGTCGGAAAATGAGTCAAAGTTAAAAAAAAAGAGTTTTTTTAATGCTTTTTTCAATGTCATTAATAACATATATGCTTTCAAACAGATTTTGCAAAGTTAAGTCGAAATCATTATATCAAAACGAGCATTTGCAAGGGTATTAAAACTTCGGCACAGCCGAAGTTAGCTTAGCCTTCTCGTTTTTCCTAATTAAAGGGCGAATTTGCCCTTAATTTAAGAAAGATGTTAAAAACAAAAATTATAAACAAGTAAGGGAGCTGTAGTCGAGTGCCCCGACTACAAAATACCCTGTTCCCTCGTCTTCTTGTGTTTTCATACACATATACACCCACTCATACATACACACACACACACTCTAACATTCGCACGCACGCACGCGCAAACGCGGTAACTGACAATGCAAGGCCCCCTCTCTCCCACAAGCAAAATTGATTCGTGTATAACTTGGGTGTTTTTTGTCCGATCTTATTGATCTTTTCAGAATAGATAGATATTGGGAGGTCTATCTTAAAAATTGTGGCTCTGAAAGTTTTTTTGCTCTTAAAGGGGAAGCGGGAGGAATTTTCCAAATCTGAAACAAACTTGATTTGAATCTGGTATACACCTACCTACATGCAAAAATTTGTGGCTCTATTTCTTATGGTCTCTGAGATCGACGCGTTCATACGGACAGACGGACATGGCTAAATCGACTCGGCTGTTGATGCTGATCAAGAATATATATACTTTATGGGGTCGGAGATGCTTCCTTCTGGCTGTTACATACTTTTGCACAACTTCATGATCCCCCTTTTCACATTTTCAATGGGAACAGGGTATAATTACCGAATTTTAAAATTTAAGAAATTGTTTTCTAAAATTTTCAAGTTTCGGGCAAGCTTTCTAAGTTTAAGAAAAAACTGTCTAAAAACAAGAAATTATTTTAAATTAAGAAGGAAGCACATCTATTGTAATATTATTAAACAGCAGGTCGAGCTGATTTGATTTAGCCATATCCGTATGTCCGTTTTAAGGGTAGTGTATACATTCCCTAAAAATTTCAAGTCAAACTAAATATATATTTTTTAAAATTGTTTTGTGCATGTGGGTCGTGTTGTCGTATTTTGAACTAGGATATTTGGGATCGGTCAATAATGAACGGAATTAGGACCAATGAAAAGGGTAAAAAAGTCGATTGTCGCAATTTTGACGTTGAACCACCATAACTGCATTATTTTAATATCTCATTTCACACCATAACTACATAAGTTCTTAACAAACCCCGGTTTTCATTTTTAGTTTCGCAAATTCCGTTCTTAACAAACCATGAGCAACATGGGCCTTTGTTTTAAATTTTTGGCCGACTTTGAACCGAAATACAACAACAAAAGCAGCAACAACAAACATTTCTTAGTTTAATTTAACTGATCACCTATCGAATAAAGAAAACCGCCTGGTAACATTACTTTTAGTTCTTGAGTAATTTAATTTTTCTTAACCTTTATTAAATGGCACCTAATGGTATACACCAGCGATGTCCAAAATTTGAAAAGGCAGCCACGCGTGGTTGGCAAGTTTGGTGATTGTGTGTGAGTTTGGACACCACTGGTATACACTAACCTTAAAGCTATATGTACAAAGTATTTCCCAAAGTCTCAAAGTACATATAGGCTGCAAATTTTTCGGAGGTGTCCCATAAATCTTTTCCAACCAAATTCCAACCCAAAACCAATTCCTGGTGTCCTAGAAATCTCTTTCAGTTGGTTTCAATCCTCTCGTATTTTGTTAGGAGCCAACCAAACCGACTACGCAAACCAACGCGAGTTAGCAAAGACACAAATCTTGTTTCCAGGGCTGGCAAGTCTAACTCAAAGTAGAAATCACCAAAATATTTATAAATAAAAACTGTTATATATCATTTGCGAGAGATGCAGCCCTGTTTTTGTAGTTATACCATAATATTATACACACACCTATTAACTAGACTTTTGAATAAGAAACAAGAAAGAAAGTCGGTCAAGCCAGACTATAACATATTCTGTACCTGTGAAGTGCTGCCCATCACCTTTGCGACCGGTGCTGCCCATAATTGTTTGTTTTCCTTATAACTTGACAACCGTTCATCCGATCTTTACCATTCCTTTGGCTGATCGATAAATATTCTTGATTTCAAAATATGTCCAGAAGTTTCGAATCTTTTATCTATAAAACTGACGGAGATATGACGTTTTTTTTTAATTGCGAGGCGGGAGGGGGCGTGGCCAAAATTTAAAATAAACTTGATCTGCCTACAAGTATAAGAAGTTTTTGTCCCATACACGTCGAACCTCTATCTGTTACCATCTCTGAGATCTGTTTGTTCATACGGACAGACAGACAGATGGACGGACAGACGGAGATGGCTAGATCGACACGCCTGATGATGCTGATCAAGAATATATATACTTTATGGGGTCGGAAATGCTTCCTTCTGGCTGTTCCATACTTTTCCACAAACTTAATTTACTCTGTATACCTCTGGTACAGAGTATAAAAAATAAAATCTCGCGAAGTTCTGGGACATCCACGGATTTTTCGAGCGATTTGCAAACCAACCGAAGACAAAATCTCTAGAGATTTCTAGGACACCCCCGATTATAAAAGTTTTTTTTTGTCAAAATATTTATGCCGACGACTGTATACCAACTCGGCTAACTAATATTAAATTCGTAAGAGATGCTTTTCTCTGACCCTTTGATTCTACGAGTAATACAATTTACCTCTACGTGATTTTGAGTTGGTAAAACAACTTTCAAAGCGTTCAGCTTCACTGGAACCAAATACTTATATACAATCAACACCTAAAGATACTGATGATTCATATTCCCATTTTGCCAGTTATGTAACAAAATATGTATAAGCAGAAATGTTGAACTTTGTTCTCTTTAACTGTTGGGAGGGGTTTTTTAAGTGCTAAAGTTCTTAGATAAATAAGTAAGAATAGTGTATGCCAGTACCAAGCAATGTTTTGTAAGTATGTATGTATGCACGAGTGCGAATATGTTCAACAAAGGACATAAAAGACCCCGCGCTCGTGTGTCAATATTTACATACAATATTTACGCAATTACATTTGGCACAAACATTTCTGGCAGTACAGCCGGATGTCGTTACAATGTACCCGATCGGCACTTACTTATGGAATCGCCACCGCGGAGCCCGGAAATACAAATTTGAGTGGTTTGTTATTTTTACAATTGTTGTCCCTTTGGCCCGGGGGTTGCACGAGGGAAATGGGGCTAAGCCAAATCCACTGCCAATTCACCACGTACACAACCCAGTCCAGTCAAACAAGTGCCCAAGGCTTTGGGCTGTAGCAAACGATTAAGATAACTTCTTCTTATTTATAAACTTTGACAGTCGCATTTGACAGTTGGTTAGCTTGGCAAACATTTTCCGTCTCATTTGTTTTAGAAAATTTTCGAAATGCTTGCCGCACCACAAAAATGAGCAGGAAAGGTAGCAGTGCCAGTTGACAATACACATTGAATAGTGAATACATGGGAAGAAGTGCAGTCAATTCAGAGTCTCTTGATGTGGTTATTTATCAAGATTCGGCCGAATGACGGCGAAAGCATATTTCATGGTCAAAATTGATTAATTTTCTTTAAGCTTGTATCCTTGAATTGAAAGTTGATTGGTTTTATGAATCAAATTGAAACTTTTCTCTTTTCGAAGTACTGAGGACGTTACAATTTTATTTTCAGCTGTCCAATTCAACGTACAGGTAAATTGCTTCAGAAATTTTTTTGCCTCGCTTTGTAGTTTGGTACCCAGAAAGCAAAGCAATACACAGAAGGTATTTCGAAACTTGCCATATCGGTGAATCGTGTGATTTTGTTAAACAACTTATATTTCTCAAAGCAATATGGATAAAGTAGTTTAAGATAAATTGTTGCTCAGTTGGAAAAGAGAGGTTAAAAGAACTGTTTTTGTTTTTGGCAGAATTAAACTTGCCTTCTCGCGGACAAGTGTAACAGTGCTTGGAGACAGTTTCCATTACCATTGCTGAAAATAACACAATGATTTGTAAGTGACCAGCTCAACTGCTCGGAGCTAACTCATTCTTTATGTATTTTTTGGTCTGTTTTTATACAATTAGGTTTTACTCCCATGCACCTCATTACGATTCTTTATAAGATTTCAGACAATTAATACTACGAAAATAAGGAAAATGAAAATTAGGAAAAAATTTATTGGGAAATCAAAAATTATGAAAAAAATAATTGAGAATCAAAAAATTTGGAAAAACAAGAGCTTAAGTTACCCATTTTTTATGTGCAGCCTACAGCGCCGAAAAGAAGGCAACGGTTTTTTGTAAACCCCATATGTTTGACTAAAGGTTATATTCTTATAACTCCTATATTTATGATCCGAACGAAATAAGGGGGAGGGGGCGTGGCCAAAATTTGAAACAAACTTGATCTGCGTGCAGACATTACTAGTCTACATTTAAAATTTGGTTGCTCTAGCTCTTCTAGTCTGTGATATCTAGGATCTCATACAGACGGACAGGGCTAGATCGACTCGGCTGTTGATGCTGATCAAGAATATATATACTTTATAAAGTCGGAGATGCTTCCTTCTGCCTGTTACATACATTTGCACGACTTTAGTATACCCTTTTTACTTTACGAGGAACGGGTATAAAAAATTAGTAAAAGTAAAATTAGCTTGTCGAGATGATACAGCCCCAAAGGGCCAAAGCCGAGCCTTTCTCAATCTCTTGGCTTGTGCGCTTCTAGTTTTAGCACAAGAGAAAGGGACCTACAGTTTAGCGCCGAATCCGAACGGCAGTTTGAGAAGTTTTTTCATGGTTAATTACTGCAAAGCTGGCGCCAACAGCTAAGAGGTGTGGCCGGGTGTAAAGTTTATTCAAAGAAAAACCCTTTTCATTAGATGTTCCGAGGCGGGATCGAACCCACGACCTCATGCACAGCAGTCGCGCTCACTAGCCGCTGAGCCACCCGGCCACCCGGTATAAAAATTGGGAACACAAAAATTAGGAAAAAACAAAGTTGGGAAGGAAAATAAAATTCTGAAGAAAAAATTAGGAAAAAAAAATCGAAAATATTTATATAAAATCGAGCGATTTTTACAAAAATAAAATTTTTTCGGCTTTGTCTTTCTAAACGTAAAATTGGTTTGTTGGTAAGTTTAGAACACTCAGAAACAGACCAGAAAAACAAACCATTTCGAACCATTTAAAAACATTAATTTTTTGTTCCATAAAGTAGAAACATAGAGGTTATTAACCTTCGTTTTGCAGATTATTTTTTTTTTTGTTATTGCGGTTTTAAATTGTGTTGGGTCCGGAAAATGCTTGTTCTTTTCTCACTGTATCGCCAAGGCACACAGTACCGTCCACCGTTCTTTCGCTTTTAGTCGAAAATGTACCCAAAGCCGTTTAAATATATTTTATGGTGCTCTTGTTTGTTGCTTAAGTATTTCTCCATTTTAAAGGCCTGTTCTCAGGAGCGCGGAAAATTTATGCATCAAAATTCGCATCTATATTTAGCATCCACATAAATTTTTATATAAAGGATGATTTTTTAAGAGCTATAGGAAAGTTTTTCAAAAAAAAACACATAAAATTCAGAAAAATGCATGAAATCTTTATTTGAATCGATAGTACAGTCCATATAATTTAATGTTTGAAGATTATTTCATGCAAATGTTGACCGTGACTGCGCCTCAAATGGTCCATCCGCTTAGTCCAATTTTGGCATACTCTTTCCAACATTTTGTCCGGTATCTCACAAATAAATGCTTCAATGTTGTCTTCCAATGCGTCAATTGAAGCGGACTTGTCTGTATAGACATGAGCTTTAACATAACCCCACAAAAATAGTCTAAAGGCGTTAAAGCGCACGATCAAGGCGGCCAATTGACCGGTCCCGAACGTGAAATAAAATGTTCACCGAACTCGCCTCTCAATAAGTCCATTGTTGCGCGTGCTGTGTGGCATGTGGCACCGTCTTGTTGAAACCACATGTCAAGGAAGTCAAGCTCTTGCATTTTTGGCAAAAAAAAAGTTGGATATCATCTCACGGTAGCGCTCACCATTCACAGTTACGTTACGATTCGCATCATCTATGAAGAAGTACGGTACAATAATGCCACCAGCCCATAAACCGCACCAAACTGTGACATTTTCTGGATGCATTGGTAGCTCTTGCAATGCTTCTGGCTGATATTCACTCCAAAATCGACAATTCTGCTTATTTAGGTACCCATTGGGCCAAAAATGAGCTTCGTCGCTGAACACAATTTTTCGGTAAAAAAGTGGATCTTCGGCCAACTTTCCAAGAGCCCATTCACCAAAAATTCTACGTTGCGGTAGGTCGTTCGGCTTCAATTCTTGCACCAGCTGTATTTTGAAAGGCTTCACACCTAAATCCATCCGCAAAATTTTCCACGTTGAGTAACAGAGGCCCAATTGCTGCGAACGGCGACGAATTGATAATTGATGGTCATCATTAACACTGGCCGATACAGCTGCGATATTTTCTTCAGTTCGCACTCTATGTAAGCGTGTTGGTGGTTTAATGTTCAACAATGTAAATATGGTGCGAAATTTAGTCACAATAGCCCGAATAGCCGCTTCAGTGGGTCGATTAAACTGACCATAAAATGGAAATAAAATTCAATAATTTGCAAGCGTTGTTCGTTTGTTAGACGATTCATGGTTAAATTATAGAACAAACTGAAGATGTTTGACAGTGAAACAAAACACGAAACGTGTGTGAGCTGTTTTAACCAGTGCTGCCAAAAAGATAATAGCTAAAAAATCACCCTTTATAAGCCAAATTGTCAATATAATGGAACGGCCATACTGGTGGTCAGCTGTTTCTCGTTTACAAAAAATTTATTTTAAATAGTTGAATATCATCTATACTACAAATTTGCAGAAAAAATGTGTGTGTAAGCGACTATTTCCGCAACACGTGCACCAAATTGCATGCGTTTTTTTTTTAAATGATAGCCAGAGTATGTGGCAAGAATTTTATAAAATAAAATTTTTTACTTTTCTCTACATAAGTTCCTCAAAAATTAAAAATTAGTCCAAAAAATCTAAAATTTGGTCAAAATCTGTGTTTTGAACGCCTATTTCATTTCATATTCTGTCATTCTGTAGAACAGAAAAATTTTTTCTTAATAATTGCAATTTGTCAAGCAGATAGTTTTGCGAAAACGACACCGAAGTACCCGAATATTATACTGGCGTGGAATAATTCGTCAAGCGTTTTTCGAAGGAGAAAACGCTGACAAGCCGTTCATGATCAGCCACTATTATTTCGCTCAGATGCGATAGGACGAATTTATACCAACAATCAAGAGAGTTATTATGTGCGATTGTTGCTAATAAATGTTCGTGGACCAACATCATTTATTTGAATCTTTGCGAACAGTTGATGAAGAATTGTGTGGGACGTATCGCGAAGCATGCGTATGTATCCTCACTAAACTTTGCACGAAGTCTTTAAGTACAAGTACGCTGCACATTTGTCGAAACCGGTCGGATCAGATGACTATAGCTGTTATAGGAACGATCTGTCGAAAGACTACTTTTAGTGAGAAAAACTATTTTAATTTTAAAAGTAATTATTTATTAATTATTAATTTTTTATGCTCTCACAAAGTATGCTACCATAGGAACTCATTGAAAACTAGTTCAAGTGAGAAGTCTTTTTTGTTTTCAGTGATAGCGTCCCTAAACTTGGTATGTATTAATTTCTTATACTTCCTCACAATTCTACTAAGTTTGATCAGAATCGGGTGACTATATCGTAAAGCTCCCATATAAAAATCGTGTTCTGGCTAATACTGAAAAGTGGGAAACTATACTGTTTACCGGGAGAAAGAAACTTGCATTCCAAATTTCAAGTCAATATCCCCAGTATGAGTAGGCAGGTTTGCCTTTAGAGAGGTCCTCAGGGCATAAGACTGTGGGCACTGGGTACATTTTAAAGCGCGTTCGCCAGTATGCGTGTGGAGGTGCTCCTCCATATAGCACTTTACTTCAAAGGTCTTCGAGCAGTGGAGACATTCGAGCGTTGGTGTCGCTCCAGGTTGTGCTTAGTGGTAAAGGACTTTGGGCAGAGGGAACACTCGAAAAGCCGCTCTCTGGTCGCTTTTCCAATGTTTGTGAGAGTCTTTTCTTCTGTGGTCTGCACGTTTAAGCGCTTTATACTCTGCTCCAATGGCCGCTTGAAATTTAAAGCAATTCTTGCCGCTGCCAAGCAAGAGGGACATATGCGTTCAGGTAGATCCAGAGCGGGCTTCATCCCTCGGCCAGTCGTCTCCTCTATCATAATAGTCAAGTCTTGTGCTTTATCGGAGTCGGTGTATATACATACATATTCAGCCAGTTGGTGTCCACACCAGCACAGGGACTGGCCAAGTAAACGCAGCATAGATCGGCCACAGTTAGTCCCCGTATTATGTGGTTCATTCCACAGACATAATCTCTGTTAATTGTAAGTGGAATGCTTCCATGGAGTTAAAATTTAATATATTTCGAGATCAGTGTGACCGTATGTGGCTGATTTGAGCTAGGCGCCAATCGAATGCAAATATGAAAGACAACTGAATTTTTTATGTAAGTACGTATGTATGTACATTGTACAACGCACATACAAAGAAAAGATTGACAGTTTGTACATATTTATGTACTTATGTGGAGTTGGCCCTCGTTGAAGTTATCGGCATGTACAACTGACGTTCGAGCCACTGGTTTTAATACATACATGCACATGTACATAGTATGTATGTAGCCACACCCGGGCACAAACATGATTTATATTCTTGCCAATGTACATACGAATGTATGTATGTAAAACAAATCAGTCAATTTACGCACATACGTACGTTAAGCGCCTTTTAGAAGCTGCGTGATTTTCGTGCAAGTCATTTTACAGAGGGGTGCTTGAATTTTAAGCCTTCTATGAAAGGTGGCAAGAAAATCTTACATCGTGTAAAGGACGTCTTATGATTTCTTCTTTGCGTTACAAACATCTGACCAAAATTATAATGCGCTCTGCAAAAGATAAAAAAAAACCGAAACAGTACCGGTACCAACGTTTCGGTTTCGATCCGGTTCTATCGGTTCCAATAATAACGGTAAACAGTAATCGGTTCTTAAAAAAAAATTGTATCGGTTCCGGTTCCTGTACATGATTTGAAACGGTTTATTTCAGCTAACGGTTCCGCTTCCGGTATTAATCCCTGAATGTGTGTTATTCTAAAAATCCTTTTTTGTATACACACACACAAGCCTCAAAATGTGCGTCCATGTGCGCCGCTGGCTCGAGCGCTCACTCTCGCTCTCACTCTTCCACTCTCTCTCGCGCTCTTGACAAACTGATCATACCATGCTACCTGGTATGCTTATATCATGGCCGCACGACGTCGTTTTCTCAGACGCGTGGCAGGCGCAAGTCACCCTCTTGCATCTCTCTCCCTCTTTAAGGCCTGTACCTATGTTCGGCTGTTCGTCGTCGTTTGCCTGCGTCAGCGTTTCGGTTGTCGGCCCTCTGGTCATCTGCGATTGGTCCATCGATCGTCTGTGTCAGCGTCTTGGCTGCGGCTGCGTGTGGTATTGGCTCTCCCGTTCTCTTTCATATCATTGGGCTACTTTGTGCGTCTCTCTGACGTTGCCTGACGGCTAACTCTCCTCCCTTCTTGCCAATCGTCTGGGCGTACGCAGGTCGGTAGCCAGTGTTGTCAGCGCCTGAAAAAGAAAAACTAACTTCAAGATTTCAGACTTAAAAAAGGGACTTTGCTAAACACTAGAAACTGGAACAAAAAGAAACTGGAATTTGAAATTTAAAAAACTGGGACTTAAAAAGAAAAACTGGAACTTCAAGGCGGGACTTATAACAGGGACTTCCTGCCCACACACTAGTAACTAACTGGGACTTAAAAATGTGAGGAATATCTGGAATCCTGAAAATTTAAAAACTAAGGACTTAAAAAGCAAAAACTGGAACTTCAAGACGGGACTTCTATAAGGAACTTTTTGCTGTGCAATTTTCCCCTGCCCACTCCCCTGCTAACCTAAGAAAGTTTAAGGTAATTTTTAGTTTAAATTAATAGAAGTGATTGTGCAGGTGCAGCCGGAGTGAATCCAGGAGAGTGAATCAAACGGAGAGCAGGCAGGCAGCAGAGACGACAGGTCACCGTAGCTACGGTAGGAAGGATTGACCACACATTCCATTTTTTTATATAAACATAAAAAAGGGAGTAAGGAGTGGTGCAAAGGCTGCCTGTTCTAACAGCCAACTGCAGTAGCAGTCCGCATCAGAGAAAGCTGAAAATAAAACTCGTGCAATACAAAACCATCGAGTTGCCCTGGCCCAAGAAGAATCAAATTCCAATTAAATAGCACATACACATATACATATTTATCTACAAAATTATTGATTTATTTAAACAAAAATCTCAAAAACACATTATCCGACTACAAACAAAAATTTAAATATCTTAAATTAACGTCCTCCCAATCAAAATCTTAAATATGCGCCCATATTAATTTATTCATTAGCTTTAAGTATTTATTTCCTTATTTATTTATTTGTTTCCTATTTATTAATATTTATTATCTTCCTTTATACATCCCTCTGGTACCCAGGATAGAAAAAGAAAAAATGTGTTTAGTTATTAAAAAGATCTCGAAAAATATATATATATGAAAGTGCTAAAAAAAATAATGGAATAAGAAAATAACTATGGGGTGAGGCAAGGTTGCATGGGACGGAATTGAGTCGGTTAGGGAGTTGGCCAAAAACAATTGAGTGGCCAACTAATGGAAGAGAGGGCAGCTCAGAGGGCAAACAACATCTGCTTGCTCCAGAAGAATTCCTTAGCAGAAACAAAGCCGAAGTGACCGTTGAAAAATTCCTGAAATATAAATTTTTTGTTATCCGATTAGCCCATATGTCGGGGTCTTAATCACCCCTGAGCCAGCCGTTAGCTAGGCGGCAACCGATGTATGGACTCAGATGAAAAAGTAGGTTCGTAACAATCTCCCAACAAATTACGAGAGGTTTGAAACCAACCGAAAGAGATTTCTAGGACACCGAGAATGGATTGAGGTGGAATTCGGTTGGAAGAGAATTCTGGGTCACCGCCAATTGTGTTGTTCTTTTTATACTGTGAATTGAATCCTCTGAGGTTATTTTTTGAGTGTTTCTAAAATTGCGTCAACATCGGTAACTTGCGATGCAGACAATGTCGTCTACATATTTCGACAAATTATTATATGTATATTAAGGTGGCCCCCATGTATATGGGAAAAATTTTTCTGACGAAAATTCTGGCTCTCATTCGATTTGATGTAAAATTAAAAAATATAAAGATTCACGCAGATTGATGAATGTTTAGAGGTCGCTCACGAGCCCTAAAGTTGGAAAAAACATTTTTCTTATTATTCAGAACACACAAAAACACATCCCAAATATGCTTACATTAATTTAGGTGTTTTTAAACATACTCTCTTAAAAATAAAACATTGTCTTTATTTTATATTCATTATTTTTAACAATAGCTCCATTTTTTTATTTAAAAAATTAAAAAATTATATTATTAATATTATCGCTCAATATCGCTGTTCCTCTTTCTTCTTATAATGTGCTAGCAGCAGAAAAAACGCGCTCACTTGGTGCTGAGCTTGGTGGAATGATTAGCACTTGCATGGAAAGCTTTCTCAAATATGGAAATACCGATATATTTAAAAAAAAATCCAGTCTTGTAAACTCGACAAATCGTTTATTAATGTGACTTGGCTTAGTTCTTTGTTGTCGTTTTGAACTGAGCTGTTGATCGTAAGAGTGCTACACATTTCTTTAACCTTTAGCCAAATAACAAAAATTTCTTAATTCACTCACGTGACACACAGTGACACGGTCAAATTCACGTTACGGGTGCAGCTCTATTTTAACCCCATTTTGGAAAGAATATGATTATTTACACAATTTTTTTAGATTTTAGATTTTTACAGTTATTTCAACTAGTTTTGTGGCTTAGTAATATGAAAAATAGGGAAAAGTTAACTTCGGCTCGGCCGAAGTTTTCTATACCCTTGCAGCTTCCATTGAAGTTTTTCAAACGAGCATTCCTATGGTAGCTATATGCTATAGTAATCCGATTTAGGCAAAACTTTGTAAAATTGTGTGAAAGCATACCAAATGAATATATTCCGATTTTAAGGACATTTCCATTGAAAAAAAAAGTTTTTCTAAGACTACTTTTCAGACTATACTTTTCTATGACAGCTATACTATATAGATGACCGATTTCGACCAAACTGTGTGAAAACATGGGAAAGGATAGTAAACTAAGAAATACGAAGTTTGGACGAGTTTTCATTGAATACAAAAAAGTTTTTCTCACTAATAATAGTTTTTCTACCGATCGTTCCTATGACAGCTATATGCTATAGTCATCCGATCCGGCCGGTACTGACAAATGTGCAGCGTATTTGTACTAAAAGACTTCGTGCAAAGTTTGGTTGAGATTGCTTTAAAACTGACGGAGGAGATAGCATAGAAACAGACAGACGGACGGACGGACAAGGCTTAATGAACTGAGCTCGTCATGCTGATCAAGAATATATATTCTTTATGTGGTCGGAGATGCTTCCTCCAATGCGTTACAAACATCAGCACAATTTTATAATACCCTCTGCAAGGGTATAAAATGCTTTTTTCAAACTTTAGGGCTAGTGAGCGACCTCTAAACATTCATCAATCTGCTGAAACTTTATATTTTTTGGCTTTACATCAAATCTAATGGCTTTGGGCTATATGAGCTAAAAAAACACTTTCCAAGAGAGGGCCACCCTAATGCATATCCATTTTCTTGAGCTTTCCTATTGCGTCGTCCACTTCATATGCGATTGTTGGGTACAAGGGGTTTGACCATAAGCATCCAAAATATTTGGTCACACACTGTTCCCTTATGTGTGAAATAGTTGTCATATTGGCAAAACTCCAATAGTTCTTTAATTTTTCTTTTTGGTTTGACCGCTACTTCTGGCCATCGTTCCATTATGATGCTTATAGCAAGCGATGTCGGTATGTTTGTAAATAATGATATAACATCAAATGACACCAGTATCTCGTCAGTCTCTATATTTAGTTCCAGTAATCTGTTCTTTAGTTGTAAATAGTTTAAAATATTGTGCTCTTTCGATACTATGTTTTTTAGCAGAGATCTACACAAGTGCACCGCAACTGCAAGTGTACTGCATAAGTACTTGATATTTTTGCACACGGGTATCCCGACCACTCCAACAAAATGTATACAGTAGTATTTCTACTCGCGGCATATTTATGTCTCGTACTTAAGTGCAGAAAACACTCGCGCCACTCGCGTAGCGTATTGGAAATACTCGCAGAAACAGGAAGCTGAAAAATTTGAGTGTGAAATTATCCACCAACAATTTAAGCAACGCATTATCTATCTGTCGCTTTCTCACTTGAGAATTCTTTTACTCATGCTTGCTGTTTGTGGAATTTTTTTACTGGTGACCTTGTGTGTCTGCTCTCTGATATGTCTTCGGCTTTTGTTCGTTTCCTTCACTTCTCGTCAAAGTCATCCCTGCTTTGGTTTTTATGAAAATATTTTAGAATTTTAAAATAAGGGTCTTGTATACGTCGTTCGTGAAAAAGCCTTACACTCTTTTTATTATTCTTATACCACAAGCAATATTTTTTTTATGGATCTTTAATAAATTTATTCATCTACATAGTTATTGATATAAATAAAAAAAATTGTTATTTAGCAATTTAAATTTTAAAAATTATAACCGTTACAGTCCCTGGAATATACTTTGCACCGGTCACCCCTCTCTGCTGTTGGCGCCAGCTTTGTAGTAATTAGTCATGAAAAGCTTCTTAAACTGCCGTTCTGACTCGTCGTTAAACTGTAGGTCCCTTTCTCTTGTGCAAAAATTAGAAGCGCACAAGCCAAGAGATTGAGAGAAGCTCGGCTTTGGCCCTTTGGGGCTGTGTCAAGCCATTTTACATTTACATTTTGCAACAAGGTACGTTTGTCGATAATTATATTGGTCTGAGTGGTATATTCTTTGTGGATTTTCGGCTATCCATATATCCGTTTGGCATTTCCTCTTGAGTATAGTTTTTCGACAATGTGGATGTTTTTGAACAGTTCATTTATCATAGTGTTGGTTTTCCTTATTAGTTGTGGTGTTTGGATCCATTCTCAAAATTCTGTAGGTCATTCTATCTGCTAGCATGATGCTCATCTTTTTATTGTTTGCTTGGGCTATTATCAGAGTGTGTTTTTGCGAATTTATAAAACATTTTAAAACAGTGATTTCATTCTTTTAAAACTAAAATTCGAATTAATTTCTCCTAAATGTGCTAAATCTTCCACTGTGGATCGTTCCTATGGCAGCTATACGCAATTGTCATCCGATTTTATGGGAAGAGATAGCATATAAACAGGCGGACTGCTAACCAAGAATATTAGCGTTGTTCTCAATTCCAAAATTTTTGTGATTTAAGCCGGGTATCCAGCAACGCAAAACCAAAAAATTCCTGCCAAAGTTCATATGAAAAATATTGTGCCAGGAATTTTCTGTTTACGATTTCGTTTGCTTAGTATCCTGCAACTTGACCAAAATCCATACATTGTATAGATAGCGGCGTATCGATAGCGGCGTTTCTTAATCATGTGTGGAACGAAAAACAGCTGATGCACAGCTCAGGAATATATTGTTGACAATTATTTTGGATGTGATGAGCGCATAGATGGAGGCAAATGGGGGTGGAGAACAAAGCAAACGCCAGATAATGTTTATATAAATATTATAGCGGTTTCTGTTTTGAAATAGTTTCATTCTCCCTTATTGCTACACATGCAGCAGATTCATTTTGGCAAGGTTCTGACCCGGCTGCTGAGCTCTTGTTCTTATCTTGTATTCAAATGTAATAGACTTTATTTAATTGGCTACCAACCATTGAGTCTTATTTCTTTTACGGGCCACACTGGAGAGTCTTGCTCAGCCCTCGGCCCAATAATTCAGAACGAATTGTGAGACCAATGTGGCTGATGTCGAGGTGTGATGTCATCACACCTGACCGCTCAATCAATAATAATCCACTATCTACAATGGTAGACCGAAGTTGGTTTAACGATATTTTGTTTAAAATTAAATAAATTCAAACTTGTCCAAAATATTTTAATTGGGTTCCACAAACTCAAAATAAATATCAAATTCCTGGCAGGAATTTTCCGCAGTGCTGGATACAGGCCTTTAGAGATAAAATCTAGTCCAAAAACCGGATTTAAGCCCAGTACGAAGACGCTGAGAATTTTTGCGGAGCCCACTAATTACATAGCTCAGAAAATACGCTCAAAATTCTCAAATCACATTCTCAGAGCCCGTACGGAGATGACACAAATGCGCTCTGAGAATGAGCATGGCCTGCCAACTCGTTTTTTGGCCGAACAGCTGATAAATTCTCTCAGCGGGTCATAGAAACTATGAAGAATGTTTGATAACACAGTTCAACAAATATTGGGTCATCGCCGGCCCTCGAATGAAATTATTACCGTTTGACAGAGGGTTTTAAGCTGAATACAAGCCAATTTTCAGAATTTCTCTAGCACGTGAAGTTTTAGAGAAATCAATGGTAAAAGTTGATAAAAAAAAGGCCTAAAATGACACTTTTAAAAAAAATTTTAAAAAGGCATCTTGCATAGAGAGACCTATAATCTTTGGACGGCAATTAACCAAATTCCTAGTTTTTGGTCCATGATCCAGAAATAAATTTAAAAATAAGAATAATTTATATTTTCCTAACAATTAACCAATTAACCTAAGTTAAAGATGTCTTAAACTCAACGCAAGTTACAAACCAAAGTCTCAGAGAATGACCATTCAGCAAACTTATCAAACGGTTTACGAAATGTTCTTTGGGAGTAGTTTGGTCAATTTGGACAAATCCTGGGTACCACATGTTATATGTACAGGCATCTTTATTAATTTTAAAACAATGAGACACTGATATTAAAAAGATCCTACTGACACACAGCTATTTCAGGATTTTTGTTCGGAAATATAAATTGTACATCTTTTTTAATTTATTTATGGATCCTGGACCAACCACCAGGAATTTGGTTAATTGCCGTCCAAAGATTATAGTTCCCTCTATGCATCTAAATTTTCAAGCCCATCATTCAGTTCAAGATAGCTTTTTAATCAATTTTTGAAAAGTGTCATTTTATACACTTTTAACATCTTTGACCATTGATTTCTAAAAAACATGACGTGCTAGAGAAATTCTGAAAACTGTTGAGCTTGATAAACTCAATCGAACGGTATTAATTTCATTCCCCGGCCCGCATGGACCCACTATTTGTTGAACTGTGTAATTGTCGGAGGCAAATATGAGAATAAAAAAAATAGAAACAAAATAGACAAACAAACAATAAAATAATCATGTGGAGGACGAACAAGTATCGCTGATCATTAAATGCTGGTCATTAAAATGCATTTCGTCCCAGGGAAGGGTCGCCGCTCACGTTAGCCTGCAGCTTTGTGGATGCATCGCTCTGTTACCAGGGGTTACCACGGGGAGGTGTGAGGCGACTTGAGACGCAGTAAGCCAGGATCGCGCTGGGTCTACCATGTTAAATCGGTCAGCAACTTTACCTCACTACATACGCCCCCATAACCACAGGAGAGTTCCTGCCTTCCAAAGAAAAGTTAGGTAATAAGAAGAGAGAAACTTGACAATCAAAAGCTGTAATTTATTTTTTCTTGGGGCCAATATTCGGGTGGTTCACAATACCCAGCTGCCCAGAACACCCTATCTTCCGCTACTTAAATATATGTCATTAAGGCGCAGAAACATAATCTAAGATATATTCTAAGACCAAGAAACCATAGGTCTCTAACCTTTCCTAGGTCCCTTCTAGCAAGGTCAAAATTATATTCATTACTCAGTTCAACAAATGTGTCTGGCACCAATTGGTGGCTGGCACTCAAATAGCTCGTCAGGCTTTTGAGAAACCAATAGTCAAAGTTAAAAAAGTTGCCTAAAATGGCAATTTTTTAAAATTAATTAAAACGGAATGATGCTCTTGAAAATGTATATGCATAGAGAGAACTTTGATCTTTGAATGATTCGGACTCATTCGAGTGTCAGCCATGACGCAATATTTGTAGAACAGTAATGTATTTGATTCGAATGTATTTGAATTTGACCTCGCTAGGCGGGATCTTGGAATTGATTTTAGACCTATGGTTTCTTGGGTAAAAATTTTTAGAATTTACCGTAGATTAACTAGTTGATAGACCTTTGTGTTCCCAATTTTGATATATTTACACTTTTTTAATAGCCCCGACTTTAATTTTATATGGACACAATTATTTATGATGTTACTTGTAAATTAATGACAGAGTTATTAAGACGTCTCACTGGCAGCATTACTTAGTAACAACAAAAAGAAAAGTCGGTCAAGCCCGACTATAACACACTCTGTACCTGTGAAGTGCTGCCCATCAACGGCCACAATGCAAAGTGTCTTGCTCAGCCATGGGCGGCCAGAAGCTGCCGAGTGACATCATCTGAAGGTTTCTACAACAAGCCCTAAGTTTTTTGGCGTTCATATTTTCTCATTCCTTATTACGTGAGAAACAAATATTTATTTTTAAGAACTAAAAAAAATTAATTGATAGTAATTTTTTGCTTTTAAAATTAAAAATAATAATTATTTCGTAAAAATTGGCCCAAACGAAGCTTATTATGAGAAAAGCTTAGAAGGGTCAAATTGTGAATTTTTAAAATTTTAAATAACACGAAATCGGTTTCAAATGTTTTGGTTTAACAAGAGAGGGAGCTGAAGTCAAGTGCCCCGACACCAAAATACCCTGTTCCCTTCATTTTATGTGTGTTGGCAGCTAACGATGCTGTACTCCCGCTCCATAGAGCAAAATTGTTTCAAACATAACTTCAGTGTCTTTGGTCGCATCTTAATCATCTTCCCAGAAAATATAGATATGGGCATTTCCACAGCACGCACGCGACAGTCGTACGAATTTATTAACCTTCATCATAAAGAAAAACAAAGAAAAATGTTTAAATAAATTTGTCCATATTGAATAGCATTTTAGTAGCACTATTTTTAATGTATAACCTGTGAGTTGTAGAAAGAGAAGGTACCAAGATACTGGCAAACAAAAAGGAATACGTTATGTGACAGAATATGGAACTGCTTTTTTTTGACTTTAATAAAAATTCAAAAATCTGCGAAACCCGTTTGAGTTTCTCAACATAACTAATGGGCGTATTCAGCAGATAAATCCGATTTACGATTTCTGATTTATGATTGCCGATTTTACCTGCTGAATACAGTGATTGCCGATTGCGATTGATAAATTTGACGAACATGATTGCTGAGATGGAATCATAAAAAAATGTATGATTGGTGAGACCGTTTACCGATTGCACGGCCAACTGTTAACCCCAAAACTAAAAATAAACTGACAGCTCTCAAAAATTGTGCATTAAATGATTTGTGGAAACATGAATTTAATTGGGACGTTCTCTTGTGAGGATGAATTTAATATGGGTATAATTGCTGATCTGGTCAATGTGCAACCCATTCGTAGCCGCTATTGGGGCAATCGAAAAATCAAAAGGAATCGCATTCGCTCTAAATCATTCTACGAGGACACAGTTCCTAGGTACAGAATGGACCAATTCAAGGCGCATTTTAGGATGTCACGCACAACTTTTGAGGTTCATATATGAAATATGTTTTATGCATGATAAAAGAATTCTGTTAACTTTGCGTTTTCCAGGAACTTCTTGGCGTAACAGCAAATGCAACAGCACTAACAGAGAAAGAAACAATTGCAAATGTATGTTTTTCAAAGAAGATGCTATTTTCAATTTGGCTGCTAAGTAAGCAGGAATCTTTCTCGTCTGTTGCCGATCGATTCGACATTTCAACAAGTTCAGGCCACCAAATATTTTACAACATAACAGGGACTGTATCGAGGCTAATGCCTACATATGTTATGCATATGAATTGCCCAAATGACTCCCAGCAAGCTTTTACTGCACAAATATTTAAACAAAAATCGCGTGGAATCCCAGGAGCGATTGGGGCAATTGATGGGTGCCATATATCTATTAAGCAACCTGTAGGAAACGCCGCAGATTACTACAACAGAAAGCAAGGTCAATCGGTTATTCTTCAAGGCGTATGTGACAGTAAATGCCGATTTTTGGACGTTAACATCGGCCAGCCCGGAAGAATGCACGATGCTAGAGTATATCGGTTAAGCCCCCTCTTGCAAGGCAAATGCATTTGTTGGGAGATTCCGCATACCCCTTGATCATTAATTTGATAACCCCATATCGTGATAATGGACATCTAACGAGGGCACAAATTAGATACAACATAAAATTTTCTTCAATACGGTCTGTTATTGAACGGGCATCTATAATAAGCGCCTGTTGCATGCTGCACAATTTCATCATAATGAAGAATGATACAGCTGACCCAAGTGATGAAGATGAAACCGCCCAAGAATCAGATGCATATGCTTATCCAGAGCAGGAGTTTATAAGATCATCGGAAGCTTCTCGCAAAAGAGATGCAATTAAATAAATGCTATAAAGCTAAGAAAATATTTAAATAAAAAAATTTGACTGCATTATTTCTAAAATACTCTTTTATTGATTTTTATTTTTGTCATTTGCCTTAGCGAATTCTTGAATGTAAAGCTCAAACAGCTCATTTCTGCGAGCTAGGATTTCGTTAGATTTCTCCATTGCCTCTTTGATACCTCGCAAATGCTCGTTGCGCTCTCTTTCAACATCCAACACTTCTTTAGTTTGATAGTAACGTGCTCGTTGAGTCACGGCCTTGACTTTTTTTATTTGAGCCCTGGTGTATTCCTATTTTCGGATGCCACGCGCTTTTGACTAAAACAACTTGAGTCTTCGCCGCCGCTTGAAGTGGACCCAGACGGTATGGTGTGATTGACTGCAGCCACAGGAACTGCAGCTTTCTCATAGTCCTCTTCATTGAATGGCGCAGTCTTTTCTATTGCAATACCAAGTAACTTGCGATGCTGCTCCTCGTTTTCATCATCGGTCACAAACGAAGATATGGTTTGGCATCCAGCGACGGTTCGGTCTTCAGCGAAAATCTCCTCCATTTCGCTAAAAAACTCCCACTTGCTGGATCCTTGCCCAGTGCTTCTATTTTTTAAGCGAATGGTGTCAAATGTGTGCTTCAAATTGCGAAATTTTCGCTCCACCTTATCCATGTGACCAAAGGTACATAGAGTATAATAAATTTGTGCAAAAGTATGTAACAGCCAGAAGGAAGCATCTCCGACCCCATAAAGTATATATATTCTTGATCAGCATCAACAGCCGAGTCGATATAGCCATGTCCGTCTGTCCGTCTGTCTGTCCGTATGAACGCACAGATCTCAGAAATGGTAAGAGATAGAGGTTTGAGTTGTATGGAACATATGTTTCTTATACTTGCAGGCAGATCAAGTTTATTTTCAATTTTTGCCACGCCCCCTCCCGCCCCCTTCATATCTCCCACAGTTTTATAGATAGAAGGATCGTTCCTTCTGGACATATTTAGTTAATGGGATTCTCGTACTTTTTGGACATATTTAGTAATCGGGATTTTCTTATCGGTCTACCAAAGGATTGGTAAAGATCGGATGAACGATAGTCAAGATATAAGCGAAATAAACTTCTCTGCTGCAGCGCAGTAGCAGCATTGCTTTCAGCAGCTACTGCAGCATCTAAATTTACACTGAGCATACACTTTTGTGGGTAAAGAGTGTATTATAGTCGGGCTTCCCCAACTTTCCTACTTGTTTTAATTAGGCTTAAGGTTTTTTTCCTAAAAAGTTAAATAACTCAACCAAATATAACTCGATTTTAATAAACTAACTTGCAGAAGACGCAAAATTAAATTTTTTTTTGAAACTGCATACCAAAATTAAATAGTTTTATATAAATTTGACCTATTCATTTTCATTTAAAGTACGGAGAAGTCGCAAAAAACTGACAAATTCTATTTGTTTTTCATGTAGCTCCCCCCAATTTTTATCCGAGATTGCAATGTAGTACACCGTTGGAAAGGTGTTACATTTCTCTTTCCAAAGACGCATTGCAAACTATTATAGGATGCATAGTTTAAGAAATATGATTTTTTAACTATATCAACCTCGAAAAGACGGACTTTTAACCGTTATCCAAATTTTGATGTGCACGAAAAATTTGTGGTATGCCACAATGTTACATTTAACTATATCTACAACCTACACTATGTCGCATCCCAGAAGTTTATTGACTGTCACACCGTGTTATTCATTGATTAAAAACCCACTAAATTTTTAATTAATAATGCTTACTTACTCTCAACGCGTGCATCCATTTTCAAATGTCAAATATATTTAATACTAAAGCCAATGAGGGTATTCACTAGCTCTCGTAAAATGGTAAAGCGTAAATTTACCACACAGGAGCTACTGAACGACCCCTTGAGATTCACAGTAGTAATTTTCAGGGCCAACTTTTTTGTAAAATCCTGCCGTAACTTCGGTCGAACTAATTTTAAGCAAAACTGTCACCTTTTTGTATGGAAAATGCAAACTTTACCGGCTGCCTTAAGGAAATTTTCAGTAAATTTTTTGGCTATTAACCATGTGTTTAGACGAGCTATTATTTGAGTACCAAAACTTGACAAATAAAAACAACTAAATAAAAATGCCAAGGCAAAGGGTGCAACAAGCTTTGTGTAAGCGAAAAATACACTTGGTTCTTTACAAGCAGCATCAATAAGAATAATAAAAACCATGTTTGGAGTAGAGTTTTATTGATTGTATTTTTTTATATTTTGAATTCTTGGGTGCTCACGACGCCCAGCTAAGCTACGGAATTGTTAAATAGAGTTATTTTAAGTAATTTGTAAACATGTCAGTAGAACGGTCTTCTTGTTTTCGAATTGATGGCGTACGATTTGGAGGAACCCTTTGCAGCATTGATCAGCTTATCGACCAAGCACTCGGCAATAAGATTGGTGTTACTGCTCCAGTGCACAGCAGCCAGATGGCCTGGCTAACGCGACGCAAGGGAGATACATCTACCATAAATCCTCTCGAGCGAGCGCTTGAAAGTGCGACAGGAACTCAGCTTCTTGCCATTGTTGCGTCCCTTCAACATCAGCGTGCAGGTCAGCCGATCCACAATGGGGCACTGGGCCTTGCGGAAACGCTTGGCGTCCAGTTTTCTTTTTTATAATTTACAGTTTGCTGGTGTGACCGCACATTTTTAAGACAAAAATCTCGAAATGGCTCGATACTAAGTATTTAAAGTCGATTCTTTGAAAAATTTTTACAACACTTCAAAACTTTACATTTTTTGACATTTACGACTGATTTTTTAAGCACACCCTAGGGCATGTTAAAAGTGGTAATTTGTTTCTCATGTGTTTTGTTGTTGCTTCGTAAACTTTTGGATTTACGCTTTTACGCTTTGCCATTTTACGAGAGCTAGTGAATACCCTCAATATTTTTTTATAGTGTGAATGTATGTTTGACCAAATATACTAAAGCCAGAAAATAACCTAAACTTAGCAATCATTGTCATTTAGCAGAGAATTATGAGCAATCGCAAATCGTAAATCAGAAATGGTAAATCGGATTTATCTGCTGAGTACGCCCAATGTTAGTGCGATCTGCAATCATGTTACTATATATTTAGAGCTGATTCGTTGAAAAATAAATGTTAGTGTTTTTTATATTTGGCTCATTATGATACGTTACGTGACATACGTTATGTGACAAATTTTTCTCTATAATTACTTTTGTGGTTTCTTTGATAATGCAAAGCAAAAACTTACTGTTAATTGCACTCACATATCTTGTTATGGCCTCTTATGCAATCTTTGTTTACACTTTCTATCCTTAAAATGACTTTAAAATGAAATTTAATGAAATATTTGGGTACTTTTTTAGGGAAAAAACCTGCAAAAGAATGCATTGCATTTGAAAATCTCGATATGGAATATAAGTAAATTTAAGATTGGCTTAAACTAGTTTAATTTAATTGTTTCCCGATAAAAATGTGATCGAAAATAGTGTTTTTAAGTACTTTCAATTTTTTGGTCTCGGTGGCCCTTTCTGTGGAAAGGCCCATATGCGGTCATTCTTGATATATATTAAGTCACGAATCTCTAACTTAAAAATGATGTCTTTGACAGTTTTTTCCGGTCAAATGGTGGAGGGGTAAAATTTTTCCAAATCTGAAACAAACTTGATCTGGATATACACCTACCTACATGCAAAATTTTGTGGCTCTATCTCTTACAATCTCTAAGATCGATTTTCCAAATCGAAATCAAACTTGTTCCGAGTATGGTATACACCTACCTTCATGGAAAAAATTTGTGGCTCTATCCCTTATAGTCTCTGAGATCGAGTCGTTCATACAGACAGACGGACAAGGCTAAATCGACTGGAATTTTGACGCTGACTAAGAACATATATACTTTAAGGGGTTGGAAACGTTTCCTTCTCCCTCTTACATACATTTGCACAACTTCATAATCCCCCTTTTCCCATTTGAGAACATATTTATACCCATAAAGGACCGTTTAAAAATAATTTTGAAACATTTTTTTTTTCAAACATTTCTTATCAAAAACTTCTTTTTTGACCGATCATTCGTACTGCAGCTGTATGCTAAAGTCATCCGATTTTGACAAAACTTTGTAGAATTGTGTAAAAGTATATAAATAAGTATATGCCAATGATAAAGACTGTCCCTTTGAAAACAAAAAAGTTGTTCTCACTAGAACTTGTTTTTCGACCGATCGTTCCTATAGCAGCTATATGCTATAGTCATCCGACTTTGACTCAACTTTGTAGAATTGTGTAAAAGTTTATAAAATAAGTATATGTCAATGATAAGGACGTTCCCATTGAAAACAAAAAAGTTTTTCTCACTAGAACTAGTTTTTCAACCGATCGTTCCTATGACAGCTATATGCTTCGGGCAAAGTTTGGTCAAGATAGCTTTAAAACTTACGGAGGAGATAGCATAGAAACAGACGGACATGGCGGCTATAACATATCTTTTTTCAAAATCGTTAAAGAATAGGACTTTTGCTAGGCTAAGTTTTTTGAAGAATCAATTTTTTTGCAAAAAAATTCTTCAAAACTATTTTCTTAGGGGCTTTTTTAACCTGAGCATTTGAAAAAAGTCCCAAAGCTTTATCTTAAGCCGTTTTCGAGTTATTTACAGTTTTAAATATTCACAATATGATCCTTTTAAGGCGTTAAATGGGTTTCACGGCTTCAAAAAATCAATTTTTTTCTTACTAAATTCTACAACATCTCTAAAATATTGTCCTTAAATTTCAAGTCGATCCGAGGAATAGTTTTGGGGATATTGTCTGAAGAAGCTGCGCGCTCTAGGGTATAACGGAGCAGCGGCTCGCGTTTTAAACGCGTTTTTCTCAAAATTGTGTTTTTAAAGTCGGTTGCCATGATTTCTCGAGAACTACTCAACCGATCTTGATGAAATTTTGGACAGGACGAACGGTATTTTTTTGTTCAATTACAATTTAAAAAAATGCCGCGAAATTTTAGCAAAATTCTTGATTTTTTTTTAAAAACCTCTGCCAAAAATTCAATCTTCATTTTTTATGATTTGCAAACATGGACAAAATTGGTCATCGTTATGTGATACAATACTTTCATATAAAAGGTCTTAGTTCAACCAATATTAAAAAGAACCTGGATTCTACCTTACGTAATTTTGCTCCCTCGTTTTCCACAATAAAATATTGGATGGCTGAGTTTAAGAGTGGTCGTTTGAGTTGCGAAGATGAACATCGTAATGGGCGTCCAAATTAGGTGACCACTTCAGAAATGGTTGCCAAAATTAAAAAATTTGTATTGAGTGACCGGCAAGTGAAAGTTCGTGAGTTAGCTGAATGTGTAGGCATTTCAAAAAGTGCTGTACATCGCATATTGACCGAAAAATTGGACATGAAAAAGTTATGCGCAAGATGGGTGCCGCGTTTGCTGTTCCATCATGACGATGCGCCGGTTCACACCTCTGCCGTTGCAATGGCTAAATAATGAATTTAAATTTGAATTGCTACCTAAGCCAAACTTAGCTCCTCTGATTATTTCTTTTAGTACAAATACGCTGAACAATGAAGAGGTGGAGTCCGAGGTTAATGCCTATTTTGACCGGCCGAACAGTTGACTATATAGCATATACTGTCATAGGAACGATCGGTCAAAAAAGTAGTTTTAGTGAGAAAAACTTTTTGTTTTCTATTGAAACGCCTCCAAACTTCGTATTTCATAGTTAACTATGCTTTTCCACGATTCCACCAAATTTGGTCGAAATCGGACTTCTATATAGTATAGCCGCCATAGAAAACTAGAGTCTTAAAAGTAGTCTCTTAGTAAGAAAAACTTTTTTCTTTTTAATGGAAATGTCCTCAAAATCGGCATGTATTTGTTTTATATGCTTCCACACAATTCTACAAAGTTTGGTCAAAATCGGATGACTATAGCATATAGCTGCCATAGGAACGATCGGTCGAAAAACTAGTTCTTGTGAGAAAAACTTTTTGTTTTTTTTATATAGTCATCCGATTTTGACCAAACTTTGTAGAATTGTGTGGAAGCATAAAAAAAAATACATGCTAGTTTTAAAGACATTTCCATTGAAAACAAAAATGTTTTTTTAACTAAGACTACTTTTCAACTATACTTTTCTATGACAGCTAGTATAGCTGTATAGATGTCCGATGTCGACCAAATTTGGTAAAATTTTGGGAAAGCATAGAGAAATCATGGCAAAGGATAGTAAACTAAGAAATACGTACTTTGGTGGCGTTTCCATTAAAAAACAAAAAAGTTTTTCTCACTAAGACTAGTTTTTCGACCGATCGTTCCTATGGCAGCTATATGCTATAGTCATCCGATCCGCCCGGTTCCGACAAATGTTCAGCGTATTTGTACTAAAGGACTTCGTGCAAAGTTTGGTTAAGAGAGCTTTCAAGAGCTGATCAAGAATATATATACTTTATGTGGTCGGAGATGCTTCCTTCAATGCGTTACAAACATCCGCACAATTTTATAATACCCTCTGCAAGGGTATAAAAAATTATTGAAAATAGGCCGTTTTTTCCCTGATGAAACCCATGTAACCCCTTAAGCGCAGAACTTCCACAAAAGAGTTCCAAAAATGCTAAAAACTTGGGGCTTAGCTTTTCTTATAATAAGCTTATTTCGGGCCAATTTTTATCCAACTCGGAGACATCATCTCAGAAAATAATTTTTTGCTGGAGCGCTCCATAAATACACTTACGGACAAAATAAAAGGAGTGTTTTTTTTTTTTTTTTTAACTTTTTATTTCTAGTTCATATCTTCTCTAATCTCAACAAATTAAAGTTTTTTCAAAACTTATATTAATTATCTTTGAACAAAAAGTAAAAAAAAGTTTCACAAACCCTTTAATATACAACTAAATTGTATATTTCCTTAAATCCACCAATTTTGGCTTGACACAATAATAGGTGTACGAAGATAAATGTTTAAATTAAATCAATATTTCACTATTTTTGGTCTTGTTTTATATTAAACTAAGCTAATAACCGGTATATCCGCCATGCAACAAGTTCCAATTGGAACGTTGTACCATGCTCTTTGGACAATATCCCAAAGTTGATTTTTTATTTTGACAAAAAGTCTTTCAGACCTCTCTTTTGAGTTCACCCCAGAGATTCTCGATGGGATTGAGGTCCGGGGATTGTCTTGGCCACTCAAGAACATCCACGTTTTGCTCTCGGAAACCAACCCTTTCCTACCCGAGAGGCGTGGTTCGGGTCATTATCCTGCTGGAACTTTTATAAAAGTGGCATATTATGCTCGTCATATGGTAGCATCACCGTCTCCAATAGATCTTTGTATACAAATCTGTCCATTATTCCGTCAATACGATGAATCGGGCCTACACCATACCATGAAAAGCAGCCCCATACCATTAGGCTACCACCTCCATGTTTCACATTACATGTGTGAACGCCATTTTTTCTCACCCTCCGGTCCGCACTAGGTTCTACGATCTAATGCAAATTTGTTCCTCATCTGTAAATTTGCCGACCGAAGCAAAGGAACCCTGCGAGCAATCCCTGGTAGGTTTGCTATTGCCAATCGTCGCCGAACGGTCCGTGATGACACAATTTTCCCAATTTTATTGGCCGTCCTGGCTGACGGGTCGCGTTTAACCAACTGAACCATGTCCCCGGTTTCACCTAGTTTTTCCGGTTTTAAGGCATTGGTTACGAAGTTTTGATTAACATGGAATTGGATTTATACGTTTTTCCTTCATCTCGGAATCGTCGAATGAGCCTTCTCTCCTCCGCACTGCAGTGACGCCCACGCCCCATCTAATACAATTTTAATGGGTATTAAGTCCCCATTTAGTTATATTTTCCTCATACCTTACCTTCTGCAACCAAATAATTGGATTTATAAACTACAGGTAAATGTTTTGAAATTTTCCAAATCTGAAACAAACTCGATTTGAATCTGGTATACACCTACCTACATGCAAAATTTGTGGCTCTATCTCTTTAAGTCTCTGAGATCGCCGCCTTCATACGGACAGACGGACGGACAGGCGGACATGGCTAAATCGACTCGGCTGTTGATGCTGATCAAGAATATATATACTTTATAGGGTCGCAAATGCTTCCTTCTACCTGTTACATACTTTTGCACAACTTCATGATCCCCCTTTTCCCATTTTTAATGGGAACAGGGTATAAAAACTGAACAATTTCAATAATAATTTTTACTGGATTTAAGTTAAACTAATTTTAAGACGTATGGTAGAGAGCTTTCTTGCTAGCTGGTGCCAAATAACGAACAAACGAACTTCCTCTTTTCAATACATTTATTCAACTATAGCATAATACACATGTTGCCTAAGGCACTGAGAAAAAGTGATTCCTAAAATTTTAGGAGATCTGGTTTTTGCATCGCCTAAAATATTTTATTTACTTTGTAACTAGCTTAAACAACTATTTTAACAAACTTTAGTGTTTCAACAAAAACAAAAAAATTTTCTTGATTAATGCGTCCAGAATAAGGCAGTGCAAACGAAATTTAAAGAGTAAAGGTAAGCCTCTTCAAATTTCGACTGTTCCCTTTTCGATGGTGTTCCTTGGGAATGTGGTTTCTCTCTTATGTGTCAGGTCCGTGGTTTGCAGAAAGTGATCAATTTAGATCAGAGTTAAGAACAGAAAAATGAAAACGAATCTGAATTGCGTTCGGTTGTTTTTGCAAAAAGTGGTGGAATTGAGAAAGTGCCTCTTTCATGTGCAATGGGTAATCTTAAGGACATATATGGACATCGTAACGCTTTAGAATTCCTACGCTTTACCGTCGCAAACGAAACTCGGCAAAGCGTTTGGATTCTGAAACGATATATGCCCAGCAACAACGTTGTTAAAGGGGAGTCTGAAAGTCTAGTTAAACAATACTGTATTGAAAAGTCGCAGTTGAGAGAGTTATCCGCATAGGAAATACATACGCTGGGTGGTGACATGACAAAACTCCCACGGACATAAGGCCCATATGATAAATTTCAATCACTACTTTCAAATATAACGCAGAACTTTTCTGGGCGTTATGTCCAAACAAATGGCGCATGAGCGTATAGGCAGTGTTCATATTTACATGAAATTAAATGCACAGTGATAAATATATCCAGGATCTTATGTTTTTTTTATTTCTGCATTAAAAAAATCTCAAATTTTGTATTTAGGCTTGATATTAAATTGAGGATTGAATAAACATAATATACGGAAATATGCACTTTTAAATGACAAAATTTGTCGAAAATATGTTAAATAAACGTCTAAGCCTATTTCCACTATAACACATATTTTGGAATGTACATATTTTTTCTGAGCGTTTTCATATATGGTACAATTTCATTTATTATTCAACAAAGTAGCTTTTGAAAAGCAAAAATTTTTTTTGAATTTAGCCTTATTTATTTCAAAGAAAAGAAAGGGTGTTTGAGCAAATTCCACCAGGGTTTTGGCCACGACAAATATTAAATATGTAATTTTTTTTTGCTATGGAAAAAATGTTACATATTTTTTGATATGTAATCAAATGTGAAAATATGTACATATTTGCCATAATGGAAATAGGCTATAACACATACAGTACTATTTTATGGAGTAATTCTTTTACCTACAATATATCAATAGAACTGTTTACATGAATGCAGAATGAGTATTTTGCTAGTTTTGCATTCAATACATGTCAACACCGTTTCCCGAAATGCGTATTAAAGTGAAAATTCAAAATTCGAATGTGTTCTCTCGGTGGCTGCGGTATTATAAGAGTGTTGGTTTTGGCAAAAAATTCGGGCAGAAGTAAAGATCTGTGAGCAGTGGCGTTATCATGGTGCCAAATCCAGTTGTTGTTCTTCCAGAATTCTGTGAGATAATATTCCTTATTGACCGCTTTTCCCTGTAGCAAGAACTCGTGGTGCAATACGCTCCTGCAATCAAAGAAAACTGTGTTCGCGCTAAGAGCTGCGCTGCTACTGCGCTTGTACTGCAGCTACCTTTGTTTTATTCATAACTTGCCTATCGTTCATCCGATCCTTACCATTTACCGATCCTTACCGATTTATAATCTTGATTACAACATATATCTATCTTCAAACCTGTGGAAGATATGAGGTTTTTCCAAATTGCGGGGTCGGGAGGGGGCGTGGCCAAAATTGAAAATAAACTTGATCTGCCTGCAAGTATAAGAAGCATACGAGGTGTGTTCAAAAAGTATCGCGAATTTTGAATTTACGCGGGTTACGTATTTTCGAATTTCGATTTTTTTTGTGGCGGTATGTTGGTACTCATGTTTCTCACTTATGCCGACAAGCACGGTCATTTTGAATGTTCACTTAATTGTTGACAGCTGCTTTGCTTGCACGTGTTTTGGATCGTCTTCGATTTTTACCTATTCAAAAAAATGGATCAAAGAACCTGTATCAAATTTTGTGTGAAAAACGAAATTAAGTGCGCGGATGCATTCCGAATGTTTACTGTGGCATACGGAGAAGCTACCTTGGACCGAAGCAACGTTTATCGGTGGTACAAAATGTTCTCAGAAGGCCGAGAAGATGTGAACGACGAAGAGCGTGCCGGACGCCCGAGCACTTCAACAACAGACGAAAAAAATTAATGAAGTGGAGAAAATGGTATTGGCCAATCGTCGAATCACCGTTAGAGAAGTTGCTGAGGACCTTAACATATCGATTGGCTCGTGCCATTCGAGTTTTATCAATGATTTGGGCATGAGACGAATCGCCGCGAAATTCGTACCAAAATCGCTCAATTGCGACCAAAAACAGCATCGCATGAACATTGCTAATGAGATGTTAAACTCTGTCCGCGACGACCCAAATTTGCTCCAGAGGGTCATAACTGGTGACGAATCGTGGGTTTATGGTTATGACGTGGAAACCAAAGCTCAATCATCTCAATGGAAGCTGCCGCACGAACCAAGACCGAAAAAAGCGCGCCAAGTTCGGTCGAATGTGAAAGTTTTGCTGACAGTTTTCTTCGATTGCAGGGGGCGTGGTGCATCATGAGTTCTTGCCACAGGGAAGAACGGTCAATAAGGAATATAACCTGCAAGTTATACGCAATTTGCGCGAAGCAATCCGCCAGAAACGCCCGGATTTGTGGAAGAACAAAAATTGGCTTTTGCACTACGAGAACGCCCCTGCTCACACATCGTTGCTTGTGAGCGACTTTTTGGCCAAAAACAACACACTAATGATGCCGCAGCCACCGTATTCCCCAGATCTGGCCCCCTGTGACTTTTTCTTGTTCCCTAAACTGAAGAGGCCCATGAAAGTACGACGTTACGCTACGCTTGACGAGATAAAGCCGGCATCGAAGGAGGAGCTGAACAAGATAAAAAAAATATTTTTGAAGTGCTTCGAAGATTGGAAAAACCGTTGGCACAAGTGTATAATATCTCATGGGGATTACTTTGAATGGGACAAAATAGATATTCATGAATAAATAAATAATTTTTGAAAAAACACAAAATTCGCGATACTTTTTGAACACACCTCGTATGTCCCATAAATATCAAGCCTCTATCACCAAATCTGTTGTTCACAAAGAACTTGAAAAACGACCAGCAATATTTCAACAACAATTCTCCTGACACAAAAAAAAAAAAAAACAAAATACAATAAATAAGTTTGGCCAACAACATCCAATCATAGAAATAAACCACAACACCACTACACAATAACACCGACTGTTCCACATCAACTAACTCTACGTCATTCGCCATTACAATAAATAATTCGGTCCTTAAAGGAGGGATTCTTCCCAATTACTCATCCATAGTGCAATTTATTGAAAAAAATAGGAGAAAGTTAACTTCGGCTCGGTCGAAGTTTTGTATACTCTTGCAGTTTGTTTTTCTAACTAAGACTACTTTTCGGACCTTACTTGTCTATGGGAGCTATACTATATAGATGTCCGATTTCGACCAAATTAAGTGGAATCATGGAAAAGCATAACAAACTAACACGTACATTTTTGAAGGAGATTCCATTTAAAACAATAATGTTTTTCACACTAGAACTTCTTTTTCGACCGATCATTCATACTGCAGCTATATGCTATAGTCATCCGATTTTGACAAAAATTGTGTAAAAGTATATAAAATAAATATATGCCAACGTAAGGGACGTTTCTATTGAAAACAAACAAGTTTTTCTCACAGGAACTAGTTTTTCGACCGATCGTTCCTATGGGATCTATATACTATAGTCATCCAATTTTGACCAAACTTTGTAGAATTGTGTGGGAGGATATACAACAAATACATGCTAGTTTTGAGGACATTTCCATTGAAAACAAACAAGTTTTTCTAACTAAGACTACTTTTCAGACTCTACTTTTCTATGACAGCTATACTATATAGATGTCCGATTTCGTCCAAATTAGGAAACTAAGAAATACTAAATTTGGAGGCATTTCCATTAAAAACAAAAAAATTTTCTCACTAAAACTTGTTTTTTGACCGATCGTTCCTATGACGGCTAAATGCTATAGTCTTCCGATCGGGGCGGTCCCGACAAATGTGAAGCGTATATGTACCAAAAGACTTCGTGCAAAGCTTGGTGAAGATAGCTTTCAAACTGACGGAGGAGATAGCATAGAAACAGACTGACGGACACAAGGACAGACGGACAGGGCTAAGTCAACTCAGCTCGTAGTGCTGATCAAGAATATATATACTTTATGTGGTCGGAGATGCTTTCTTCAATGCGTTACAAACATCCGGACAATTTTATAATACCCTCTGCAAGGGTATAAAAATAAAAGAAATTGGGTAAAGTTAGCTTCGGCTCGGCCGAAGTTTTGTATACCCTTGCAGCTTCCCTTGAAAACAAAAAGTTTTTCTAACTAAGACTACTCTTTGGACCTTACTTTTCTATAG
The DNA here is from genome assembly GCA_018904265.1 of Lordiphosa collinella. Lineage (NCBI taxonomy): Eukaryota > Metazoa > Arthropoda > Insecta > Diptera > Drosophilidae > Lordiphosa > Lordiphosa collinella. The sequence continues at coordinate 205,724 of JAEIFV010000169.1, read as the reverse complement.
GATCTATACTATATTTCGACCAAACTTTGTGAAATAGTGGAAAATCATAATACACTGTTAATTACGAAATTTGGAGGTGATCCCAATTACAACAAAAAAGTTTTTCTCACTAGAGCTATATGCTATAGTCATCCGATTTCGACAAAACTTTGTAGAATTGTGTAAAAGTATATATAAAATAAGTGTATGCCAATCGACCAAAGTTTTTCATTAAAAAAAAAACGTTTACAAAAAGTTTTTCTCACTAGAACTAGTTTTTCGACCGATCGTTTCTATGGCAGCTATATGCTATAGTCATCCGATTTCGACCAAACTTAATGAAATCGTGGGAAAGGATAGTAAACTAAGACGTACTTTGGAGGCGTTTCCATTAAAAACACAAAAGTTCCGACAAATGTGCAGCGTATTTGTACCAAAAGACTTCGTGCAAAGTTTGGTGAGGATTGCTTTAAAACTGACGGAGGAGATAGCACAGAAACAGACAGACGGACGAACGGACTGACAGACAAGGCTAAATGAAATCAGCTCTTCATGCTGATCAAGAATATATATACTTTATGTGGTCGGAGATGCTTTCTTCAATGCTTTACAAACATCCGCACAATTTTATAATACCCTCTGCAAAAGTGTAAAAATTGAGTGCTGCCCATCATCGTTTCAACCGGTGCTGCCCATAATTGTTTGTTTTTCCTTTAATTCGACTATCGTTCATCCGATCTTTGCCATTCCTTTGACGGATCGATAAATAATCCTAATAACTAAATAAATAACGAACCTTCTATCTATAAAACTGTGGGAGATATGACTTTTTTCAATTTGCGGGGGCGGGAGGGGGCGTGGCCAAAATTGAAAATAAACTTGATCTGCCTACAAGTATAAGAAGTTTTTGTTCCATACATGTCAAACATCTATCTATTACCATCTCTGAGCTCTGTTTGTTCACTACAAAAGTGGTTTAAGTCCACACCTTTTGATTCGAAAAGTGGTCTGAAGGTTTATAATGTAAGAGTTACACGATTTCCTCCAAATTTATTAAAGCTATAAACTGGAAATTTGTTGTGTGGGTTGGAAATATGTAGTTTGATATTTTCCGTATTTAAAACTCGGTTCGAACAAGTTTGGACAAGTTCAAATGCTAAAATCGACTTGCACCCAGTTAAAACTTGAAACATATTCTCATAATGCAAAGGCCGCGGGCGTCGCCGGGTATTCAGCTAGTAAATAATAAAATATACTATCGATTCAGTTTAAAAAAAAAAATCCGGCAATTATGTCTTTTAAAACCATCAATCAAGCAGTAGCAGTGAACGAAATTTAGAAGTCTCATATAATTCTTTAAAACTAAATGCCCGAGGCGCGCTGATATATTTCAGCTAACGGTACAATGAATATAAAGAGAAAATGAAAATAATAGTTAAGTATACATAACAAGAGAACGACAAACTGCGTTCTCAGAAATAAAGTACCGATTGCTAAAAGGGAAAGCAGAACAAAAATATATTATCACATATAATTCTTTTACTGAGGTACAGTGCTGATTCTAATAGGCTATTTACACTTTGTTCCTCAAATATTTTATATTTCGTATAGAAAATACCAGATGAAACAAGGATTTGCAAGTGTAACACTTCGGCACAATCGAAGCTATCTTTGCCTTCTTGTTTAAATACCAATTGTGTTTTTTTTTTTTTTGCAGAAGCAGATTACACACTTGATGATTCCTTTTGGAATGAAGAGAGTCCTGTTGGTAAGTGAACTTTGTCAATTACTTACATGTGCATATTTTAACAAAATGGTATTCTCTTAAAAATTATTTAAAAATTTAGTATACACTTTTGTTTTCGTTTGACGAGTGCTGCCAAAGCAAAAGTGCCAATTACAACTAACAAGGTATGGCGGTCAGCCTAGAATTGCCCACTAAGAGCATTTGATAATACTCATATCAATTGACAACTGCTTACTGATTCCGAGAAACTGATCAGGTACTGAAAACAATCGCTGAACGACAATTGTTTCATAATTCCCTGAGCGGCCTTTTCAAAAACAGAAAAATGTGCTTGTGTTGACAAACACTAAAGCAGGCCTGACCAGCCATGGCCCCTGGGGCCCGATGTCACTCGCCGATTCACACCGAATGCTTGCCGAAGTCAATCATCACTGAGTGTCAGAGGGGGACAGACATAGTTCTCGCTGACATTTATATAAGAGGCGGTAAGAGAGCAAGTGCGGCTACCTTGTTAAGTATACCTTGTTCAGGGTTGCCGAGTATATATTGTGCTTCTCAGATTGACTATTACATTGGTCTGATATCTCAAATGGGAAACTTACTCAAAAGAAAGTGCTTAATAAATCCATATTTAATGCGTGATTGAAGATGGCTTTAAGTTTGCGCTACTGCTTAGCTTTCTGGAAATCAACAACAATTCCAACAAATCTCTTTGTGGGTGAGCTCTCTTTATGACAAGAAGGCGGGCGTGCATATTCTTAGTATGTTGTATTCAGGTCATTTGTTAGGCTAATAATGGATCAATTTTCAGCCCATTCTTGTGCACTATTTTGTGTGAATAATGGTCTGATTACACCTTCCGGTAAATCCTTCTTTGATAAACATAATAAATAATGTTTATGTTGCCTCACGTTGCTTCTCTTATTACTTAAAGGTTATTACTTAAAGCTCTGAGCCCATCTAATTACATTGCTCAGACAATGCGCTGAGAAAATTCTCCTAGCACAAATGGCGCTGATCAGAATAAGCGAGTTGCAACCTATTTTAATGAATCTGGCAATTGAAAAACATTTCGATGCCAATTTTTGGCGTAGATTTCTTTTCGGCCTACTTCTCCCGTGGGTGAGGCTGGTATGCCATTTCACCAAAATGCTGGATCACCCATGTACACACCCCCCCGAGCCTCAACCTCCAAAGCTTATTATATTAGTGGCTGGTGGCAGGTGCTTATCTTCCTTAGCTCCCGACGCTCACATGACTTCTGTTGTAGCGAATCATTATATTACACCAGCCGTTACCTACTCGTCACCTTTGAATATGTAAGCTCCTAGTTATTTCTCTTCTCATACGCCCGGTGACCTCTGGTGTAATGTGTGTCCGGGCTAATTCTAATCTCCCGTTGAGTTTATGGGTGGAATTAATAGCAATAAGTCTCAGTGGTGAAGTTTTGTTGCTTCAGCCCAAAATAAAGAATCTCTGCTTCTTCCTCCTCACTAAATACCCGCATATAAGAAGCATGACATAGTCATGTTAAATTTGATACATTCTTTTATTTTAAACAATTTATCCCGCTATTTTTTTAAACATGCCACAGCTGAATTTTTGCTGTCGCCTGGCCACACTACATTCTCAGAGGCCGCTCTGAGATATACAAATCAATTCTCAACTTGCAGTTTACTGGCTCGAGGTCTTGTTATGCTATTGGCATATCTTTAAACAGAGGCACACACCACAACAAAGGAGGCTTCGAGTTGATCGGACACGTTTCATGAGGGACCAAATCCTCACTCATCAGCGATCTTGAGCCTGAAATGTCTATCCAAAGAGCAGCCTCTCCATGCCAGCGACGACCAAACTGTTTGGGAATTCCAAATACAGCTTGCGCGCAAAACACCAAAAAGACAGCCTAAGACAGCCATTCCCCTTTGTAAGTGTGTTGCCTCCATTGGACTTTGTACTCTGTGAGCAGCCAAACGGCCGCCACGTCTAAAACAAAAGTCCAAAAATGTTTGCATATACAAACAGGAATTTTTGTTGTTTTAAATGAAACTATTTTTATTAAGTTTCGAACAACAACCGTGCCATGCGTTTTAGTACTTTTATGACTGTATTAATGACCTTTATACTGTTAACTTGCAGTTTTTACTGGCTCGAGGTCTTGTTATGCTATTGGCATAACTTTAAACAGAGGCACACACTTACAAAGGGGAATGGCAGTCTTAGGCTGTCTTTTTGGTGTTTTGCGCGCAAGCTGCCTTTGCAATTCCCAAACAGTTTTGCCGTCGCTGGCATGGAGAGGCTGCATTTCAGGCTCAAGATCGCTGATGAGTGAGGATTTGGTCCCTCATGAAACGCGTCCGATCACACCTTAAGCACCCTTTGTTGTGGTGTGTGCCTCTGTTTAAAGCTATGCCAATAGCATAACAAGACCCCGAGCCAGTAAACACTGCAAGTTAACAGTATAAATGTCATTAAAACAGTCACAAATCAATTCTCGCTACGAGAGTATTCTCAGCGTCTGAGAACTAGGCCTAAGAGAAGAATTTTACACACAAAATGTTGGTGCTGGTGTGCGCGCTCGCTATGTGCTCTGTTTGTATGATTTCTATTCCCAAAGCTAATATGCGGCAGGCCTAAGGGGTAGAAAATTCTATTCCCAAAGCTGATATTCGGCAGGACTAGGGGTCGGAAAGGCTTCCTTCCGTCTGTTACATACTATTGCACTTATTAAACCCATTGCACAGTCGATTCATGGTGAATTGCAGTATAAATATAGCATTAAGTGATCAATTTAGGCGATTGTACTCTCCTTAAACATTCCAATATTGAGAATTGCGTGCGTCGTTTAATCTGATATGTATGCTATGATTAATTTTGTTGGCTAATCGAAGAGACATCTACCAAAATTGTTGGCAAACATCATTTTAATGGTTACTGTAAGGCAGATGGACTCTGCCATACTCGGCAATCGATTATAAATGATGTGTCAGCGAGTGACAGGAGCCAGACAGGAGCGATTACACAACATTAGGGCAGAGAGGCTATGTGCTCGCTTACGCCGATTCCTCGTCCTTTCCATACATAATTTACCCTAAGTAATCAAGCTATTAATTAATTTCCTCTCACACTACGATGTTCTCGTTTTGCGGAGCCCGAGGGAAAAAAGGCAAGGGCAAAAGCAGGATGTTGTGGATGTTGTTTCAGCTTGTCCTTTCAGCAATTTACTTAAAAGAACATTTTGTTTATAAACAATGTAGCTGTGAATTGGCGGAAGCTCTATATGAATAGCTATAGTTACAGGACCTACAGTTTCTTTGTTGCAGTGAATAGTAAGCTTAACGCCGAATCCGAACACGACCAAGTTTGCGAAGCTTTTTCGTGGCTAAGTTACTTTAAAACTAAAGAAAGTGACCGGGTGTGTAAGTTTTGAAAGAAAACACTTTTTCATTAGATGCCCAAAGCGAGATCAAACCCAAGACCTCTGGTTGTGGTTCGACAAATCAAAGTGATATGGTTGATTTCGGCCTCCTGTAAGACTGGAATGACACGGTTAATTTCTACCGACAATTTCTAACAATAATTTTGCTCTTGTGGGAATCGAAATGGGTGAGAGCGAGACAGACAGCTGTTGAATTCGCCGTACAATAAATTGCTGCTGACGGCAGAATTCTATTTGCTACAAACAATATTGTCACTAGACAGCAATTTTTTGTGGCTAATGTGTTCGATTTTTATTTTCCTACAAACATAAATAGTGTATGAGGTTATTTTACCTTGCCATAAAACTATTCATTTATTTCAAAGATTAAAGCATGCAGTTTTATATTAAATAAGCATTAATTTTCTAATATAATATTTTCCCATTAAAAATGCAAGTTGATTGACTTTCAAGCTGACTAATAGTTCGCTCTCCTTCTGTGAACATTTGGCCAGCCAAGCCACAAGATGAATGTTAAAAGTTTAATCTGGTGACAAATGGATTTCGCTCTACTACTTTAATAAGACTAATTATGCCCTGTCGCCCCATTAACACATTTTAAATTACTCCCTTTCAAATTCACCAATTTGAATAAAATCAGATGTCAAAAATGGAGGGAAGTTAACTTCGACTCGGCCGAAGTTTATATACCCTTGAAGCTCATACTTGAAGCTTTTCAAACCTAACTTTTCTATGGCAGCTGTACTATACATTTCCGGTTTCGACCAAACTTAGCATAGAAAACGTATAAATACGAGATCTGATGCCGATTCCATTCAAAACAAAAAAGTTTTTCTCACTAAAACTAGTTTTTCGACCGATCGTTTCTATGGCAGCTATATGCTATAGTCTTCCGATCCGGCCGGTTTTCATACTTGTTCATACTTGTACTTGAACGTATTTGTACTACAAGACTTCGTGGAAAGTTTCGTGAAAATAGCTTTCAAACTGACGAATGAAATCGCATAGAAACAGACGGAACAGAGGCTATATCAGCTCAGCTCGTCACGCTGATCAAGAATATATATACTTTTTGTAGTCGGAAATGCTTCCTTCTATGCGTTACAAACATCCGGACAATTTCAATATACCCTTATTAAGGGTACAACAACAGACAGTGTAAACATTCTTGTTGAAAATGAAAAAAAAAAATTTCCCAAATACTAGATTCTCAATGGGTTTCAGAATTTTTTTTGTTATTTTTTTCAAGTATACGCCGAATTTGACGTGTTCGTCGTATTTTTCGTTCGAAATAGAACATGTCATTCCACGCAAACTCGTATCAAAGACTGTCCTAAATTAAAACAATGACCCCGTGGGCCCAAAATTTTGTGAATTTTAAGCAATGCGAAAAGCCACTTCTGGTTACGCCACCTTTCTGCAATTGTGTCATGAAATAAGCGTACATATGTCCGTCAAGTTAGTGTCGGTTGGTTAGCGCCGAATTGCAAAACTTTTACGAAATACGTAAACTGTTTATTTATTTAGTTTAGTACTCACCGCAACAAAGAATCCGCCAAAACGAAAATTCCAAAAGTGGCAATTGTTTTGTTTTAAAAAACCTGTTTAAATTTAAGTTCCACTGACAAGTAAAAATTTTGAACTTTTCAGGAAGACTAAATAGCTGTAACCTTTAACCGCAAAGTTCCACAACAATCGCTTGCTCTTGCACATTATTTACTCATGTTTACGTCCTTTTTTTAGCCATTCTTTTAGTAATGTGTGCGACCGCTAAGCAAGAGGTCGTGGGTTCGATCTCGCCTTGGAACATCTAATGAAAGGTTTTTTCTTTAAATATAGTAATAACCCATGCAAAAGCTTCTCAAACTGCCGTTCGGATTCGGCGTTAAACTGTAGGTCCCTTTCTCCTGTGCGAAAATAAGAAGCACACAAGCCAGGAGATTGAGAGGAGCTCGGCTTTGGCCCTTTCAGGGCAGTGTCAAGCCATTTTACAATTAGTAGTAGCAATCTAAAATCCAATATTTCTTGAGTTATCGATAACAACGCAGAAAGTACAAATCTAGTATATTTGTGGTAATTTTTTGAGATCTTTTGTTGCGAGTGGGTACTTTCAACAAAGAGGGCGCCAAAAGGCTTTTGGTGCCAAAAGTTTTGTGAGATTGCATTTTAAAATCTTGAATAATATATTTCATTGACAGATAACTTAATTTATATTATATATTTTTGTCTTTTGCAGGTGAAGTGGAACGCTTACTCAAAGAGTACAGACAAAATCAAGAGCTGGTGCGTCGAATCGGCGGTCACTACTATCAGATTATATATCCAGTACAGCTGCGCCATCACGAAAAGATGGGCATCTCAACGCGCGAAGTCAGCCCACCAAAGGTACGCAATCGTTTACATAAGCGTAATACTAGAAAAATAGATTTCGATGATATGGTATGTTTACATTCACTTTCACTCTCATTCGTGCATTCAAATGTTTGTTAAGTTCATACATAAAGACAAAAACACTTTAAAACCTGAAAGATGGGACAGATCTAAAGTTGGGCGGGTGACGTGTTTTTCTTCGGTTCACAGCACGACGTCTTTTATGCTGTTTACACTAGGAGAGCGCTATGCATTAATTACCAACTTACCAACTTAATTTTCCCCATACAAGAGTGCTTTAAATGCGATGGGATCAAGTGTAGAAAAAAACGAACTTTTTGCTAAATGAAAAAATTTAACAAAATTAAATTGTATCTAAATGCATATGGGCATTTTTGTATTTTTTTACAAAATTTTTCTTTCGCCTCTTATTCCTTAGTCTAGTATTTAGCATTTTTGTACCCAATTAGACAGTACAGTAGTGCCTCGCCAAATCTGCACGCAGAGTTTTTACAGTCGCGAATTTTGATCAATTGTTTTATTATTTAAATTTTCTGTGCAGAATTTATGGTGGTTGCCCTCGTTCAACTAATTGATTTCTTGAATATATTTTTATTTTTCAATGTGTTTCTATTTCTTTAGTTCTTCTATCCAACTTTTTCCATTTCTTAATTAATTAAATTTAATTTTCTTTTTTTATAGTTGTGAAGTTTAAGGTGAGGAAAATTCGATTTATAGGTCGTTTTTTAATTTCAATCATTCTAATTTAATTCATTAATTTGTATTTATTTACATTTTCATTCCCATCACTTCCTTTAAAACAATTTTCATTTCAAATTGATCTATTATAATGTTAAAACTTAAATTCTTTGACGAGCTAAATGCTATTTGAGTATGCTAGCTGTAAACTGCACCACTTAAAATTAAAATTGCAAATGCTGCATAACAATTCGTTTTTATACTCTTGCAGAGTGTATATTGAAATTGTCCAAATGTTTGTAGCGCATAGAAGGAAGCATCTCCGACCACATAAAGTATCTTGCGTTGTTGGGCTTCCATGTTAGCCTTTTATTTAGGAAGAGTTTTAATAAATTAGAAAGTATTTCATTTCTTTAATTTTTGTGTTTGTTTCTTTTATTGAACATTCCTTTCATGCGGCTTAACTCGTACTGTTTTACAATTTGGTTTCTTATTCTCTCAAGCTGACGGCGGAACCGACAGCGACGCAGTTGCGTCATGTATATATTATGTATGTGAGAGAGAATGGTATATGCACATATATACCAGTGCCACTGGCTATGCTCAATTGTGCTGACGCTGCGTTTCTGTGATATCCGCCCAACGAGGATCGTGTTACTCTGCACTTGAAATGTGCTTGGGTCTTGAACATTGCAACAAAGTGTTACAGTGTGTCGTTAATTAGTCGAAAGGTAAAATTATGAGTTATGGTGCTACTACAAAATATATGTGTATTTATTTGTTGTTGCTTAATGTATAGTTTATGTATAGGTGGGATATGAAAATTGGTTTGGTGGAAGTTGCATATTTGTATTTTAATCTCCTCCTTATGAAAAATAACGTAATGAAAGTGGAGATTATTTTAAAAGAAGTATTATTTGGTATTATTTATAGTATATATATTATAATTTTTTTGTAAGTACATATTTGTATTTTTTAATTAAGTAGGAAATTGTGCAATTCAAATGAAATTTAAAACAAATAAAAATTTATATATAATTGTAATAGTATATATTTTGAAAAAAATTGTCTTTTTTTTTTTTGAATCAAAGAAACGAAATTTTTTTTTCAAATTTCAAAATCATGTCAGATAAATAATATCAATTTTTCTTATATATTCAAAGAAGATAGACTAAAAGTAGAAAACTGGATTCAGAAATAATAAATGGAAACAGGATTTCGAAAACGAGTTCCCCAATTAACGTAAAAACCGAGCTATCAATTATGTTGGACCATACGTCAAAAGTTGCGGATTCAAACGCAAACGTTATAAATACAGTCGAGGTTTCACAACCGAACTGAAATTAATAACCATATTGCTAATAATCTTGTCGTATATTGGTGCCAACACTTTCACTAAGTTGTACAAGTTGCACAATAGGTGCCAAAAAAAGAAATATTTGAGTAGAGCAAACGACATTGATAAGATATAAAAATAAAAAAAAATAAAAGTAATGATTTTGTCTGCATACATCAATATTTTTTCGAGGTGTGTTCAAAGGAAAAGGTGAATATTTTCGAAATTCATTTTCGAATTTTGTTTTTATCAGACGCTATGTTTAACATTTGTTTATCAAATTTTGTTGTATTTGTTATATTCAGACGCTTAGTCACTTTTTGTTCGATTTGCAAAATTTTAGCAAAACAACGTCGCATTAGTGTCGCTCAGGAGTTGTTGAATGACGTCAACGACGATCCGGGTTTGCTCAAACGGGTCATAACTGGTGTCGAAACGTGGTTATATGGTTATGACATCGAAACCAAGGCCCAATCATCCCAATGGAAGTGGCCAGATGAGCCAAGACCAAAAAGCAAGTTCGATCAAATGTAAAGGTTTTCTTTGATTCCTTGATTTTCTTTGATTACAAGGGTGTGGTGCATCATGAGTTCCTACCAATAGGTCGTACAGTTAAAAAGGAATACCAGGAGTTTGCAACTTTTACGTGGCACACGGCCGCGGTTGTGGAAAACAATCGTGGATTCTGCATCACGATACCGCCCCTCAATGCTGTCGGTTTTGGCCAAAAACAACACCGTAATCATGGCTCAACCCGTATTCACCGTCGGCTCCCTGCGACTTTTTCCTATTCCCATAACTGAAGAGACCAATGAAAGGAAAGCGTTTTGCCACAATTGACGAGATCAAATCAGAATCGAAGTACGAGCTGATGGCCATACCGAAAAGCGCATTTCAGAAGTGCTTCGAGGATTGGAAAAAGCGTTGGCCCAAGTGTATATTATCTGTGGGCGATTACCTTGAAGGGGACAAAATGGATATTGTGCATTTTTCAAAAAAATTCAAAATTCACCCTTTCCTTTGAACACACTTCGTGTTCATAATCAGCATGACGAGCTGAGTTGATTTAACCCTGTCCTTCTGTCTGTCCGTCCATCCGTCCGTCTGTTCCTATGTTTCTATGCTTTCTCGTCCGTCAGTTTGAAAGCTATCTTAATGAAACTGCACGAAACTTTGTCGGAACTGGCCGGACCGGATGACTATAGCATATAGCTGCCATAGGATCGATCGGTCGAAAAACTAGTTTTTGTCTTCAGCGGAAACGCCTTCGAGCTTTGTAGTTATTAATTTGCTATCCTTTTCCATGACTTCACTAAGTTTAGTGGAAGTCGGACACCTATATAGTATAGCTCTCATAAAAAAGTAAGGTCTGAAAAGTAGTCTTAGTAAGAAACACTTTTTTGTTTTCAATGGTAATGTTTTTAAAATTGGCATATTTTTACACAATTCTACAAAGTTTTGTCAAAATCGAATGACTATTGCATATAGCTGTCAAAGCGGTCAAAAAACTAGTTCTAGTGAAAAACTTGTATTTATTAGTTGATTTTTCCAGATACAAGTTTGGTCGAAACGGAATCTAAAGGGCATTCCAAGACGCAGCGAAGTCTAGAATTTATTAACCTTACATAAAGAAAAACAAAGAAAAATTTTAACATAAATTTGTCATATGGTTTTTAAAGCTTTAGTAGCCTATTTTTAATTATTATCTCGAGTTGTAGAAAGAGAAGCTCCCAAGATACTGGAGACAAAAAACGTTAGTGACAGAATATGGAAGTGCCTTTATTTTGGCTTTCATAAAAATTCAAAAATCTGCGAAACCCTTTCGATTTTCTTAATACAACTTATTTTAATACGATCTGCAATCATGTTACTATATATTTAGAGCTGATTCGTTGAAAAATAAATTTTGGTGTTTTTTATATTTGACTCATTAAGATACGTTACGTGACATACGTTATGTGACACATTTTTCTCTAGGATTATTTTTGTGGTTTCTTTTATAATGCAAAGAAAAAACTTACTGTTAATTGCACTCACATAGTTTGTTATTGTTTCTTATGCAATCTTTATTTACTCTTTGTACCCTTAAAATGATTTTAGATAGCAAAATTTAATGAAATCTACGATAGGTACTTTTTTAGGAAATAAAACCTGCAAAATAATGATAAAAATAAGAAAAATGGTGATTGCTCGACTTTGCATTTGAAAATCTCGAAATTGAATATGAATAAATGATAGATTGGCTTAAACTAGTTTAATTTAATTGTTTCCCTATAAAAATATGACCGAAAAAAGTGTTTTTTTTTTGTACTTTTAATTTTTTGGTCTCGGTGGACCTTTCTGTGGAAATGCCCTTATATGGTATAGTATAGCTGGCATAGAAACAAACGTAAAATAGTCTTAGTTAGAAACACTTTTTTGTTTTTAATGGAAATGTCCTTAAAATTGCCATTTCTTTATTTTGTATTCTCTTTGTATTTCAAAAAAATTTTCTTCATTGAACCGAAAATATTGATGGGACTTTACACCAGGAATATTCTTAACACGAACCCATTTCGTAGATAGATTATTTGTATCTGAATATGGGTTTAGCGAGCTGTTTTGATTTTAGTCAAAGTGAATGTTAGCAGGCTCAAAGTCGAGGTTGGATTATAGTTCAATAATCACTTTGACTAGATCATTTGTTTTGCTTTTTGTATAATTTGCTGTGACGTACATAATATCAATATCTTTTGGCAAGTTTGTAAAAATCGTAAGCGTCTGTTAAGATTAAATTATGACACTTCATCAGCTGCGAAACTTTGCGTTTTGCGATAGCGTTTTTGAAAACAGTCTATCCAAATGTCATTGTTTCAGATATGTCGGAGATTTCACTTTTTGAAGTTAGCTTCAGAGTTGCTTGAAGCGAAAGACAAAAAACAGCTGACTGGCAGTTATTGCGTTGTTGTTGCCATGCCAGGGTTGTGGAATAATTAAAATAAATGTTGGTATAGACAAAGTTCCAAACTATAAATTAATTTAAATCATTTAATAAAGCTGTCCCGCGAATTAATTTTTATATTTGACAACCCTGTTGCTTACTTTCTCGAGAGATTTGCAAACCAACTGAAGCCAAAATCTCTAGAGTTTTTCAGGACACCCCGATAATGATAAAAATGCTGCCGTCGGTTGATTTGCAAATCTCTCGAAAAATTCGTCGGGGCCACAGAACTTCGTAAGATTTAATTTTCTTATTAGAAAGTGTGTGTATAAGATTATTGTCTAACTACAGAAACAGGGTTGCGTCTCTCGCAAATAATTTCTAAGAGTTTTCATACATAACTTTGTTGCTGTTTATTATGTCCTTGTAAAATATTTTTTCGTTCTAAATGAAATAAATTGTTGTACATTTAATTCGGTGGCGGGTGTGGCTCAGCGGTTAGTGTGTGCGATCGCTGTGCAAGAGGTCGTGGGTTCGATCCCGCCTCAGAACATCTAATGAAAAGTTTTTTCGTTGAATAAACTTACACACCCGGTCACCCCTCAACGCTGTTGGCGCCAGCTTTGTAGTAATTAGCCATGAAAAAGCTTCTCAACCTGCCGTTTGGATTCGGCGTTAAACTGTTGGTCCCTTTCTCTTGTGCGAAGATTAGAAGCACACAAGCGAAGAGATTGAGAGGAGCTCGGCTTTGGCCATGATATTTCATCATTGAGGTGCCACTCTTAACAAATTTGAAGTAAGGTGGCACAATAAGCTTATAAATTGTGAAAAAAAATTAATTGCAAGTACTATAAATGGAAAGAAAAAAATAGGGGAAAGTTAACTTCGGCTCGGCCGAAGTTTTGTATGCCCTTGCAGCTTCCATTGAAAACAAAAAAGTTTTTATACCCTGTTCCCATTGAAAATGGGAAAAGGGGGATCATGAAGTTGTGCAAAAGTATGTAACAGGTAGAAAGTACATATATTCTTAATCAGCATCAACAGCCGAGTCGATTTAGCCCTGTCCGTCTGTCCGTCCGTCTGTCCGTATGAACGCGTGTTTCTCAGAGACTATAAGAGCTAGAGCCACAAATTTTTGGCTGGGGCTGGGGTCTTGCATTGTCAGTTATCGCGCGCGGCCGCATGCCATGCGTTTGTGTGTATGTTGAAGTGTGTGTATGTGTGAGTGTGTGTGTATGTAAAGAAAAAAACACACGAAATCAAGGGAACAGGGTATTTTGTAGTCGAGGCACTCGACTGCAGTTCCCTTACTTGTTCTAACTAAGACTACTTTTTGGACCTTTCTTTTCTATGGGATCTATACTATATAGATGTCTGATTTCGACCAAACTTGGTGAAATCATGGAAAAGGATAATATACTGTAAATTACGAAATTTGAAGGCGATCCCATTTAAAACAAAACTGTTTTCCTCACTCAAACTAGTTTTTCGACCAATCGTTCCTATGGGAGCTAAATGCTATAGTCATCCGATTTCGACCAAACATTGTAGAATTGTGTAAAAGTATATAAAATAAGTGTATACCAATGATAAGTACGTTTTCATTAAAAACCAAAAAGTTTTTCTCACTAGAACTAGTTTTTCGCCCGACCGTTCCTATGGCAGCTATATGCTATAGTCATCCGATTTCGACCAAACTTTGTCAAATTGTGTAAAAGTATATAAAATAAGTGTATGCTAATGATAGGGACGTACTTCGGAGGCGTTTCCATTAAAAACAAAAAAGTTTTTCCATTAAGACTAGTTTTTGGACCGATCGTTCCTATGACAGCTATATGCTATAGCCATCCGATCCGGCCGGTTCCAAAAAATGTGCAGCTTATTTGTACCAAAAGACTTTGTGCAAAGTTTGGTGAGGATAGCTTTAAAACTGACGGAGAAGATAGCATAGAAACAGACGGACTAGGCTAAATCAACTCAGCTCGGCATGCTGATCAAGAATATATATACTTTATGTGGTCGGAGATGCTTCCTTCAATGCGTTACAAACATCCGCACAATTTTATAATACCCTCTGCAAGAGTATATAAAGCGAAATAGTAATTTATCTTCTGGAGAACTTTAAACATAAAGGGCGGATATTCCATGTAAAATGGTTATTTTGTTTGGATTTGTCATCTAGCTGGCTAAGCACATCCGTCGTTTCAACTATTGCGAGAAGCTCATCGGTTTCCTCTGTTGTCCATTGGTACTTTTGGCTTGCATATTTTTTGGAAATATTTAGACGAAACACTATTAGCTGGCAGAACAACTGTCTTTTTGATATAGATGTTGCCAGACTGTTTTGAATAAAAAAATCATGGGTTTTTCCAAATACCATACTCAAATTCGTGAGTAGCAAAAAAAAACATGATTTAGTGTTAATGCTTGCATTTTCTGCAAAAATCATGATCGGATTTCATGGTTTTCTGCAAGCATAAACGCAGTATGTGCTAACTGGCATTGGTTTTCGAATTCGGTTTGTTTGGTTTGACAAAATTTCCGTACAAAATACGAGAGGTTAGAAACCAACCAAAAGAGATTTCTGTGGCATTTAAGAGTTGGAACTCGGTCGGAATGTGGTTGGAAGAGGTTTCTGTGTCACGCCCGATAATCTTGTAACAAGATTCTTGTTTTATTTATACTTCATTTAAGTGTACAAAATGTTAGCTTTGAAAGGAAAATAAAAACAAAGTGAATGTTAGCAGGCTCAATGGTCGAGGGTTGATTATTTTTGCGGACGAGCTCATAAGGAGAAAAACGCATTGTAAAATGAAATTAGAAAAAAAAAAAAAAAAAAAAAAAAAAAAAGAGTTGAGTATTCGAACCAGACAATTCGATAGGGGGTCTTTTTACAGAGACATTATCGGTTGAACGTGAAGATGTCAGTCATTGTGTAGACGGCCGCGGTCCGGTTTCAGTCCGACGGTGGGGGGGGTGAAATTTTTTTTATTTTAAATAAAAAAAATATTTTGTTTAAAATAACAACGTAGTTGGATATCATCATAAATATATTATAAATGAAGAAATATTTTTTATTTTTTTCGTACGGCTTTCGGCTGCCGCCATGGCAAGGCCTTCGTCAGTACACTTTCAGTTGCTGTCACACCAACAAGCTATTTGCAAGTCCTATTTATATTACCCAATTGGCGAATAAATTGTTGAGAATTCCAAGTGCACAAATTTGCACGAACTTTCAACTAGCTTTTAAGCTAGAATTCCAAGTGCACAAATTGCACGAACTTTCAACTAGCTTTAAGCTCCGCTCCTTTAGGGTATATGAAGGTATATGCATTGGCATTGAAGGTTGTTCAATGTATCTCTGTTGTTTATGGCCACTATTTTAATTACTGAGAAATTCGTCTCAGAGTGTGATTAACGTGTGCCACGATTTTCTTGTGTGCGTTTATTTAAATGGAAAAAATGTCGCTTTCGACATGTGACGTATTGACGACACACATAAAAATTTTTTTTACAAAAAATTACAGTAGATTTTCAAATCAGAGAAAATATATTTCAAATAACTATACATAAAAAAGATATTAAAATTATTTGGGATTAAGCATTGTGTCAGGTTTCGCTAAACTTTGTCTTTAAATAGATGAACAAGAAAACCACTTCTGTTTTTCACACGTTCAAATCGCATCTTAATTTGCCAATATTTTTGAAACAGGACTTCACTCGCTATTCACTTTAGCAATAATTAAAGTGCTAGCCAAGAACTACATAATAAAGTAAAAAACGAATTGAAATTGCGTTTTATTTTTACTTTTTTTCACTTTGAATGTGTACGAACGTCTTGTTCGACATAATGGAAATGCCTGTAAAATGAAATGATGAGTATTTGTCAATACTCAACTCACTCGGAGACTATAAAAGACAGCAATATGGAAATTGTTCACAATATAGAACACGATATAGGGAATATCTATGCATCATTAACTTAAAAATCGTGATTTTATACTCTGTACCAGAGGTACACAGAGTATATTAAGTTTGTGTAAAAGTATGTAACAGGCAGAAGGAAGCATCTCCGACCCTATAAAGTATATATATTCTTGATCAGCATCAACAGCCGAGTCGATCTAGCCATGTCCGTCTGTCTGTCCGTCTGTCCGTATGAACAAACAGATCTCAGAGATGGTAAGAGATAGAGGTTTGACATGTATGGGACATATGCTTCTTATACTTGCAGGCAGATCAAGTTTATTTTCAATTTTTGCCACGCCCCCTCCCGCCCCGCAAATTGGAAAAAACGTCATATCTCCCACAGTTTTATAGATAGAAGGTTCGTACCTTCTGGACATATTTAGTAAATGGGATTCTTTTTTGATCTGCCAAGGGAATGATACAGATCGGATGAACGGTTGTCGAGTTATAAGGAAAACAAATAATTAAGTGCAGCAACGGTCGCAACGGTGATGGGCAGCACTTCACAGGTACAGAGTATGTTATAGTCGGGCTTGTCCGACTTTCTTTCTTGTTTTAAATATTTTTTCGTGTCGTTTTAAAAATTAATTTCATAGATTTGCGAACAAGTATTCTAACTACTAAGCTGATTTGAAAACATTTTCCACTGTTTCCACCTATTTCAACTATGTATTATCACATATTTGGAAATGTGGAATGTGTACATATGATATGTACATCTTTTACAGTTTCGTTAACATGTGAATGGCTGCTGACAATTTGAATTTGAGTTTGTAATGTAATAACACCCGTGCACTAAGTTTTAGAGAGCTTAGATCAATTAAAGCAACTAACTTATTATGAGCAATTATTTTATAATTATTTTTTCTTAAATACTACTAAAATTGACAAGTACAATAACAAGTTTGATTTTCAAACGGTGTCAACTCGGCCAGTTTGCGTTCTTTTAGCACCCTGAATTCTCGTCTGGCAATCGTACATGATGTTCAATATAAAGTACATTTACCTTTGCGAATGTCTTTTCATTCGAGCTCCTCGAAGCCAGCTTTCCTTAGTTTTGCCACTCTTTATACTCTCATTGTTGTTATTTAATTTCTCTAAATGTATCATCAATGCTTTGTTTTTTGCTCGTAAGATTTTGTAGTCCAAAAATATGTAAATTTGTTGAAGAGGGCTGAAGATTGTCAGGTAATCTAAAAACCATTAGATTGCTTAATCCAATGTATTATATGAAAATCCCACAAGTAGATTATTAACTCAGCTTTTATTGCTTTATCAGATCAACTAAATAATTTATTCAGCAGTTTTGAAAAGATTTCTCCAATAAACTATCGACCTAAGGCATTTTAGTGCTTTTTGAACTCATAAAATATTTTGCTTCGAGCGCGGGCGACCTGATTACGCGAGAATCGTGTGGCTGGGTGCGCAAACGGGAGTCATGCGCTCAGCAGCGAAGCCCGCGATCCAGAACCTGCAAAAGTTGAAAATAAGGTTCGAATTAGGATAGGGAATAATGCATGTCATATTTAGAATAGTATAAGGGACTTACCTTATGAGGAAAGGATTCAAAATTTTTTAGAAGCACGTAATTGCATATTCTCGGATCGTAAGCTAGACGGCACGCGCTAGGTGATGCTTCGAGTGAAGAAGGCTCAAGAGCGATGCAAAAGACTCAAGAGCGCTGCAAACCGTTAAGGTTTTATAACAAACATTACGGCGAGCCAATTCCGTTGTTGTATCTGAATATGGGTTTAACGACCTGTTTTGATTTTAGTCAAAGTGAATGTTAGCAGGCTCAAGGTCGAGGCTTAATTATAGTTCAATAATCAACCAGAAAATTCAACAGAGAATACATATGAACATGAGTCAGTACACTTTCGGTTACTGTCACACCAACAAGCCATTTGCAAATCCTATTTATATTACCCAGTCGGCGATTAACGAGTTGAGAATTCCAAGTGCACAAATTGCACGAACTTTCAACTAGCTTTAAGCTCCGCTCTTTAGGGTATCTATAGGTATATGCATTGGCATTGAAGGTTGTTCAAAGTATCTCTGTTGTTTGTGGCCATTTTTTTAAATTACTAAGAAATTCGTCTCAGAGTGTGCTTAAAGTGTGCCACGATTTTCTTGTGTGCATTTATTTAAAGGGGTGTGCTTCCCTTTTGTATAAATACCAAGGTATTTTTCCAATATTCCCGTAATTCATCTTTAAATTATCAATGTAGACCGACCCTTTTTTCAAAAATGTCGAAAAAATTACACAAGGCATACAGGCCTGTTCCGGTTTTCACTTTCACTAAATTTGCTCGAATTCGATTTGGTTACCAGTTCCGGTCTTCACAATTCGATAGATTTACTCGATTTGAATTCACATTACTCACACGATGAATTCAAAGTAAATCGATTTTTACATAAGCCAAAATATTGGCTTAAAGTTAATTTTGTACCATTGTTTAGTGTATTTAGATACTTTTTGCAATTTTACATTCCCTTAAAAATTATTTTTAATAAAAAAATTAATAATTTTTATGAATAGGTTCTACTTTGCCACGTGCCATACAAATCGAATTCACATATTTTGTTCAAGCTGTTCTGGTTTTCACTTGTTTATGAAACGCTGGGAAAATGTTCATAAAATGCCCTTAAAAATAGAAACAACATTTTAAACACCTATATTCAACTACTATCAACTATTTTGAGTGATTATTTATTGGATTGTTTTGATTCACCAGTTGATTAAAGTGAAAGTGTAGTCAACGGAAACAATTTGGAAATGAAACACTCGAATTGCAAATCGTTCGAATACCAGAACAGCTAAAACGAAATCGTTCGATTTTGTTTTCATTTGAAATCGAAGAAATATGTGAAAACCGAAACAGGCCTGATAGATGATTTTCGTGTGCTAAGCAAAACTGCTTTTTCAGAAGTTGTCGAGATTTTTATTAATTTGAGCTTAAAGTTGCTAAAAGTGCCCTTTTTGGCCCTTTTTAGGAGCGTTTTTCGGGGAATACAATCTATTGTTTGATACCAGCGGAAAGTACCACTCCTTAGCTTTAAAATGAACTATCCCAAACCATTCTGCGATTTTTTTCAATGCAGATATACCTCTTTTAGCACTTGTGTAAGAATCCAAAAATATCCTATTTATTGCTGGTGCCCCAAAGTACGCAGTCTTGCTTAGCACACGAAAATCATCTTGAATCACTACCAATCCTTGAATATACTGGAACTTGTTGCCTTGCATTTAAGAATGCATTCGAGCCTATTGTAAAAATAGATTAGCGCGCTGCATATTCTGCTTCCAAACTAATACTTTAGAAGCTTTGAAAACTAGTTTTTAGAATTTTGGTTTCGCTCCTTTGTTTAAATTGGCGACCATTGTCAATTAGCTGTTCAGCAAACAAAAGCAAATCAAAATGAAATCAGGGTCGTTCCCTCAACTGCTTGCGATTTGCTTTCACGAAATCAAAATTGATACAAATTACTTTTAGGAGTACCACTTATGATCGACGGAAAAAGCATGGCCTCTTGCTCACCTCCACTTTATTATGAGTTGTCACCCTGTAAAACTCAATTTATGAGCGCAGAGATAAAGCGGAATGAAAATCGGGTTAGTTTCCGTTTTTAGAAAACGGAGAATTATTTATTTTCATATTAAAGGTGAGTACTGAGAACGATCGAATTTGACAACTTAAGGAAAATTCGAACGTTCTCAGTACTCACCTTAAAGAAAGCATTAATTTTCGTAGCAATAATTTATATGGTTTTGTGTTTTTGTATGTTGGTGCTTCTACTGCCATCGTCTCCCAGTGGTGACACAGAGAAAATGTCTTTGTATCCAACCAGCGACTTATAAGTATGTCCGCCTGCTAATAATTGTTTAACCTTTTCATTTTCGCATTTTTGCAGCCGGGGCAGCGTCCACGTCCACATGATGATAGCGGGTTCAGCCGGGGCAGGACAAAGGTATGTACATATGAATATTTAAGTGTATATAATTCAGAATGTGCTCATATAATGAGCAAGGACTGCTACCATTAAGAAGGACAAGTCCGGTCGATGTAGCGTATTGAGTTTTTGGAAAATAGAACAAAAACTATATGAGCCACGTCTTAGGCACTTTGACAACATTTGACTAAAATGAAATTAGTCAATGTCAAAAAAGTTATGAGATATTAGGGCTGAATCACTGCGGATAAAATTCCATGCTGATGGCAAAAAAATGCAGCTGGTAGCGGTACAACTACACATGTTTAGGTACACCGTATGTACAATTTATTATGTGTGTCAAAAAAATGAATAAGTCTGGTACACTGAACCAAAATATTGATCCATTCGGGATCAACTCTATCCAAAACGCGATTAATAATGGATTGTTCTCGAAATGGCGTAAATTGAACCCGTCCGGGATCAACAATTTGATCTCGGTTTTTGCCTTGCCGGGCTTCAACTGATCCTTATTTTCGAACTCAATTTTGTTCCATTCGGGATAGCATTCTAAAACTGCCGAAATTGATTTTGATCCCGTTTTTAGCGTGGCCGAGCTTAAACAGATCCTTCTTTTCGAACTCAATTCTCCAAGGGCCGAAATTGATTTGTGCCCGATATTCGGGACTTATTTGACTCCTAAAATAAATTCATTCTGAGATAATACATATATGTATGTTTATATACATAGTTTATATATCTATTAATTAAAAGGATTTAAGATTTTTTCGTAAATTTACAAAATATTTACATTTTTTCAAAGCATATTCATATATGTGCTTATTTCTAACATAAGTTTTTCCGTTATTTATTGCATGGTGAATACTGCTACCTCGTTTAACACCCTTTTCGATAGTTCTCATTGTCAATAAGCCAGTTATCACCCTTTGTTAGAACAGAAATTGTGTCATCTTTAATGCCAAACTGCAATTAGAAAAATTAAATAAATTTTAGTATTTTCAAAATAGCGAAATACTTGGATTTTTTTTACTATGGGGAAGAACGGAGGCCAAAAATATACTGAGTCGATCGCTTCCAGATAGCTATTATATGTCAGATAAACTTCGATTCTTATCGTTTCTCTTAGTTTAAGTGACAGATGGCTCCGTGTAGAAAATGTGAAATATGCAATATATGTATGTCTGACAGATATAAAAGTTTACTCACCTCAGTCCGTTTCCACATGAAATGCTTTTTTCGAAAGTCCATCTGAGCTCCTAAAGCAGGGATCGCTTCTTTCACGTCCTCACCAGTCATCAGTTTCAAGTGTTCAAACTTGACACCCGCTTCTGTAAATATATAGGGAAAACAAGAAAGAAAGCGGTCAACCCGATTACGTGTTTCAAAAAGTATCCGATTTTTTGTTTTTTAAATTATTTATTTATCAGAATATCTATTTTGTCCCCTTCAAGTAATCCCCATGGATATTATACACGTGCCAACGGGTTTTCCAATCTTCGAAGCACTTCAAAAAATCATTCTTTTTATCTTGTCGCTCCTTACTAACGTCGTCCTCGGGTCTCTCAGTTTAGGGAACAAGAAAAAGTCACAGGGGGCGATCTGGGAATCGGTGGCTGCGGCTCTTGTGTGTTTTTTGGTCAAAAAGTCGCGCACAAGCAACGATGTGGAGCAGGGGCGTTACGTGGTGCAAAGCCTTTGTTCTCCACAAACGGCGTTCCGGTGCTCGCGCAATCGCTAACTCAGGTAATATCTATGACCGTTCTTCCTGTGGCGAACTCGATCTCCCCCTGCAATCGAGAAAACTGTCACAAATTTCCTCGACCGAACCGCGTTTCGGTCTGGTTCGTCGGCGCTTCCATTGAGAGATGAGCTGTTTCCACGTCTAACCTAAACCCACGATCGTCCCAGTACCCCGAAAATTGTACAGTCTGATCTTTTGAATAGGTAAAATCGAAGACGATCCAAAACACGGCACAAAGCGCTGTCAACAATTAAGTGAAATTCAAATGGGGAGCTTGTCGGCTAAGTGAAGAGCATGAGTCCAACATCACAAAAAAAAAATACGTTCGCGAAAATCAAATTCGCGATAGCTGCCCATCACTTTTGTGCCGTCTCACTTTTTTTGTTTTCCTTATAACTCGACAACCGTTCATCCGATCTTTACCATTCCCTCGGCGGATCAAAAAATAATCCCGATTTACTAAATATGTCCAAAAGGAACGAAGCTTCTATCTATAAAACTGTGGGAGATATGACGTTTTTTCCAATTTGCGGGGCGGGAGGGGGCGTGGCAAAAATTGAAAATAAACTTGATCTGCCTGCAAGTATAAGAAGCATACGTCCCATACATGTCAAACCTCTATCTCTTACCATCTCTGAGATCTGTGCGTTCATACGGACAGACAGACGGACAGACGGACATGGCTATATCGACTCGTCTGTTGATGCTGATCAAGAATATATATACTTTATGGGGTCGGAGATGCTTCTTCCTGGCTGTTACATACTTATTATACTCTATGTACCTTTGGTATAGAGTATAATTAAACACAGGTACTGCAAAACTAAATGTGCGTTCAGTGCACGCCTGGTCGTCTTGGATTTACGTACACACATTATACAAATAAATACATACTATATGTATGTATGTATATGTCCGTGTGAAGAAACATGAAAAAATTTATGCAGGCACGAGTCTTTGCAAAGCATGTGTGTAATACACACTGTGTATCAGAGCTCTGATTAGTAGGCGACTAGTCGCCGCTGCGGTAGCCAGATCATGCATATTTGCAAACATGCAGCGGCCGCCGCAGCGGCGTTTCTAATACACACAAACATACACACATGCATGTGTGCATATTAATTAATAATGTATTAATTTAACATACTAATTTATGTATGTATGTGTGTATTAGAAACGCAGCTGCGGCGACCGCTGCATGCGACTCTGATACACACACACATGCACAAAGCCGCGGCGTCTACTAAACTGTTTTCTATTATTTATTACATATTTAACATACCTGCTAAATTTACAATAACGTAGTGTAATTCGTTGGCCTCACACCACCTTATGATTTTTTTTATCGGCCATGGCCATGTGTACATACTTTTTTCACTTTTCAAATTACTTCCGACTCTGGCACGCGTCACTTTAACAATGACGACCAGCCCACCAACGTTGCCTTTGCTCCAGGCGAACAGCAGAACGAAGCAATCCTCTCAGTTTGTTCCCTCTCTCACTCTCTCACTTGACTGTTGAGTACGATCCCGCCTAAGGCAATCCCGTTTCTGATTGAGTTAGGCTTACTCGTACTTCAAATTTTATTCCCGCTGCCGGGATCAAATCATACTTTTTAGGCTTACAAAATTCAAATTTGAGGGTAGGCAATGTTTATTGATATTTGCTTAAATAAATATTTTTGTATGTTTTTCACATCAATGTTTAGCGACACACTGTAAAAATTGTTCTCACAAGGACCAAACAAGCCAAGTATTAAGTCATCGATAACCAAGAAGTCCAAGTGGTCGTCGAATCATTTATAGATTTTATTGAAAGCTATGATAAATCCGCTGAAGGGAATTAAGAATGATTTAGGACAAGCTTTAAGCTGATGGCTTTTACATATTAAACTGTAGAGGCCAGGCGTGCGACAATGCTGCTGCTATGGCTGGAAAACATTCTAGAGTTCAGCAAAGAATTAGAGAAATAAATCCCAAAGTCGATTTCCTGCCATGCTCAAGCCTTTCTTCAAACCTTGCCTGTTTGCACGCCGCGTCTTTTGAGGCAGGTGCAGTAACTTTTTTTTGGAACCTTGGAATACGTTGCTATTCATTTTTTGCCGTGTCCACGCATGGCTAAAGTATTTTGGTATCAACTACAGGAAAAAGTTTTAAAAGGGTACAATATACGCGATGGAGCGCGAGAGCTGAGGCCGTTATTGTGACTCGAAATCACAATAAAAACATATTGGCCACTCTGGAAAAATTGAGTGAGATGGATTAAAGTTTAAGCAGCAAAAAGGACGCTGGAACTTTGCTCATTGGCATGCGGTCATTTTCCTTTCTTTGATTCTTAGACCTTTGGCAATCTGTGCTGGTAGAAGTAGAAGATGCCCAAAAGTATCTGCAAACGAAGGGCCTTAAGGGGGTAGTACAAGTTGGGCCGGAAAAAAATTTGATTTTTTTTTGTTTTTTTTTTCATAGCTCAGATATTCCAAAATATTTTTCCAAAAGGATTTTCGAAAACTCGAATTAGTTTAGGAGATATAGCGCTTTTAGTGACTCAAGGTGGCCCAAATGTCCTAGCAACTGCATACTTTA
Source organism: Lordiphosa collinella (assembly GCA_018904265.1). Classification (NCBI taxonomy): domain Eukaryota; kingdom Metazoa; phylum Arthropoda; class Insecta; order Diptera; family Drosophilidae; genus Lordiphosa; species Lordiphosa collinella. The sequence continues at coordinate 180,991 of JAEIFV010000169.1, read as the reverse complement.
AACGCGCTTTTCTCGAAACCACGTTTTTTGAAATGGCGGCCGCGATTCAGCCAAACTACTGGACCAATTTTGTTTAATGAGGTGTCAAACGACGCAGGTGTCGTCATTCTGGCCTGAACCTCCAACTTTTAGATACAACAATTTTTAGTATTTGTTTTTTTACACTAGACTAAAACAAAATAGCAAAAATTTTGTCAAAAATTAATTTTTTTCGAAATCTGAGGTTCAGGCCAGAATTACATCGATACTAAACCAGAATCTTTTTTCCTTTTTGAATTCGGATAACCGAGTGACCCCGTATCAAGGCCGCCATGGGCGCACTTCTTTTTTCATACCACTTTTCGCAGACCAGAAACTTTTCAGCCGACGTCAAATAATCCTAAAACAAAAAATTTTGGGTTTTTCATTCATTCATTAACTTTAAAAACCGATTTGAAAAATATATTTTCGTTTTCTTTCTGTGAATTTTTAAAAAAGCATCTAAAAACAGCACGCTCAACTTGTACTACCCCCTTAATATAACTTTGAGTGCTCAACAAATAAGAGCTCTGGAAACAGCGTTAATAGAAAAAAAAAAAACAAGAGGAATGGACAGACGGCGTTCTTCGCTGTGCTAAAGATATCGACCCCTCTGCGCGAAAATATCGTATGTGCCATTTTTTACGAAATTGACATTTTGATGCAAATTAATCCTTCATCCACTTGCTCCTCACCTCGTAAAATATTATAGCGATAATCGCTACGGTTTCGGAGATATCTCAGTTTCAATTTGATTAAATGTACCAGTGCCAGACGAATAGTAGAAAAATCGCTCTCCTGTAAAATTTAGTTTTTGGCACATACGATATATTCCCGGAAAGGGGTCGATGTGTGTGTCTGAAGACCTTGGCATATTTATGGAAACACCCAGGCGAAGAGTTAAGAACTATTTTTTAACGATGGCAGCAAAGACGTAAATTTGTCGTACGAAGATGAAATAAGCGAAATGGAAAAGTTTTGGGCAATTGCAAGATTTGGCGGTTAAATTTGCTTACCTTTCCCTTCTGTTTTGCTCGATTCGGGCGACACCAATTGGCTTAGTTTAGTGCAGTCAGCAGGAAACATACATGATAAAGTTAATGTAAGGGAACTTCAGACAGAGCGCTAACGTCTTCGAGCCTTTGTAACTGCCTTAGGGAGCAGCGATCAAATGATAAATGATAAATTTAAGTTCATAATAAACTCGAAATTAGAAGATTCGGTATCTAAATTAATTTTGATGCTAAGAACTTTTCTCACGATTGCTATCAGCAATGCCAGCTGAGAGAGGAGCTTTTCGAAATAAAAATTAATAAAATATTACCTTAGATCGACCATGAGCACATTCAGGCTAACAAATCTAGGTATTTTATCCATTAAGCAAAGAGTAAGTAAATCCTTAGATATTGATTCCATTATTAAGAAATTTTCAATGCTTAAAATAAGAAAAATAAAATTTTAACTCCACATAACGGAGTTTAACGGAAAAATAATTGGAAATTTTTGGAAATTTTGTTTTATTTACCATCATTTTATTTACCGCTTCGTTTTGCGTTCAATATTCTCACAGCAGTGAGCGTTCAAACCGATCATATGTTACTGCATTTGCAGAATAAAATATTTGGCGCCTAAAAGGCTTCCAAAAATATTGATAAAAATTAACAAGTGGGGCTACATTCAATCCGAATACCCGTTTCAAAACGAGTTTGTTTCAGATTTGGAAAATTCCTCCCCCTCCCCCCTTTAAGCGCAAAAAACTGTCACAGCCACAATTTTTTAGATAGACCTTCCAAACTTTACATATATCAAGTAAGGCCCAATATCTATCTATTCTGAAAAGTCAAATCTGAAAATCAATAAGATCGGACAAAAAACACCGAAGTTATATACGAATCAATTTTGCTTGTGGGAGAGAGGCGGGGTCTTGCATTGTCAGTTATCGCGCGCGGCCGCATGCCATGTGTTTGTGTGTATGTTGGAGTGTGTGTGTATGTAAAGAAAAAACACACGAAATCAAGGGAACAGGGTATTTTGTAGTAGGGGCACTCGACTGCAGCTCCCTTACTTGTTTTTAAATTGTTTAGATCATTGTTAAAGTTAAACGACCAATATTAGCTGCCAAGACTTGCCTATTTACTATTTAATTCAAATTTTAGGCATAACGAAAGTTTCTAGACGTGCACTGCTTGCAGTGTGGTATAAGGAAAATAATGCTAATCCCTAAATTTTTGCAAGTTGTACAATACGTTTGTAGTAAAATTTCCGATGAAAATAAGTGCACAGAAGAGCAATTAAAAACGATAACAAGAAAATTGAGATCTTTTGTCGGTAAATTAGTTGGGAAGTGGAATAGTTGCAACATAACTTGACAAGTGTTTGAGCAACGCTATAAAAAATGACTAAATGGAAAAGAAGAAATGGAATACAGTCAGAAGCCTTTTAATACCTATATAATGCACTATAATGCTATAGTGTTCGCAGAATGTTCGTCAAAAAACCAAGATATAAAAGTTTCACCGATCGTACAGAAATAAATTAATTCGTGTTCATGTAATTTGTAGGGCTGTGTCGTTTCGTGAAGTAAGTTTCAAAACAGCAAACATTTTAAGGTTGAATTATCCACGATATTTTATGTATATTCCAATATTTCAAGCTGTGTTCATAAAATCTTAGTTCAAGGCGCATTAGCGACTAATTCCTTAGAAATATTAGAGAGCATCATACACGTATGACTTTAAGAAAATTACAATGGAAGACTTGATACATGCCCTTCAAGCATCTTCTAATCCCTTTATATCTATTGTATTCTTTATTAACTTTTTCAAAAAAAAAAAAATCCCCTTGCAGCACGTTTTTCTAACTTCTACTTTTTGGCTACTTTACGGACCTTACTTTTGTATGAGAGCTACACTATATAGATTTCCGATTTCGACCAAACTTAGTGAATCATGGAAAAGCATAACAAACTAACATGTACATTTTTGGAGGCGATTCCATTTTAAACAAAAAAGCTTTTCTCACTGACGGAGATATGAGGTTTTTCTAAATTGCGGTATCGGGAGGGGGCGTGGCAAAAATTGAAAATAAACTTGATCTGCCTGCAAGTATAAGAAGTTTTTGTCCCATACACGTCGAACCTCTATCTCTTACCATCTCTGAGATCTGCTTGTTCATACGGACTGACGGACGGACAGACGGATATGGCTAGATCGACTCGCCTGTTGATGCTGATCAAGAATATATACACTTTATAGGGTCGGAAATGCTTCATTCTGGCTGTTACATACTTTTGCACAAACTTAATATGCTCTGTGTACCTCTGGTACAGAGTATAAGAACAACCCTTATTAGCGAAGCTCGAGTCAAGAAACCAGACACTCACTGCATGTATTTGTTTTGGCAGTCGTCTCTGCAGCGCACACGGCTGGCGCCGTGCCCCGATACGCAATAGATTTGTTGTTTTAACTCGTTTTAAAGCAAGGCTATTGCACTTGTCGTTCTGTTTCCATGTACGCGATGGCGACAAATAGCGAGGGATTTTTAAAACGACTGCGTGATGCCCGTTGCCGTAAAATAGCTTTTGGAGCAATGCATAGTGGTTACTACCATAGCACTTGGGGCGATTAGCTCAAAATTGTGGCTTAAATTCGAAAAATAATTCTAGACACTTGATAATTTATGTGAATGTTACTTATATAAAACAATAATTTCGAAAAGTAAGAAAGTCGGTCAAATCCGACGGTTGCTTACTCTCAACCAAAGTGATCGATCAGCATGTATTTTGATGTTGCAGTAGCAGCTAAGTGCATCGCTGCTACTGCGCTGCTGCAGCGAACTTTGTTTTATTCATAACTTGACCATTGTTCATCCGATCCTTACCATTCTCTTTATTATCCTGATTACTACATCTGCCTAGAAGTTACGAATCATCTATCTTCATAATTGTGGGAGATATGATGAATTTCCGAATTTCGGGGGCGGGAGGGGCAAAAATTTTAAATAAACTTGATCTGCCAGCAAGTATAAGAAGTGTATGTCCCATACATGTGGAATCTCTATTTCTTAGCATCTCTGAGATCTGTTTGTTCATACAGACAGACAGACGGACATACCTCTGTAAAAGAATTATATGTGATAAACAAAACTGTAACTTTAAAAAAGTACACGGATATGTATAAATATTTTTGGTTTGCAGTTTTATTACTTATAGTATTAGGCAACAAAAATGACAATAAAGTTTCAAAACTTTTATTTCAATACATTAAATACTTAAATTAAAACTTTTCTGCATTATAAATAATTATATGTGATATTTCATTTTTTCTTAAACTAAAGGTTTAATTCAGTTCAACTGAAACCCATTGATATTTAGTTTAATTAATGACCAATAGACTTCAACTTATTCATTTATACTGAACTTTGTAGAAACGTCATGAAATTAACCAATGATTTTAGGTGGAATGGGTCAATGTTTAGCAGTTCGGCTCTATTGTCGATTTTAGCTCTTCTGCTGTCTTGAACCGCCGGCAATCCATGAACACTTCAGCAGATAGGATACCTCAGATGTCCTAAGTTCGGATTGAAGTCGCGAATCAATGCTGGTCACTTTACAACTGGTACATTTCTGTCATTAATTAACTTTGTTTTCAGCTTTGCGCTGTTAATTAACGCATTAACTTTCTGAAAGGTGCAATCATCGCCATATAACTGATTGAGAAACTCCACTAACTTGTCGTCCAATAGCTCCACATACAATTGGACGTTCATTTTGATCGATATGAAACACATCGCACTCTTTCCTTAATAGCAAAATTCAGTCCTTTCCATTACCATACTACCACCATGGCCATGCTTTTACCAGATGTGTCTATCCTGTCGCATATCAGCCAAATATTTCTTGCAACTGTCAGGACCGTCCAGACCAAGCTTTTCTTCGTCACTGAAAATGACATTACGCCATTCCTCGCCTTTATGTGAGAACTCAATGTGCGCCATTATAAGGTGTTGAAGGCACAGTTTTAATGGATTATTTGTATAATCCTACTACTTGTTATATTAGGTCCCAATTGAACCTTAATCTCTCCCCTGCTCATTGAATCCACAGCACCAAGTGGGGGGACTTTACATTTGCTTCCGGGTGTCGATATTGCTTTTTCGTCCGCTACGTATTGTTGTCACATATCCTTTTGGGTTTTTGAGAAAAGGCTAATTGTATTTTTATGACGAATTATCCTCTTTGCATTTTCTAAATATTTGCAACTGGTTTTATGCATTTCAATGATCATTCCTTGTTCATACTCCATACACCCTAATGCAAAAAAATGTATTCTAATGCTATTTATATAGTAAATATATACTCACATTTCAGTTTTCAAAAAAATTCCTGCAATCACGCATTGTAAACCCTTCAATCGAGCAGAAGCAGTGAACGAAATGTAGAAATCACATAAATAACTAGAGGTGTTCATTAAGTGTTGTATCATTGTATATGTGCAACTTTGCAGCAGAGCTATCGTGAACATTTGTGAGCTGAATGAAATAAGCCAAATATGGCTTGTTTGTATGTCAAAAACAGCAGAAAGATCAAAATGTAATAAATCAACTAATTTAACGTGGTGTTCAGATCTGGCAAAGTTGCCATACACAATGATACAACACTAATGAACACCTCATTATATTATATTTTATTTTTACTAAATGCCAGAGGCGCGCTTACACTTTTTAGCTAGCGGTACAACGAATATGAAGAGAAAAAGAAAGTGCGTCCTAAGAAATAAAGTACCGTTAGCTAAAACGAAAAACAGAGCAAAAATACTTTATCCCATATAATTCTTTTACTGAGGTAGCTCTATCGACTCGGCTTTTGATGCTAATCAAGAGATGCCAAAACATTATATTTCTCTTCATCTAAAATAATGGAATAATTCTGAAGGCAATAGTCTTCGTCATCAGATTTAGCTGCCGGGTCGGAAACGTTATTATTAAGATTTAATCTACATAGCGAATTTGTGGGGTCGGCAACTCTAAACGATGAACTGCTTCTTTAGGATAGGGTTTCTTCCTGAAGATTTTGTCTGTCACTTAAACGCAAACTTTATTATCGGATCTAACGAGGATATAATTTCTATATTTTCATAATCGATATTCACTTCCAAATTTTTTAAAAGCCATTTTCAGTGCTGGGTTCTAAATCTTCGCAGATTTCTATGGAATAATGCAGATATCGTTTTATATGATTAACTTGAATAATATTTTGTATGCTTAAATCGTTTTTATTGAGTTCTGCTTCGATATTCTCTGTTACGCCATATGCATTACGATTGTTGCTGTCACAAACATCGTTCAAAGTTTCGTTCGAAAACTCATACGTCACTAAAAATGAAATTTATTCAAAGAGGCGCCAAAAAGATTAATAACACTATATTCTAGGGACTTTAATAAATAACTTGTCATTTTAAGTTGTATGCGCCGACCTGCGCCACAAAAGTATTACTCCACAAAACACAATTACATTTGTTATTTCTCTGCTAAAACCACAATAAACAAAACAGTAGACAACAACAAAGAAAACACAAATTTCTTTTCTTTTTGCAGCAAATGTCAATTTTACATACCGTGAGCATAGTCTTCCACATTAAAGTTAAATTTTTTATTGAATCTTTGCCTATTTATTTACTTTGGAAACACAATGAACAGGTGGCGTCAATTTTCACAAGCAAGTGTTTCGATGAATCAGTTGACTGTAGAAAGCTGCCAAAAGAAAAGAATTGCCACCCAGCCGAAAAAAAAAATTATTTTTAATCTAAGTGAAGTATTTACTTTAAAAAAATAAAGTCACTTTTTGGAATAGCTGTCACTAATTTTTTGAGTTTATGCCAACACATTTCGCCCATAGTGCTAGGCCGAAAATCAAAAATTAAGAAAATTTTCGAAGAACAACTGATTTATTGACAGCTAATTGTCTAAACTTCACAACGCCATACTGGAGTGGCTTTGTTCAGAGTAAACAAACCCCCCGGCGGATGGTATTCTTGTATAATTAAAACAGCTTAAAAATGTTATTTGAATTGAAGTTGGATAAAATGAATATTGTACATAAAGGTATTGACTTTATTTATACCATTTAACTTATGGCTAATATGTGGTTTATTTTGTGCAATTCGTTTTTTATACACGTAAGCTTTTGTGTTTATTTTTTGTTTCGTCTTTCATATATTTCTTTAAAGTTTTAAGGGTTTCCACCTCCTCGCCCCTCAAAAAATTTTGCATGTTATTTTTTAATATTTTAAAATTATAAAAATGTTCAGTTCAGCTGCCTCCATTACACCCTTAACATCCCATACGAGCACTTGTTGAATTATCTAGTGTTCGAGATCCGCCGCTGCCAGACCTTCAAATTCCATCGCATATTCAGGGAACTGAGCGAGTTGTTCAATTACTTTCAAGTGTGTCGCGCCGCGCTATAGAAAAAAATCAAGACGATGTTATGGCTGTAGCTACAGAAAGTCAAACTATAATACCCCGCATTGAGAGCAAACAAGATCTAAAAGTCTTAAGTCTTACTTTAGTAATTAAATTTTACACTGGACGAAATTTCTTTAAAAAATTTAAATCGTTTTATTTTACCATTTTTTTTTTTGACATTTTTATATATTAGGTCCGTCAAATTCAATTTAAAAGTGAAAATATTTAAAAAATGAAAACAGAATCGGAAAGCTGGCAAACTTTCCTTTAAAACAAGACCAAGATGAATGGTGTACGCTTTCTTTTTTGAACTATACTATATAAAAATTTTGACCGCGCTAGGCGGGACCTAGGAATGGTTTCTTGGGGAAATTTTCTTAGAATGTTCAAAACAAAACTTCTGGGATGGGTCATAGAGTAGGTTGTAGGTATAGTTAAATAGATTTTTGTGGCATACAAGAATTTGTTGGTGCACATCGAAATTTTAAATAACGGTAAAAAACAACCGTTTTTTCGCACATGCACTCACTTATACGCCCATTACTTCGTCACATATCCATTAATTTTCATTTTTTTACCGGTTTTGGAAAAAGAAATTTGGGTCTTTAAACAAGCCTTCCATGACTTAACAGGTTTAATTTTAAAAATTGGAGTATTCGCTAGGTAAACCAAAACTTTTTGGTTTCTTTATACAATTTTTTAACTTTCAAGATGTTTTTGAAACCCCTTAAATTTGTTTTATTATTTAAAAAGAACACATTTTCTGATAGCGAAATTTCCGAAATATATGGATGTCGCGGCATTACAGCACTGTCGACCGGAAAGTTGTAGAGTCTTTCAAAGTAAATTCTTAAATAATTTTATTTAAAATAAATACTGTATAGCCATGTCCATCTGTCCATCAGTCTGTTCGTCTGTCCGTATGAACAAACAGATCTCAGAGATGGTAAGAGATAGAGGTTCGACATGTAAGGGACATATGTAAGGGACTTCTTAAAATTGCAGGCATTTTTAGAATTTAGGAATCTAGAAAAAACGACATATCTTCCACAATTTTATAGTTCGAAGGAATCGCTAAGGTCGGATGAACGATAGTCGAGTTGCAAGGAAAAAAACGTTCGCTGCTGCAGCGCAGCCGATGTGGAGGAGGGGCTGTGTCAAACCACGCCCATGGGATGGGCTGTATCCAATCAAGCTCATTTTTGCATATTAGAGTTCTTACTGTTTATAGACCTCTCAGTAGAAGTTTTAGCGCGATATTTCCACAGGAAGTATTTATGGCCTCTCACTTCATATAAATGCAACCATTGTGCAATAAGAGCAAGGGCTTGCCCATCGCTGGTATAGAGGGCTAAGATTCTGAGATAATTGAATTTAGTGCACACAGAATAAAAATAAAATTCGTATAAATGTTATATAGGCTGGTTAATTTGACATTTTGTCAAGCACTATTATTCACAACTACGACATTTCATTTCTTATACTTTGTACCAAAAGGAAGCATCTCCGAACCCATCTTTATCGCTCACTGACTTTAAAACTATCTAACAATATTATCAATTTTTAAAAACGTTTAAATTCTCAATGGATTTTACCTAGCGAAAATAGTTCTTTTAGTTTTGAGTCAATCTATTAAAATATTTTATATTTGAAAAGCTCATTAAAGAAATTCGGATATATTATGTTTCAAAAAAAACAAAGGATTTTCGCATGATATATCGCAGCTAACTGAGATATGGGCATTTCCAAAAAAAAAAAGTTGTTAGAGAACACTAAGTTCTATCATATTTTTCCAGTAAAACAATTAAATTAAATTAAGGTCGAGGTTTGATTATAGTTCAATAATCAACCAGAAAATTCAACAGAGAATACATTTGAACATGAACAGTAGCTGTGGCTGTGTAGACGGCCGTTTCGGCTGCCGCCTTCGTCAGTACACTTTCAGTTGCTGTCACACTAACAAGCTATTTGCAAATCCTATTTATATTACCCAATTGGCGAATAAATTGTTGAGAATTCCAAGTGCACAAATTTGCATGAACTTTCAACTAGCTTTTAAGCTAGAATTCCAAGTGCACAAATTGCACGAACTTTCAACTAGCTTTAAGCTCCGCTCTTTTAGGGTATATGAAGGTATATGCATTGGCATTAAAGTTTGTTTAATGTATCTCTGTTGTTTATGGCCACTATTTTAGTTACTGAGAAATTCGTCTCAGAGTGTGATTAAAGTGTGCCACGATTTTCTTGTGTGCATTTATTTAAATGGAAAAAATGTCGCTTTCGACATGTCACGTATTGACGACACACATAAAAATTTTTTTACAAAAAATTACAGAAGATTTTCAAATCAGAGAAAATATATTTCAAATAACTACTATACATAAAAAAGATATTAAAATTATTTGGGATTAAGCATTGTGTCAGGTTTCGCTAAACTTTGTCTTTAAATAGATGAACAAGAAAACCACTTCTGTTTTTCACACGTTCGAATCGCATCTTAATTTGCCAATATTTTTGAAACAAGACTTCACTCGCTATTCACTTTAGCAATAATTAAAGTGCTAGCCAAGAACTACATAATAAAGTAAAAAACGAATTGAAATTGCGTTTTATTTTTACTTTTTTTCACTTTGAATGTGTACGAACGTCTTGTTCGACATAATGGAAATGCCTGTAAAATGAAATGATGAGTATTTGAGTATGAGTATACAACTCACTCGGAGACTATAAAAGACAGCAATATGGAAATTGTTCACAATATAGAACACGATATAGGGAATATCTATGCATCATTAACTTAAAAATCGTGATTTTATACTCTGTACCAGAGGTACACAGAGTATATTAAGTTCTTGTAAAAGTATGTAACAGGCAGAAGGAAGCATCTCCGACCCTATAAAGTATATATATTCTTGATCAGCATCAACAGCCGAGTCGATCTAGCCATGTCCGTCTGTCTGTCCGTCTGTCCGTATGAACAAACAGATCTCAGAGATGGTAAGAGATAGAGGTTTGACATGTATGGGACATATGCTTCTTATACTTGCAGGCAGATCAAGTTTATTTTCAATTTTTGCCACGCCCCCTCCCGCCCCGCAAATTGGAAAAAACGTCATATCTCCCACAGTTTTATAGATAGAAGGTTCGTACCTTCTGGACATATTTAGTAAATGGGATTCTTTTTTGATCTGCCAAGGGAATGATACAGATCGGATGAACGGTTGTCGAGTTATAAGGAAAACAAATAATTAAGTGCAGCACCGGTCGCAACGGTGATGGGCAGCACTTCACAGGTACAGAGTATGTTATAGTCGGGCTTGTCCGACCTTCTTTCTTGTTTTAAATATTTTTTCTTGTCGTTTTAAAAATTAATTTCATAGATTTGCGAACAAGTATTCTAACTACTAAGCTGATTTGAAAACATTTTCCACTGTTTCCACCTATTTCAACTATGTATTATCACATATTTGGAAATGTGGAATGTGTACATATGATATGTACATCTTTTACAGTTTCGTTAACATGTGAATGGCTGCTGACAATTTGAATTTGAGTTTGTAATGTAATAACACCCGTGTACTAAGTTTTAGAGAGCTTAGATCAATTAAAGCAACTAACTTATTATGAGCAATTATTTTATAATTATTTCTTAAATACTAAAATTGACAAGTACAATAACAAGTTTGATTTTCAAACGGTGTCAACTCGGCCAGTTTGCGTTCTTTTAGCACCCTGAATTCTCGTTTGAGGCATGATAGCGCGATTTGGCCAGGGCCAAAGACTCCTACCAGGATTTTTCCTCCAAAATGATGTCCGGCTCATCTAAAATATTAAAAATGTACTATGTGTTAGCAATCGTACATGATGTTCAATATAAAGTACATTTACCTTTGCGAATGTCTTTTCATTCGAGCTCCTCGAAGCCAGCTTTCCTAAGTTTTGCCACTCTTTATACTCTCATTGTTGTTATTTAATTTCTTAAATGTATCATCATGTTTTTTTTTGCTCGTAAGATTTTGTAGTCCAAAAATATGTAAATTTGTTGAAGAGGGCTGAAGATTGTCAGGTAATCTAAAAACCATTAGATTGCTCAATCCAATGTTTTATATGAAAGTCCCACAAGTAGATCATTAACTCAGCTTTCATTGCTTTATCAGATCAACTAAATAATTTATTCAGCAGTTTTGAAAATATTTCTCCAATAAACTATCGACCTAAAGCATTTTAGTGCTTTTTGAACTCATATCTTTGATATAAACTTTGGCTGCAAATTTCTTAAAATCGCCTTCTTGTATTATATCAAAAAATCGCCACTTGTATTATATCAATAAATCTGGTAAAATAAACCATTTTTTAGCTATCAAAGTCATCTATCTGTTCGGTCTTCGGGCCCTACAGTCAGACTTCACGACATTTTTGTTTGAAAACTTTCAGCAATCGATCTGCAAACTTGGCACGCACTTAGATATGACAGCTTGCTGAGTGGTTGCAATTAGGGTTGTTTTTATACCCTTGAAAAAGTATTATAGTTTTGCCCAAAAGTTTGCTACTCATAGAAATATTAATTTCAGACGCCATAAACTATCGATCTGAAATTTTGCAGAGAGTCTTCTTTTTACTGCACGCTGCTATTAAGTCGGATCCGACCGAATGGGATGACTTTAACTTATAGCTCCCATAGTGGCCGGGTGACTCAGCGGCTAGTGTGCGCGACCGCTGTGCAATCGGTCGTGGGTTCGATCCCGCCTCGGAACATCTAATGAAAAGTTTTTTCTTTGAATAAACTTTACACCCGGCCACACCTCTTTGCTGTTGGCGCCAGCTTTGTAGTAATTAGCCATGAAAAGATTCTCAAACTGCCGTTCGGATTCGGCGTTAAGCTGTAATTCCCTTTCTCTTGTGCTAAAATTATAAGCGCACGAGCCAAGAGATTGAGAGAGGATCGGCTTTGGCCCTTTGGGGCTGTGTCAACTTAACAAGCCTTGGGGCTGTGTCACCTGACAAGCCATTTTACTTTTACTTCCCATAGGAACAGGAAAAACTAGTTTTAGTGAGAAAAACTTATTTGTTTTCAACGGAAACGTCTCCACGTTTCTATGCTTTTTCTTAAATAAGTTAAGTTTGATGAAAATCGAACGACTATATAGTAGAGCCCCCATACAAAAGATAAGTTTGAAAAAAACGCTTAAGCTCCATTTACACGACCTGATCGCTCAGCTGAGTTCTCGTCATCTGAGCAACTCAGGTGAGCTACTCAGTTCAGCGTTTACACATGCCTGAGTAGCACAGTTGAGTCAGTTACAGAACCATTGGTTCTTGAAAATTATCTAGTTCATTTGTGAATTGGCCGCGCAGATTGGTCAATTCGGTTTTTATACCCAAAAGTGATTTGCTCTCAAGTTGTGCAGCAAACTTTTCCAGGTGGCAATCCGTACTATCTGCTGAACCTACAAGGTGGGATTGGAAGAGTCATACAGCGCAGGCTCAGCCTCGTACAAGTCAATAAGGCGCGTTACATCAATTTTAATGTTTTATTTCAATAAGCAGTGATTCGACATAAATAAAAAACCAAACCGATAGCCAAAAATAGGTAACAATTGTATATCGAAAGCCAGGAAGTGGCAATGCTCGCACACCTTAATCAGGCCTATGACGCTCAGCTGAATGGTCAGGTCAATTAGAACCGGTTCTATTTCGCATGAGTAAATCAGGTGCCTACGTAGACGCATGTTACACGAGCTGACAGCCACTCAGGCGCTGGAGCTTTAGTAAAAAAAACTTTTTGTTTAAAATGGTACCGACTTGAACTTTTGCTTTTTTTAATTTTTTATGCTTTCACCTAATTCTACATAGTTTTGTCAAAATCGAATAATCGGTTGGAAAATGGGTCAACGATAGAAAAACCTTTTTTTTCAGTGTTATAAAGTTTTACTTGGACTTCATTAATAACACAGTTCAAAAAATATTGTGTCCATGCGGGCCGAGGAATGAAATTAATGCCGTTCGACGGAGTCTTTTAAGCTGAACACAAGCCATTTTTCATAATTTCTCTAGCACGTCAAGTTTTTGAGAAATCAATGGTCAAGTTGTTAAATATGCCTAAAATTACATTTTTCTATAAACTCGGTTTTTAATTATCTTTATTATTAAATGTCTTAAATTACTGTTTCAAATTATTACATACAGGCGAACGTTCTCTATGTTTCACTAGGCGCAAACTGACTGACTGACGCTCTGATATATCGATAAGTCCACCCTTATCGATATATCAGCATCTGTCACTATATAACACTAGTTTTAAGTGTTGCACAGGTTTTAAAGGGTTGGCAGTTACAATAATCGGTTATATTTAAATTCAAAATTATACGTGTTATTCACATTTTACATTCCAAAAATTTTTTAAATAGCCATCTTAAGCGAAATGAAGCACTTAAAAATTTAGATGCATAGAGAGAACTATAATCTTTGAACGGCAATTAATTAAACAACCTAATATAGCTGTGTTTCGTTTGGGTGTTTTTAAAACTAGTGAAGAACTATCTTAAAATTAATTAATTTGCTACGTAAGTTCTTAAATTCCCAGCAAAATACACCAAAGTTTCAGGGAAGGACCATAAAGTAAACTTTTCAAACAACTTAGGAAAGAGTCTTTGGGGGTAATATGGTAAATTTGGGCAAGTCGTAGGTACCACATACTATTTGTACAGGCATATTTATAAAATTTAAAACAATGAGACACTGATTTTAGAAAGACCCTACCGACACACATACGAGGGCCGTTCCAGAAATGGCCGACCTAGCACAGTAGTGTTGGAAAATGTTCACCAAAAATATTAAAGGGGGAAGTACCGACTATTAAAAGCTTAAGTTTGAAGTTTGGTGCACAGTTTTTTGGGTCGATTTTAATAGAGAACGCTTGTTATTGATTTGCAAACATGGACTAAATTGGTCATCGTTATGTGATACAATACTTTCATATAAAAGGTCTTAGTCCAACCAATATTAAAAAGGAGCTGGATTCTACCTTACGTAATTCTGCTCCCTCGAGGTCGTTTGAGCTGCGAAGATGAACATCGTAATGGGCGTCCAAATGAGGTGACCACTTCAGAAATGGTGGCCAAAATTAAAAAATGTGTATTGAGTGACCGGCAATTGAAAGTTCGTGAGTTAGCTGAATGTGTAGGCATTTCAAAAAGTGCTGTACATCGCATATTGACCGAAAAATTGGACATGAAAAAGTTATGCGCAAGATGGGTGCCGCGTTTGCTGTTCCATCATGACAATGCGCCGGTTCACACCTCTGCCGTTGCAATGACTAAAATTAATGAATTAAAATTTGAACTGCTACCTCACGCCCCTTATTCGCCAGACTTATTCCAAACTTGAAAAAATGGCTCGGAGGAAAAAGATTTGGCAACAATGATGAGGTGGAGTCCGAGGTTAATGCCTATTTTGTGGAGCTTCACAGTTCTTATTATAAAAAGGTATCGAAGCTATTGAACATCGCTGGGAAAAGTGTATCGACCTAAAAGGATCCTATGTTGAAAAATAAAAAAAAAATTATAAATTTTTTTGTTTTAGTAGTTAGGTCGGCTATTTCTGGGACCGCCCTCGCATGGGTTAGGTTGCTTGTCAAGAAAATATAAATTGTTCATCTTTTTTAATTTATTAACGGTTTCTTGCCCATCAACCAGGGATTTGGTTCCTCTATACATCAAAATTTTCACGCGCATTATTCCGTTTAAGATGGATTTTTAATAAATTTTCGAAAAGTGTCATTTTAGGTTTTTTTTACAACTTTGACCATTGATATCTCAAAAACTTGACGTGCTGGTGAAGTTCTAAACCCTCTATCGAATTGTGCCATTTTCATTTGAGTGCCAGCGATGACTCAATATTTGTTGAACAGTGTAATATGTGATAACAAAGCGTATAGCAGAAAAGTAGTCTACGTTAAATTCTAAAAATTTTTCCCCAAGAAACCATAGGTCTAGAATCAATTCCATGGTCCCGCCTAGCGAGGTCAAAATTAAATTTCACCAAGAAACCATTGGCCATATGATAGTGACCCGTTAGGGCCCCTACCAGAATTGATATGTGTTCCCTTCTGTACCGTAAAAGTGTATTAGTACGTTTAATGTCGAATGCTGGCTTTTTTGTGAAGCTTGTAGGTAGCCATAGGCATCCCTATCGTGCTCCTCTCTGAAAGGAGCTCGGTGGTTGTGCCTAGTCTGGCCAGTGTGTCCGCAGACTCGTTTCCATATATGTTCCGGTGTCCAGGCACCCATATTAGGTGAATACTAAAGTGACGGCCAATCTCATTTAGGGATAGGCGGCATTCAGTGAGCGTTTTAGCATTATTTGTGTAAGAGTCAAGTGCTTTAAATGCTGCTTGACTGTCCGAGTATATAAATTCGTTTCCGTCTTTTACCGTGAGTGTGCTAAGGTAAGTGGCAGCTTCCTGGATGGCTACCACCTCTGCTTGGTACACACTACAGTGATCAGGGAGACGGAACGATAGATTAAGGTCTAGGTTGGGTGAGAAACACCCCACCTACTTTTCATCGAGCTTGGGACCATCTGTGTAGGTACTGATGTCGTTGGCTCTACCGTGGGGAAGGTTGTCCCACTCGATTCGGCTTGGGATATAGAAGTCGTATAATTTGTCGAACGTCGGAAAACCAGATTGATCACGTTGTGATAGACGGAAAGCATTCATCGAGTGTGCTAGACGTACGTGCTTTCCGAGGAGACAATATAGACTCGCATCACTACCTTGTTGCAACCAAAGTACGCACGCGGCTCAGTGTGGCACATGCCGCACGATCTAGTACACGTCGAAAGCTGAACGACGAGAAGCTGCAATCACAACGGACATCCGAAGCCTACTCAGCAAAACTCACCCAGCTGCTCAGGGAAAGCCCACCTGGCCCTTCTGGTATAGGCGAACAGCCTGCTGGAGCTGATGAGCTGCCCGCTGAATTGTTCAAGGCTGGCGGTGAGGAGCTGGTAAGGTGCATGCACCAGCTCCTATGCAGAATATGGTCCGAAGAGAGTATGCCCAAAGATTGGAGTCTAAGTGTTCTCTGCCCAATACTTAAAAAAAGATACCCTGCAATCTGCGTCAATTACCGCGGGATCAGTCTCCTAACCAGCACATATATGTTTCTGTCATGTATCTTATGTGAACGTCTAAAACCGAGAATGAGCGAACTGGTCGAACCTTATCAGTGTGGCTTTAGACCTGGTAAATCCACCATAGACCAAATATTCACATTGAGACAAATACTGGAGAAAGCCAACACCTACCATCTTTTTGTTGATTATAAAGCCGCTTTCGACACACCGATAAGGTCAAAGTTCTTTGAAGCCCTGTCTTATTTTGATATACCAGCAAAGTACGTTCGACTTTGCGTGATGACGTTGAAAAGCACACGAAGCTCCGTCAAAATAGGAAAGCACATCTCCGAGCCATTCGATACCGGAAGAGGTTTTAGGCAGGATGACACCTTATCGTGTAACTTTTTTAATCTGCTGATGGATTATATACTGCGCCAGTGCCCAAATGCTAAAAGATCGGGCACCATCTTTTATAAAGATGTAATGCTACTTGCATATGCCGAAGACATTGACATTATCGGCAAATCCGAAGCAAGGCGTTTTCACAGATTGAGAAGCAGTCAAAACTCATGAGCTTAGCGGTAAATGAGGAAAAGACGAAGTTCCTAGTCTCAGCGCGCAGTGAGCCTACGCGTCTTGGACAATCTGTTGCAATGGGAGTGTACAACTTTAACATTGTAAAGGACTTTTTCTACCTCGGAACGATGATTACCAGCGACAACAACATCAGTCTGGAGATCCGAAGAAGAATAACTCTTGCAAACCGATGTTACTACGGGCTTAGCAAGGAGTTCAAGAGCAGAGCCCTCTCTCGAAAAACGAAAATCGCGCTATACAAGTTGGTTATTATCCCAGTCTTGCAATACGGCGCAGAAGCATGGACATTAACAACAGTGGATGAGGAGGCGATCGGCGTGTTCGAGAGTAAAGTCCTTCGGAGGATTTATGGACCTGTAGAAGTTGGCGATGAGTTCCGCACCCGTATGAACCACGAACTGTATGAACTCCATGGGGACACTGATTTAGTCAGCGCATTAAACAACAGCGTCTGCGCTGGCTTGGACATTTTACTCGTTTGGATGAAGAAGCTCCAGTAAAGGAAGTGTACAGGCGGAAGGCGAACGAATTAGGGAAAGAAAGAAATGTAGGACGACCGAAACTTAGTTGGGAAAAACAGGTGCTGAATGACATTGAGGCGCTTAAACTGACCAACTGGTGCCAGCTCGCACAAGACAGAGGTGAGTGGCGGACATTAATCGCAGCGGCCGAGACCAAATGTCAAATGGTTGTGATTGGTTGAAATATTGGGCAAAATAAGAAGAATAAGATTGCCTAACTTTTGACCAGCAACCGATCAGTCAACAAGTGCCTAAAGTTGGTGAACCGGAACTCGACTTTTTTCAAATATTGATGTAATTTTGTTTCTTACTTGTGAATATCGCTCAAAATTTTTTTCGGAATCCAAAAAGGAAGTACGACAGAAATATCTTTGACCGCTTGCCTTTTTGCCCGATATATGCATTGTTGAAAAATAATTTTGCTTTGGGCTTGTGGCGTCAATAAAAAAAAGTGATGTATGGGGTGTTGGGAACCACCGGAATTTGTCTCTGCAAAAAAGTCGGCTTTGAATTCCGAATAGAATGTTGCAATGATACGCTAAAGGGCAGAAGCAAAACGCTCCAAAGAGGACAAAAAGCTTAAAAAAGAAAGGCAAACAAAATAACAGCCACCAGCAAAACGTGCTTGTAAATATAAGAAAACATTGATCCTGTTTTATTCAGATTATGAGAAAAATTATTATTTTTTTGATTTAATAAAGAATAACTACTAAAAACAGGAATTTTTAACTTTTAAGCGAGTGGCCCACAACACCCCACAAATATTCGAAATGTCAAAAAATAATTTTTTTTTTCAAAATGTTATGAAAAAAATCACAAAATTTTTTTTTTCCAAAAACTAATGATGAGAAAAGTTACTTGTACTTTTAACTAAAATACAAAATTTACAGAATGAAAAATATTTTTGGCGAAGTTATGCTCAAAAAGTCAGTCCTGCAATTATTATCGAAGATACACGCATTTTTGTAAAGACGCTTCAGGTAAATTTACAGTGCAGTTCAAACTATAGGGTGATTTTTTAGCTATTATCTTTTTGGCAACACTGGTTTAAACAGCTCACGCACGTTTCGTGTTTTGTTTCACTGTCAAACATTTTCAGTTTGGTCTATAATTTAACCATGAATCGTCTTACAAACGAACAACGCTTGCAAATTATTGAATTTTATTATCAAAATGGGTGCTCTGTTAAGAAAGTTCATCGCGCGCTTCTTCCATTTTATGGTCAGTTTAATCGACCCACTGATGCGGCTACTCGGGCTATTGTGACTAAATTTCGCACTAAATTTACATTGTTTGACAATAACTGAAGAAAATATCGCAGCTGTATCGGCCAGTGTAAATGATGACCATCAATTATCAATTCGTCGCCGTTCTCAGCAATTGGGCCTCTGTTACTCAACAACGTGGAAATTTTTTTTGCCCAAAATGCAAGAGCTTGACTTGCATGACATGTGGTTTCAACAAGACGGTGCCACATGCCACACAGCACGCGCAACTATGAACTTATTGAGAGGCGAGTTTGGTGAACATTTTATTTCACGTTCGGGACTGGTCAATTCGCAGCCTAGATCGTGCGATTTAACGCCTTTACACTATTTTTTGTGGGGCTATGTTAAAGCTCATGTCTATACAGACAAGTCCGCTTCAATTGACGCATTGGAAGACAACATTGAAGCATTTATTCGTGAGATACCTGCCTTAATGTTGGAAAGAGTATGCCAAAATTGGACTAAGCGGATGGACCATTTGAGGCGCATTCACGGTCAACATTTGCATGAAATAATCTTCAAACATTAAATTATGTGGACCTATTGATTCAAATAAAGATTTCATGCGTTTTTCTGAATTTTATGTGTTTTTTTTTAACTTTTCTATACATCTTAAAAACTCACCCTTTGTAAACGGGTTTTTCCTTGGAACAGTGTTTTTAGTCGGCGTACACGATTTCTCGAACACGACTGAACCGATTGTACACAAATTTTTACACAAGCTTCTAAAATGTGTTGTTAAGAAATTAAGCAAGGCGTTTTTCTTACCAATAAATAGGTCTTCTTAGAAAAAATGTTTGAAAACTGGCTTTTTCAAGCCAATTAACTGTATGTAACCCCTTAAAATAAAGCTGAAAAAATAGGGGAAAGTTAACTTCGGCTCGGCCGAAGTTTTGTATACCCTTGCAGTTTGCTTTTCTAAATAAGACTACTTTTCGTTTCTTACTTTTCTATGGGAGCTATACTATATAGATATCCGATTTCGACCAAACTTAGTGCAATCATGGAAAAGCATAACAAACTGTTAATTAAGAAATTTGGAGGCGACACCTATTAAAACAAAAAAGTTTTTCTTACTAGAACTTCTTTTCCGACCGATCATTCATCCTGCAGCTATATTCATCCGATTTAGACAAAACTTTGTAGAATTGTGTAAAAGTACACTTATGGACAATATAATAGGTGTCAAGTTTTTTTTTTTTAAATATCGATTTAAATCAATATAAACATAACATTTAATAAGAAAGCTATACCTTTTTAATATGGTCTCACTGTTTCGGTACGAATTGGGTGAATTCCCGGAATAAATTGGCTCTCTGGGAAAAATTGTGGATTGTTTTATTGGTTTATAAATCCAATTATTTGGTTGCAGAAGGTAAGGGATTAGGAAAATAAAACTAAATGAGGACTTAATAACCATTAAAATTGTATTAGATGGGCCGTGGGCGTTACTGCAGTGCGAAGGAGAGAAGCCTCATTTGACGACTCCGAGATGAAGGAAAATCGTATAAATCCATTGCCATGTTGATGAAAAGTTCTCAAAACTTCGCAACCAATGCCTTAAAACCGGAAGAAATAGGTGAAACTCGGGGAGCACCTATAAAATCATCATCTAAAACCGACGATCGCATGGTTCAGTTGGTTAAACGCGACCCGTTTAAGTCTTCCAGGACGATTGCCAATGAAATTGGGAATAGTGTGTCACCACGGACAGTCGGCAAATTTACAGTTGAGGAACAAATTTGCATAAGATCGTAAAACCTGGTGCGGACCGGAGGGTGAGAAAAAATGGCGTAATATCCTCTGGTTGGGTGGCCGGGTGGCTCAGCGGCTAGTGTGCGCGACCGCTGTGCAAGAGGTCGTGGGTTCGATCCCGCCTCGGAAAATCTAATGAAAAGTTTTTTTTTGAATAAACTTTACAACCGGTCACGCCTCTCTGCTGTTGGCGACAGCTTTGTAGTAATCAGCCATGAAAAGCTTAAGCTGCCGTTCGGATTCGGCGTTAAACTGTAGGTCCCTTTCCCAAGAGATTGAGAGAAGCTCGGCTTTGACCCTTTGGGGCTGTGTCAACGTGACAAGCCTTGGGGCTGTGTCAACTAGACAAGCCATTTTACTTTACTTTAATATCCTCTGGAGTGACGAAACCAAAATATTTTTTTTTGGAAATAATGCGAAAAGGAATGTTTGTCTTCCGAAAGGCAAAGAATTTGATCCCAAGTATACATATAAAACTGCGAAACATGGAGGTGGTAGCCTAATGGTAAGGCGCTGCTTTTCATGGTATTGTGTTGGTCCGATTCATCGTATTGACGGAATAATGGACAGATTCGTATACAAAGATCTATTGGAGACGGTGATGCTACCATATGCCTAGGATAATATGCCACTTTTATGGAAGTTCCAGCAGAATAATGACCCGAAGCACGCCTCTCTAGTAGTAAAGGATTGGTTCCGAGAGCAAAATGTGGATGTTCTTGAGTGGCCCAGTCAATTCCCGGACCTCAATCCCATCGAGAATCTCTGGGGTGAACTCAAAAAAGAGGTCGGAAGGACTTTTGTCAAAATAAAAATCAACTTTGGGATATTGTCTAAAGAGCATGGTACAACATTCCAATTGGAACTTGTCGCAAGTTAATATCAAGACCAAAAATAGTGAAATATTGATTTAATTTTAACATTTATCTTCGTGCACCTATTATTGTGACCAAGCATAAATTAGCGGATTTAAGGAAATATTTAATTTAATTACAGGGTTTGAGAAACTATTTTTTGCTTTTTGCTTTTGTTTAAAGACAATTAATATAAGATTTGAAAACACTTTGATTTGTTGAGATTAGAGAAGATATGAATTAGAAATAAAAAGTTTAAAAAGAAAAAAAAACACACCTATTATTTTGTCCAAAGTGTATTTAAAATAAATATATGCCAACGTAATGGCCGTTTCCATTAAAAACAAAAAGTTTTTCTCTCAAAAACTAGTTTTTCAACCGATCGTTCCTATGGCAGCTATATGCTATAGTCATCCGATTTTGACCAAACTTTGTAGAATTGTGTGGGAGCATATAAAACAAATACTTGCCAATTTCGAGGTCATTTACATTGAAAACAAAAAAGTTTTTCTAACTAAGACTACTTTTTGGACCTTACTTTTCTATTGGATAGTATAGATGTCTGATTTCGACCAAACTTAGTGAAATCATGGAAAAGCATAATACACTGTTAATTAAGACGATCCCATTTAAAACAATAGAGTTTCCCCACTCGAACTAGTTTTTCGACCGACCGTTTCTATGGCAGCTATATGCTATAGTCATCCGATCCGGCCGGTTCCGACAAATGTGCAGCGTATTTGTACCAAAAGACTTCGTCCAAAGTTTGATGAGGATAGCTTTAAGACTGACGGAGGAGATAGCATAGAAACAGTCGGACAGAAGGACAAGGCTAAATCAACTCAGCTCGTCATGCTGATCAAGAATATATATACTTTATGTGGTCGGAGATGCTTCCTCAACATCCAAATTTATTTACCCTCTGCAAGGGTATAAAAAGCCAGAATTCCCGCTGCCCGCTGTTTTCAAAATTTTTCCGCAATCAGGTTTTTAAAAAAGCTAGAAATTATGGGAAATGAGCTGATCTGCCAACACTGACTTTATGGCTTCGTAGATGCTTCCTTCTGGCTGTTACATACTTTTACACAAACTTAATATACTCTGTGTACCTTTTGTACAGAGTATAAAATCGTGACCATAAAACAAATTTGGAATTTGTCACTCAAATCCCCTGTTTTAATCCTCTGCTCACGCTTTTAGTTTGTTCACCTCAACCAGAACGTATTTTTATACTCTGTACCAAAGGAACATAGAGTATAATAAGTTTGTGCAAAAGTATGTAACAGCCAGAAGGAACCATCTCCGACCCAATAAAGTATATATATTCTTGATCAGCATCAACAGCCGAGTCGATATAGCCATGTCCGTCTGTCTGTCCGTATGAACGCACAGATCTCAGAGATGGTAAGAGATAGAGGTTTGACATGTATGGGACTTATGCTTCTTATACTTGCAGGCAGATCAAGTTTATTTTCAATTTTTGCCACGCCCACTTCCGCCCCAGCAAATTGGAAAAAACGTAATATCTCCCACAGTTTTATAGATAGAAGGTTCGTTCCTTCTGGTCATATTTAGTAATCAGGATTATTTATCGATTCGCCAAAGGAATGGTAAAGATCGGATATATCTGGGCTGCTCCTGCAGCAGCAAAACACATACATATGTATGTAGATCAGAGAACTGCAACGAGCCATCACGAATACACTCGCTCACCCGTGCTTCAAGGCTTGTTGAACTTGTTCAAACGGCGTACACAAAACAAAACTCCCAAATAAGTTCGAGTATAGGCGAATCATTGCATTTTCAAACTCGAGTGTTTTCCGTACATACACTCCATTTGACTCAGAGCTTCGGACGCGAGTCGTAAAGAGTAAAGTTCGTTCTGTACAAATACTCGCGAAATACTCTTAGCTTCGGACGCGAGTAACCGAGATTACTTGTTGCCGAAGTCAAAGATCTGCCGCGTGTTGTTATGGCAGTGGCGGGCGCGAGCCAGACTCACGAGTCTGGGAGTTATTCTGCAGTCGCTCTGCCGCGACACCGACAGTGTAACGGTCGTGTGGCGTCGGCAAGCGTTTTCGGCTTAACTCGTGCGCGGTGTTTTGTTCGCATCGCGGAATTCCGACAACGAAGCGCAAACGAAAATCAAATCAGTTGCTGTTCAGCCGCCAACGAAGCAAGGTCTCGCTGCGCAATTTATGATATGCACTGACAAAAACTTCTTATAATATACTTATAATACACATTTAGCATGCCTTTTACGAATTAAGGAATTTAGGGGGGAAATTAATTTGGATAAACTTTTGAAAGGTGAATAGTTATTTCTTCTGATTTTTCATATATCCTACTTTTTTATTACTACTGTTTTGTATGTTATGTTATTTATTTCAGTGTTTAATCATTTCAGCTTTAAAATATTTTTCAAGAAGCATATCATTTTGTTAAGTGTGATGTTTCCTTTTTTTGTTTTTTCTTGTTATTTAGTAATTAATTATTATTTGATGTTTGAATTGTTGTTATTTAGTATCGAATTATCAATTTGTTAAGGGGCACACCTAGTGTAATGGCCTAAAAAAAGGTGATTTTTGGGAATTTTTATTAAAAAAAATACTTTATCAATTATTTCAAAATTTTAAGAATATATTTATACATGTTTCAAGAATATACAGTGAAATTTTTGAAGAAAAAAATTTAAGTTATAGTCGATCTCCAACGGCGCGAAAAAAAAAGGCCCTTCACTGCTGCAGTGATTCCTGCCTTCTCCGTGGATGAAATCTAAAAAAAAAATTCACGTTAAACTAGATAATATTGTCTGTACAATGACCTACGATAAAAAAAAAATCAAAAATTGACAATATGGCGGCGTTTTAAAAAAAATAGTCGAATTTTACCCAAAATTTTGGTCGTTTTTGGCCTGCCAAAATTCGATTTTTTGATCAGATCAAAAATCGATAGGTCATTGTACGGAGAACTATGTATAGAACATGTAAAAAAATTCGATAGTGATCGGATCATTTGTTTTTGAGTAATCACTGCAGCAAATTCGGAAAATGCTGTTTCGAGAAAAACGCGTTTAAAGATAGCTAATGAGACTCTCTAGCTGCCGAGCGGCTGCTCTTTAAATTGCCAAAAAGATTTTAACTTGTAGTTTTTACAGGCTCGAGGTCTTACTATGTTATTGACATAGCTTTAAACAGAGGCACACAACACAACAAAGGAGGCTTCAGGTTGATCGGACGACGTTTCATGAGGGACCAACCTCACTCATCAGCGATCTTCAGCCTGAAATGTCTGTCCAAACAGCAGTCTCTCCATGCCTGCGACGGCAAAACCGTTTGGGAATTCCAAAGGGCAGCTTTGCGCGCAAAACACCAAAAAGACAGCTTAAGACAGCCATTCCCCTTTGTAAGTGTGTGGCCTCTGTTTTGGACTTTGGACTCAGGTACAACCAACGGCCGCCGTCTTAAAAAGACCAAAATGTTTGTATACACAAACAGTAGTTTTTTTGTTGTTTTAAATGAAACTATTTTTATTAAGTTTCCGAACAACAACGCCGGGCCAAGCGTTTTAGTTACTTTATGACTGTTTAAACGACCTTTATACTCTTTTTACTTGTAGTTTTTACAGGCTCGAGGTCTTGCTATGTTATTGACATAGCTTTAAACACACTTACAAGCCACACACTTACAAAGGGGAATGGCTCCCGCCTTTTGTTGTTTTGGGGGCAGAGCTTTTTGGAATTCCCAAACGGCTTTGCTGTCGCAGGCATGGAGAGACTGCTGTTTGGACAGACATTTCAGGCTCAAGATCGCTGATGAGTGAGGTTGGTCCCTCATGAAACGTCGTCCGATCAACCTGAAGCCTCCTTTGTTGTGTTGTGTGCCTCTGTTTAAAGCTATGTCAAACAAATCACTTAAAAAAAAAAGTTAAAGAGTATAAAGGTCGTTTAAACAGTCATAAAATTATTATAAATAAATTCTACTTAATAATATTTGTTATCAGATAAATAGAATTCAAAAAGCAGGCCATTACATGGAGGATTTTACCGACCATGAAAGTCAAGCGTATACAAGGCAATTGCAATTCGCTTATCTTATGGATTAGTCATCCGGAAATTCGTGTCCTGCTTTGCTATTCCTTGTAGACCATTTTTAAGCACGTTAAAGTTGTCCCTCTCGACGCGGAAGCTTTCCCAAAAAAATGCGTCTGAGTTTTCATGCACATCTCGTTCCCAAAACACGCCATATCGCTTCTACAATGTATGCAAGATTTAAATTAAAACAAATTCAACGAATAAGAATAATATGAACTTACAAATGTTCGCTTTCTATTTTTCCGTTGGTACTCAATAATCAACGTGTTGCATTTGGGCGAATATCGATAGGTTTTCTATAAGGCGCCAACTCAAAAAAAGGTAGATCGAAGCGAGTGGACTGCTCTCGCGAATGAGGGGGAAAGAAGGCGCCCCTGGCGAGAGTTTTAGGAAGTAGGCTAGATCGTAGAGGGGAAATGGAGTTCAAAAGAGAGCAACAGTTGCAGTCCCTCTCGCACCCACTTCCCATGAGAAACTAGGCCATGGCCTTCGAAGCGGGCGTTCACCTTGGGACGTCATGAAATGGCACAACGGTGAGGTAGCGAGGCGATAAAAGGGGGTGGAATGGGTGTGCTTAGAGACAGTCGAGTCAAGTGGCGGCGGATGAAAGTCAAAACGAACTCTATTTTTAAAATAAGTCACCAGAGCGGAACAGTAAACGTTCACTATTAATTGATTGTGCGGTTAAGATCGTTTTTTTTTTGTTAGTAAAAAGAAACAGCAAAGCTGAGGGCTCGGTTTGCCGGCCAACCTGCGGGAAACTTCCTAAGCTGGCGGAGATAGTCAGGCACAGCCTAATCTCAATGAGGGTCGACGTTCTGGAGCACGACAGTGGCCACCTCTCCGAGAGTTTAAAGCAGGGGCCGGCAGCTTCCTATCTGGCGTGTATAGGAAAATTCTCAAAGCAGCGCTGCTCAAACACGCATAGTATAAGCTGTACAAGCGCCGCTGCGTTGCTTGCTTTCCTACGCCGCGACGCAGTCGTTGCTACTGAAATTGAGAGCAATTTTTGAGCTGCTCTCGCACACACCAATGCATTGCAATGCAAAAATGTAAATGTATTTTTTGCCTCCCTCTGGTTTAAAGTCATCCATTGTTAATGGTGTCGCGAGCTCAGATGTGCTGAAATAAAAGAGAAAAGGAAATTAGTTCAAAGCTACAATTTGTGAGGCAAGAGAGGAAAGGGGACCAATCGGGATATCTGAGAAAAAAAACTACGTGTTTATATATCTAGATTGTCGTCCTTACCATTTGGAGCCCCAGTAGGTCAGGTAGGCAAAATTTCCTTTTAGCTACGCAAAGGTAGCATACGCGTCATATATTCGGTTGAAATCCGGGCATCTCCATGTCAGGCAATTTCCATGAAGTACTTATATAAGAGTCCAAATCCATCTTAGCTCTTTAACGTCCATGAAAAAAAAGTAGAGAAATAATTGTGAAAATTTATCAACATAAATGTGCGCTTAGAGGGGAGAATGTATTATTTATAAATTGTGTATGAAGAAAAGCTGTTAATTTAAGTATGTGTAAAATTCAGATATGTTTTGTATAAAATTGAAGTGATGTTCGAAATGATGGCCTAAAGCGTTTTTTTTAGGGGGAAAGTGAAGGCCTAAAGCGTTTTTTTTAAGGGGGGAAGTGGGTCCAAATACGGTCATGGAAGAGTCAGGCGTAGACGTCCAGGAAGGGTGGCCGATCCCAACCAATGCCACGGGATGGTCGCAGGAAGGGTGGGCGCGTCGAGGCATACCAGCCAAGCCTCCATTTCTATGTGTTTCCACGTCGTTTTGTATAGAATTTGTCCGAGTTTGTAGGTAGACGTTTTTTTTGTTGTTGTTATGGTTGTAGAGATGCCGATTTGTCGGTGATTGTGCTGTCTGTGGGCATAGGGAAAAATCCAGCCCTGACGATGACTAAAGCTAGCCGGCTTTGTTGCCCTTTGGTGAAGCAGACACGTAACAAACGCATCGAAATGGTCCTCGCACTCTTGCAGTTGACATATGCACTCTTGATTTTTCTCGCAAATCAGCCGGAACGCAGGTAAATCCATTTCGGTGAAATATAAAAGGCCAATTAAACTTTTAATTTGTAATTGCAAATCAAAGCATTACAAATAGCTGATATTTTTTTTACTTGAATTTAACTTTAACCATTCGCGTGTAACCGTGATAATCATTCGTCAGTGGAACAAGAAATAATCACTTTTTGAGAATGGACTCCAAAATGATCCAGTGGAACAAGCGTATAAGACCCATTTTGATTGTCCTGTTCATGAAAAAGGATTTTATCCATCTGCAGTAATGCAGTGGAACTCCTTCCTTTCCCAGAATCCCATCCAGGATGCTCAATCTAACACAATTGTACGTATTGCTTACATCAATGGTAAGAACCAGTGTCTTCATCCTTTTTTCTTCAATTCATTAATATTGAACAAAATATGACTTAGATACAGAGCTGCTGACCTGTTTTTCCTGTAAGCGTATGTATTATTTGGTTAAATATTTTTCCTATCACAAAATTCTAAAAAATTTTCCTTGCCCGTCATATTGAGTGTTTTGGAAAATACCGAGATCAAAGATATAGGACAAAAGTTTTTGATATCCGTCAAATCAGTTGTCGGTTTCGGATTCGGAACAATCTTTATTATTTTCCATTTCGACAAAACACAACCTTCCCTTAAAGCCTTATAAAGTTCCTTTAACGGATTATCTTTTGCCTGACAAGGTGCTCTTAACATATCATATGGTCATTTCCACAGCTCGCGCTCGACAGTCGTACGAATTAATTAACCTTCATCATAAATAAAAACTAAGAACAATTTTAAAATAAATTTGTCCATATTGGTTTTTGAATAGCATTTTAGTAGCACTATTTTCAATGTAGAAAGATAAGGTCCCAAGATACTGGTAGACAAAAAGGAATACGTTATGTGACAGAATATGGAAGTGAGTTTTTTGGCTTTTTTTAATACAACTAATTTTAATACGATCTGCAATCATGTAACTATATATTTAGAGCTGATTCGTTAAAAAATAAATGTTGGTGTTTTTTATATTTGACTCATTATGATACGTTACGTGACAAATTTTTCTCTATGATTACACAAGTTTACAAATAGTTTTATTATTTTCTCATCCCCGACAAATTTATGACATTCCGGAATTCGAATTTGCCATGTGGCAAAACATTTTCAAGTTCTTCTCTGACAAAAGCTAGCTGATCTGGTGATGGAGCGTTGGTGACTACGTAATCACTTACGTTTACGTCAGAAGCTTACTCACGTGCGAACAGCTGACAAGTGTCATCTCTAGCTTGAAAATTCTCGCGTCGTTTTCATTGATGTTGGAAACTTTTCTTATATTTCGTCGAATTAAAGTGAAAATACTACACACGTGCCTTAAACAAATACTATGAAGCATTGGCGCCTGCCTAGCTGAGCGCCCCGTCTGAGGCTGTGACTCAGGGATTCCACCTTATGAGCCCAAAGCGTCACTTCAGGGAAAATATCTGGCTACATTTTGCCAAGTAGATCGGTTCTAAGCCGCTGGACGCCCATAAGGAATATATGTATGTATGTACAAACAGATGGGTAAAAGCTCTCAATTCAATTAGCTTAAGTAAGAACCTGGCCCTGAAGCATGGCTATCACCTCGACTTGACAAACCATAATCCATTCGAAAACTTCTCTCACCAGGGGTCCGACGAATTAGATTGCTGCTCATGTCTGTGTTACGTCCGCACGGCGAATTTGCTGTGACCTCCGGGTAGTTATGACCATTGCCGCTGAGTGGACGGGCAAAGCCGAGGAACACAGCCTCTGACTTGGTAGTTGGTTTTTTTTTTCGCAAGGATTTGGCAATTTTGTGCGCTACCCTAATCCCCGCGCTCTGATGAGTCAGCGCTCACTGTTTGCCGAGAAATATAATTAAGGTAATTGAGTTTGTTGTGGCCCCCTTCCAGTGCTCGTTTAACGAACTGCTCGCTCTGCGCGCTAAAAACTTTTAATGTGATTGACCCTTGCGTATTGTGTAATCAACTGATTTTCCAATTCCACAAAGTATTCAGATCCTTAAGTGTACAAGGATTTTGTTATCAAAACGATGTCGTTGAGTGAAACCCAATTCGGACCACTTACCTAATTATCATTTAGTAGGAAATTTGGCACCAGCTCAAAAAGGTGTTGGAATAAAGGAAGGTTCAAATTGTCATTTAACCAAAGAGACCCGAGACAACCAGGTGCAACTACAGTTTTCGAAACCTTACACATGATGATAGATGTGACTGCTGCCATCGACTTAATCCGACTGTCAAGGGTACAAGTTTCGTATTTGCTGCAGTGTTACTGGCTGGCTGGTTTGCGTTCAACTCTGAAACAATGAAAGGATTATGGAAACTGTGTAGTTAAAATAAGGTGCGGAGGTGGAGTGGAGGACCACCCTAAGGTTTGTGAAAGCGACAAGTTAAATTCGAAAATGCACACCCACTTATTGTTGTTAGAAGGGAAACCCACAGAGGTGATTAGAGAGTGACAAGTGACTCGCATAGTAGGAACAATTAAAAATAATTCTTGCTGTTTCATGTACTCAAGCTTATAACGTTTACCAATGTGATGCTTATTGATAAGTTATTTCTATATGCAGTGGCGTAGTGTAAGGTTCTGCCGCCTGGGGGCGGAAGTTAAATTTGCCGCCCCAACTTATAAAGCGTGATTGTTAAGCAGCTTTTGGACTTGATTAAAAAATACATAAAATTCAGAAAAATGTATGAAATCATTTTTTTAATCGATAGAACGATCTTTTTAATTTAATGTTTTCATGTACGCTGGGTCCAATTTTGGCATACTCTCTCCAACATATCGTCCGGTATCTTACGAATAAATTCTTCAATATTGGCTTCCAGTGCGTCAACTGTTGCTGGCTTTTCGCTATAGACATGAGCCTTAACTTAGCCCCACACAAAAAGTCTATGGGCGTGAAATCGCACGATCTAGGCGGCCAATTGACCGACCCCAAACGTGAAATAAACTGCTCACCGAACTCCTCTCTCAATAGGATTATTGTTTCGCGTGCTGTGTGGCATGATCGAGGTTCACACGATAGTGCCAATAATTCTTCGTCATTTGGCGCTTTTTTTTATCAAAATCGGTTCAGAAAAACTTGGGTTATTAATCGAACAAGTTTGAAAAACGTGGTTTCGAGAAAAACGCGTTTAAAGTTTGCAGTTGCTAGGAAATTTGGGTCACTAAAGGGCTATATCTTCTAAACTAATTCGATTTTTTGAAAATCCTTTTTGGAAAATGTTTTTGAATATCTAAGCTAAACAAAAATGAAAAAAAGAAAGAAAAAAATTGAAAAAAAAAATTTGTAAACCAGCAGAGCCCCTAAACCGAGCATGATTTTTATACCCTTGGTATTATAAAATTGTCTGGATGTTTGTAACGCAAGAAGGAAGCATCTCCAACAAAACATAAAGAATATATATTTTTGATCAGCATGACGAGCTTTTGTGAAACAACATTTTTGTTTTCAATGAAAACGCCTCCAAACTGCGCAATTCTTAGTTTACTATGCTTTTCCATGATTCCGCCAAATTTGGTAGAAATCGGACATCTATATAGTATAGCTGTCATAGAAAAGTAGCGTCAGAAAAGTAGTCTTAGAAAAACTTTTTTGTTTTCAATGAAAATGTCCTTGTATTTGTTTTATATGCTCCCACACAATTGTGCCAGCATATAGCATATAGCTGCCATAGGAACGATCGGTCGAAAAACTAGTTCTTGCGAGAAAAACTTTTTTGTTTTCAATGGAAACGTCTTTATCATTGGCGAATACTTATTTTATATACACATTTACCCAATTTTACAAAGTTATGTCAAAATCGGATGGCTATAGCATATAGCTGTAGTACGAATGATCGGTCGAAAAATAAGCTCTAGTGAGAAAAACTTTTTTGTTTTAAATGGGATCGCCTCCAAATGTTGTAATAACCAGTTTGTTATGCTTTTCCATGACTCCACTTAGTTTGGTCGGTATCGGACATCGATATAGTATAGCTCCCATAGGAAAGTAAGCCCCGAAAAGTAGTCTTAGTTAGAAAACTTTTTTGTTTTCAATGGAAACTGCAAGGGTATAGACAACTTCCGCTGTGTCGAAGTTAACTTTCCCCTATTTTTTTAATATAAACAAGAAAGATTGTCGGTCACGCCCGACTATAACATACTCTGTACCTGTGAAGTGCTGCCCATCACCGTTGCGACCGGTCCTGTCTATACTTGTTTGTTTTCCTTATAACTCGACTATCGTTCATCCGATCTTTCCCATTCCTTTGGCGGATCGATAAATAATCCTGATTACTAAATATGTCCAAAAAAAAAAACGAACCTTCTATCTAAAAAAAGGTAGGAGATATTAGGTTTAGTAGGCACTAATTGAAAATAATCTTGATCTGCCTGCAAGTATGAGAAGTTTTTGTCCCATACATGTCAAACCTCGATCTCCTACCATCTCTGAGATCTGTTTGCTAATACGGACAGACGTACTGACAGACGGAAATGGCTAGATCGAATCGTCTAATCATGCTGATCAAGAATATATATAATTTATAGGGTCGAAAATGCTTCCTTCTGGCTTTTACATACTTTTGCACAAACTTAATATACTCTGTGTACCTCTGGTACAGGGTATAAAAATGAACATTAATACATGTAAGACAAAATCAGTCATAAAAACAACTGAAATTATATAATTACTAAGTAGTCTTAATTTTTGCATCGCTGAGTTTCCGAAAGATAATTTTTAAACCATCTACAATTGCGTAGCAACTAAGACTTCGGCACTACTTTAACAGCATTTTTGATTAACTTTGAAGCAAGTCCCAATTTGATGTGGAGCGGCGGCAGGAATATGTCACTAGTCTGCTTTATCAAAGGTTGATTTTTCAATTTTTTTGACACACAAATAGCGCTAGAACATCAAAACGTTGTTAGGCCGTTTATGCTAAAAGCAGGCACCGTAAATAATGATTGAATGAATGAATGAAGATAGCAAACGTTCCTAATGAATTTTCGGGCGGTAAACTCAAACAAATTGTCCGTTTTCCTCCAGCACGTTAGGTTTAAGTGAAATTTGCATAAACGTGTGTTGAACGAGGTTTGTTCACATTTCTAGGTCCTGCAGCCAAATTAGTAAGCTGAATAGAACAACGATCACGAAAAACGGACACCAAAGTTTGGTTCTGGTTCTTTAGATACCATAATTTTTCTGAGAAATTTCATTTTTTCGCAAGTTCAAAAAATTATTAAGACTTACCTGACAATTGAAAAAAATTGCGAAATTAACAAGACCAGTGTATTCCCAATTATACTACACTTACACTATTTTGATATAGTTTTTTTTTGATTATAGATCAAAAAGTATTCAAATTTACGACTTCATTTACCTAACAAAGACAAATTTCTCAGAAATTGTATAAAAGTATATAAAATTAATATATGCCAATGTTAAGGACGTTCCATTGAAAACAAAAAGTTCTTCTCACTAAAACTAGTTTTTCGACCGACCGTTTCTATGACAGCTATATGCTATAGTCATCCGAATCGGCCGGTTCCGAGAAATGTGCAGCGGAGAAGATGGCATAGAAGCAGACAAACGGACGGACAGGGCTAAATCAACTCAGCTCGTCATGCTGATCAAGAATATGTATACTTTATGTGGTCGGGTGTTTTCAACGCATAGAAGGAAGCATTTTTATGCGTTACAAACATCCGTACAATTTTATAATACCCTCTGCAAGGGTATAAAAATAGACAACACTGCGTATGGGTGATTCAAAAAAACTTTAGATTCTCGGAGTGGCACTTAGGTTAGGTTGCTCTGGTTGAAATGGGAGAATCCCATTTCCTCAGTTAGGCCAATGAAGGCCCGTTGTGTTCCCATATAACCCTTTCTACGATGTACGATCACAGGGGGAGGGTCGTCTCCGTTAAACCAATTTTGGTAGTAGCACGAATTTGAGCAAAGAGTTAAATAACATCTATTTCAGTGATGTCTGACAGATCATTTAGGAAAGGACGACCCAAACTGCAAGTCGCCTTCTTTTGAGAACACTCTCCTTTTCATCAGCTGAATTGCAGCTTCTACAGAAGATACACGCCTTGCGGCGTGTCTTCCAATTAGGCAGTGTCCTGTCAGGGCCACTTCTAGTAGTTCTCTTTCTCTTGACAGAGTAACGCCCTAGTTTTTTTAATATTTAGAGTTGGCCATGTGTGAATCGTTTGCCATCGGTTCATGGTTAGTCGATAGGTGGTTTCTTTTGTTTTTAGTTTAAAGGTCGCAAGTGGCACCGACACTGAAATAGTACCCCATGTATTTGCTGTAAAGCTTTACATTACTGTTTAGCAGCAGACATGCGAAATGTTAACCGTAACGAAATGGTTTATTTTGCTTCTTCTTCGCATTTATGCAAAAGCATAAACTTCTTCTCGATACTTCGCAAGTCTTTAAAGGCCATAAGTGGGTTCGAGGGTTGCATATGCCTCACTCATCTGAATCTGGAGCGTTTGCAGAAATCATTTCTATAATTAATACAATCTTTTCCCCTTTGGCATGCGGGTTTACTTAAGCAGCAACAATGTTTGAACTGAGCGATTAGTCAGGGAAATTTTTTGTAGTTTACTTCTTACTGCTACGGCCGATTTTACACCTACTTGTTTTAGTTTTCAGTTTGATATTTGATAATTGATATTTATTGAGTTTGTGCTTCCTAATGCTACAAGTACAGAGACTTATTAGTTATTGCATTAGTCACGAAAATCAATCACTACCTTAAACGCATTACATACAGATTAAGAAAGTGTACAGAAAATAATTTGCTTATTCTAACCTAATCTAACAGAGAGGGTGACAATGGGCGTGTTCACCAGCACACACCAATCATCTAACATAAATCAACAATCACAATAAAAGTGTTTGACTGCTGGTGAACGGTTTTTGATAGAATTTTAGTTTTGAACTTTTGACCGCAAATAAAATAAATAATAAAATATGAATAACGTCAAGTACAATCCATTACATTGGATGTGACTGTCGTCAAAAACGCCGATGTGGCGAAATTTCGACCTCTTCGGTGGCGACTTGGTTGTCTCTGGTTTGCCCAGATTGGCTACTTGTAAGCGAAGAGGAGAACGAGGAGTTTCATGCGGCCAGGTTTGAGAAATCATCTTGGGGGCCTTCTTGCAGCTCTATGATAGACTCGGAGGAAAGCTGTCTCCCAACCGATTTGGATGAGATGCAGAGCACGAACACTCGAGACCATTGTACAGTTTGCGGGAGGACCCAAGATTATGCTGCCATCGTCTATGCATTGCACTGAGAGCTTATATAGTGCACATGCTGCAGCAGGATTGGCCGTGTGCCGTGGAGGTGATCAATAAGTTCCAGCAGCAGCATATACCAAATGTCAGTGAAGATGTGCAGCTCTGGATCATGCTAGAGGTGCTGCAGGCCAAACCGGAGCAGGCACAAGTCATACACACCTCGGTGAAGCGAGTCATCTTTAGGGCAGACCTGGGCAAGCGGGTGCCGGTGGTGTGGCAGACATGTGAGACGTATTTAAAGCTGCAAATGGGACGCTGTGAATGGGACGCGGTGTGCGTGGGTGTGGGCACCTAGATTAAGAACATTGGCTACTCCATTGAGGGCTTTTTGGTATGTCGAAACGGTCACCTACTGATGAGAGGGACTCTCGTTTTGCCAACGTCCAAACTGCAAAAAGCAAAGACGATTCCTTGCACATTTGGTTTTAATTTCTACAAAATTAATTCTTTGTTTATTGCTGTCAGTTGTTTGCTATCGATAACAATCACAAATCAAATCAATC
This sequence comes from Lordiphosa collinella, assembly GCA_018904265.1. NCBI lineage: Eukaryota > Metazoa > Arthropoda > Insecta > Diptera > Drosophilidae > Lordiphosa > Lordiphosa collinella. The sequence continues at coordinate 145,425 of JAEIFV010000169.1, read as the reverse complement.
TAACAAAGAAATACTTTGATGGATTGACATCTAACACAATCACGAAAATTAGCAATCATGATTGCACATCACGCCCGTTCACCAGCACAATCTAACAAAATTAGTCGATTTTTTGTTATTGATTTATGCTGGTGAACACGCCCAATGAGTTTAATTGTTTCAGTCAGCTAAGATTAATCGTTGGCGGCATCTACTTAATAAATAAATAATCCGATCAATTTTTATGATAATCGGTTATTTCATAGCAGACATATCGGTCTAACATAATATTTGCTATCACCTCTATTATATCGGCTTACTGATAATGCTGAGTACGTTACCTACATAAAGTTTAGAAAACTCTTCTCTCCCTTGGAACGGGTAAAAAAAAGTCTGACACACGAATTCTATAATCTTGCGCGATGACATGCTTTTACGACATGCCTTACGAAAAACCATTCATGGGATGGGGTATTACAAAGCCATTTTCAATAAGTCGATAAAAGAATCTAATTTAGACAATGATATACAACTGACGGAATGTTATTTCTTTTTGCCATTTTACTTTCAGAAACACTTTCATCGCACATCGCTGCTGATCAAGGCATTTAATCATAAATTTCGCTTGGATCTGGAACTAAACTCGTAAGTTTGATACAGCAGACGTCACCATCATTTTTAGTTGTCACTTAATTTTGTCACAATATTCTCCGCTTATTGATGCATTCCACCCCCATTCTCCATCACTGTACGTGATGCAATTGCATAAACTGTTGCCCCACATTCCAGTCTCAAAGCAATGTGCCGTGACCTGGGCTGCATTGTTGCTTGCATTATAAACTATGTTTATGTCCCTGTCCGCATGCTGGTTGAGTCTTGTCACTAAAAGTAACCATTTCTGCTCACACAACAATTTCTCTACTCTCTTTCTTGTTTCCTTCATTCACAGGCAACTTCTTTCACCAAACATTCAGCAGAAGCACTACCATGTCGGAGGATATCTGGTGGACGGCAATAGACATGTAAGCCATGTGAATTTATCAAATAACTATTAATCAAGCATGTTTTGGCTTTCACTTAAGTTAATCGAATGTGGTACATGTTCCAATTAACGTTTTCTTATACTTAATCAATTTTATATAAAAACCAGCAGGAACCCGCCTAGATCTGCTACGCCCCTTTATACCTTATATTTACCTGTCTACAAATGACACTTATTCTCATAGTTGTATTGCAATTTTTGCGACTTTTGTACCGCTCCATATACAATTCCTATTTACCTTTAAGCCGGGTATCCAGCAACGCAAAACCAAAAAATTCCTGCCAAAGTTTATATGAAAAAAATTGTGCCAGGAATTTTCTGTTTACGATTTCGTTTGTTTAGTATCCTGCAACTTGACCAAAATCCACACATTGTATAGATAGCGGCGTACCGATAGCGGCGTTTCTCAAATCAGCTATTGCACAGCTCAGGAATATATTGTTGACAATTATTTTGGATGTGATGAGCGCATAGATGGAGGCAAATGGGCAAACAAGGCAAACGCCAGATAATGTTTATATAAATATAATAGCGGTTTCTGTTTTGTAATAGTTTCATTCTCCCTTATTGCTACACATGCAGCAGATTCATTTTGCCAAGGTACTGACCCGGCTGCTGAGCTCATGTTCTTATCTTGTATTTATTTAATTGACTACCAACCATTGAGTCTTATTTCTTCTCGGGACACACTGCTCAGCCATTGGCCCAATAATTTAAAACGAATTGTGAGACCAATGTGGCTGCTGTCGAGGTGTGATGTCGTCACACCCGACCGCTCAATTAATAATAAGCCACTAGACTCGTCGTACTGAAATTAAGTCTACAAGACCAAAGTTAGTTTAGCGTTAATTTGTTAAAATTTAATTAAATTCAAACTTGGCCATAATATTTTACTTGGGTTCCACAAACTCAAAATAAATAGCAAATTCCTGGCAAGAATTTTCCGCAGTGCTGGATACAGGCCTTTATCAAGAACATATGAGAATTTTGCAAAGTTTGCTTTTTTTCGGCCGTTTGGTCTACACCTCCTAATTACTCATCTACAGTTGGAAACCTAAAAAAATTTGCATAGTACTCCAATCAAAACCCAACTTATTTTTTTTTTAAAAACCTATTTTTTTACACATATACCTACGACACCACACATTTAAATTTAAACAATTCTCCTATTTTTTTACTTCAAACTTGGAAAAGGGGGGATATAACAATTTTGGTGACCCTAAGTTACCCAATTTCCCCCCAGACACAAAGCAACGGCGCAGTTACCTCACCCCCATTTTTTGGGCCTTGTTTACTAAGTTGCGCCTTTTCAACATGGTTCAAAATTTATAGAATCGTCACCGAGGGAGTGTCGCTAAAGCCCCCACAAAAATAATACAGCATTTGTCTTCCATAACACAAAAAAAAAAGAGGAAAATACTTTAAAAAGTTAAAATTAGAAGGTGATATGTATATGTTTTAGGATAGTTTGTCAAAATTAAGTAATAAAGGTAGGAAAATACAAAAAACATATATTTAGAAAACAAAATAATGTATTTTAATTTTAGTTGGATCAATATTATGTAACATATATTTTACCGTTAACACACATTATAACCTGCACCTACACGTTGAATTCCGTTATAAAATTTCCCATACAAAGAACAAGATCGAAAACAAATGCTTAAATATTCTACTCCGGCCCCTCAAGAAAAAAAAATTAAAGGTTGCCTACATAGACATAAACTTACCTCCCCCAAACAAAAAAAAACATAACTTAAACCATATAAAAACAAAAAAAAGCGCCAAAACCTTAAAACCCAAAAACGTGAAAACAAACGGACCCCTAAATAAGGGAAAAAAAATGGGACGGGAGGTGGGGGGTGGGGCAGGTGTTAAATGGACATAACAAGTAAAAGTAATAAAACTAAAGCTTTAAAAAAAAAGAAAAAAAATGGTGATATACAATAAAAGGGCTGAGCTTACCCTTTAACGTTACGTTTCGCTTCACTTTAGAAGTGAAACGGGGGAAAAAGGTCACCACAACCCTACAAATCACACAAAAATGTTTTTGTATAAATAAAAATATCTATAATTCTGGTTGGATATCATACACAAAAAAAAAAATAATACTTTTAAGGAATAAACAAACAGAAAAAAAAGAACTTTGGCCGAAAACACTAATTTTAAATTATGGAGATCGTGGTTCAACAACCAAACAACAGCCCAATCAACAAACACTCTGCGTTGCGGTAGGTCGTTCGGCTTCAATTCTCGCACCAGCTGTATTATGAAAGGCTTCACACCTAAATCCTTCCGCAAAATTTTCCACGTTGTTGAGTAACAGAGGCCCAATTGCTGCGAACGGCGACGAATCGATAATTGATGGTCATCATTTACACTGGCCGATACAGCAGCGATATTTTCTTCAGTTCGCACTCTACGTCAGCGTGTTGGTGGTTTATTGTCTAACAATGTAAATTTAGTGCGAAATTTAGTCACAATAGCCCGAATAGCCGCATCAGTGGGTCGATTAAACTGACCATAAAATGGAAGAAGCGCGCGATGAACTTTCTTAACAGAGCACGCATTTTGATAAAAAAAATTCAATCATTTGCAAGCGTTGTTCGTTTGTAAGACGATTCATGGTTAAATTATAGACCAAACTGAAGATGTTTGACAGTGAACCAAAACACGAAACGTGCGTGAGCTGTTTAAACCAGTGTTGCCAAAAAGATTTTAACTTGTGGTTTTACAGGCTCGAGGTCTTACTATGTTATTGACATAGCTTTAAACAGAGGCACACAACACACAAAGGAGGCTTCAGGTTGATCGGACGACGTTTCATGAGGGACCAACCTCACTCATCAGCGATCTTCAGCCTGAAATGTCTGTCCAAACAGCAGTCTCTCCATGCCTGCGACGGCAAAACCGTTTGGGAATTCCAAAGGGCAGCTTTGCAAGCAAAACACCAAAAGACAGCTAAGACAGTCATTCCCCTTGGAAGTGTGTGGCCTCTGTTTTGAACTTTGGACTCAGGTGCATCCAACGGCCGCCGCTCTGGCAAAAGACCAAAAATGTTTGTATATACAAACAGGAGTTTTTTGTTGTTTTAAATGAAACTATTTTTACTAAGTTCGAACAACAACGGTGCCGAGCGTTTTTAGTACTAATGAGTGTTTAAACAGTCCTTAAACTTAGTAATTTAAAACAACAAAAACTCCGTTTGTATTAATTGGTCTTTGTACGGCGGCCGTTGGTTGCATGTAAAGTCAAACTTAATAAAGGGAATAGCTGTCTTAAGCTTTTTGGTGTTTTGCCGCAAGCGTGATTCCAGGTGAGTGAGGTTGGTCCCTCATGAAACGTCGTCCGATCAACCTGAAGCCCCTTTGTTGTGTTGTGTGCCTCTGTTTAAAGCTATGTCAATAACATAGTAAGACCTCGAGCCTGTAAAAACTACAAGTTAAAGAGTATAAAGGTCGTTTAAACAGTCATTAAGTGCAAAAAGATTTTAGCTAAAAATTACCCTTTAGTTCAATAATGAACCAGAAAATTCAACAGAGAGGACGTATGAACATGTACAGTAGCTGTTCACGGCCGTTTTGGCTGCCGCCATGGCAAAACAACAGAGATACATTGAGCAACCTTCAATGCCAATGCATACCTTCAGCTACCCTGAACAGCGGAGCTTCCTTTTAATTCACAACTCGTTAGTCGCCGACTGGGTAATATAAATAGGATTTGCAAATGGCTTGTTGGTGTGACAGCAACTGAAAGTGTACTGACGAAGGCTTTGCCATGGCGACGGCCAGACACAGCTGTCTACAGCCAAAGCTACTATTCATGTTCATATGTATTCTCTGTTTAATTTCTTGGTTGATTATTGAACCATAATCAAACCTCGACCTTGAGCCTGCTAACATTCCCTTTGACTAAAATCAAAACAGGTCTTTAAACCCATATTCAGGTTTTTTACTATATTTATTTTACACTAGAATGCCAAAATAGGGGTCAAAAATTGATTTTCAACTTTGAATGGCTTCTATTTTTGTGAATTTTGTTGTTGTTTTTTTATGATTGAGATGGGGGTGATAAGGACCAGGGTTCTCAAAGTACCGTACAAAGTACCGTACTCAGACAAGTACGGTACTTTTTCGTAACGTACCTCCCAAAAAAAAGTACGGTACATTTTCCTAACGTACAGACCGTAAGAAAGCAAGTAACGGTCTATTTTTGTTCAGCACTTGTGCTTAAAAACTATTTTTGTTTTGAACTATTTTGTACTTTTAGTTATGTACGCCAAGTGGAAAACGGATTTAGTTACGGACTTCGTGTTAGGTGTTTCAAACATACTTACCATGACTGACGACATATTAAATCGCGGAAAATACCAAAGAGGATAAAAAAATATTAAAACTTATAAATTTTCAAGTGGAAAATCATGCCAGGATCAAACCATAAGGGAATTGACAGTTAGTAGATTAGGTATCCATGGTACTAAAACCGCTAAATGCTTAAGAGACTGCTTTTAACGACCACAATTGACCAAGGATAGTTATCTATTATACAGCCATGGTTTACGACAATACTAAACCACGATTAATACCACGGATGATCAATAAAGAATAAAGAAATGAGCAAAGCATAAACTGACAAATCATTAAATCGCGAAAAAATACCAAAGAGTATACAAAATATTAATAATAAACAAGTAAGGGAGCTGTAGTCGAGTGCCAAGACTACAAAATAGCCTGTTCCTTTGATTTCGTGTGTTTTCCTTTACATACACATCCACTCAGACATACACACAAACGAATGCGCGCATGCGGCCGCGCGCGATAACTGACAATGAAACAAACTCGATTTGAATCTGGTATACCTACCTACATGGAAAAATTTTTTGGCTCTATCTCTTATAGTTTCGAGGATCGACGCGTTCCTTACGGACAGACGGACAGGCGGACGGTCGGAGAAGGCTATATCGACTCGTCTGTTAATGCTGATCAAAAAAAATATATACTTTATAGGGTCGCAAATGCTTCCTTCTACCTGTTACATACTTTTGCACAACTTAATGATCCCCCTTTTCCCATTTTTAATGGGAACAGGGTATAAAAATAGGGAAAGTTAACTTCGGCTCGGCCGAAGTTTTGTATCACCTGCAGTTTGCTTTTTCTAATTAAGACAGCTTTTCGGACCTTACTTTTCTATCGGGGCTATACTATATAGATGTTTGATTTCGAACGAACTTATTGCAATCATGGAAAAGCACTAACAAACTAAGTAATTACGAAATTTGGAGGCGATCCCAATTAAAACAAAAAGTTTTCTCACTAGAACTTCTTTTTCGAACGATCATTCATACTGGGCTATATGCTATATTCATCCGATTTTGACAAAACTTTTTTAGAATTGTGTAAGAAAAATATAAAATAAATATATGCCAACGTAAGGGACGTTTCCATTAAAAACAAAAGTTTTTCTCACTCGAACTAGTTTTTCGACTGATCGTCCTATGGCAGCTATATGCTATAGTCATCCGATTTCGACCAAACTTTGTAGAATCGTGTGGGAGCATATAAAACAAATACATGCCAATTTACTAAACTTTACTAAAACTAGTTTATTGACCGATCGTTCCTATGCCAGCTATATGCTTTAGTCATCTGATCCGGCCGCTTCCGACAATTGTGTTGCCTATTTGTACCAAAAAGACTTCGTGCAAAGTTTGGTGAGGATAGCTTTCAAACTGACGGAGGTTAGCATAAAAACAGACAGACGGACAGACGGTCGTACAGGGCTAAATCAACTCAGCTCGTCATGCTGATCAAGAATATATATACTCTATGTGGTCGGAGATGCTTCCTTCTATGCGAACATCCGGACAATTTTATAATATTCTCTGCAAGGGGTATAAAAAATGGCCTCAAAGCACCCTTTGTGATTTGAAAACAAAATTGCAAGAGATGTGGGACTCTATTTCAACGGAACAGTGCCAGAATTTACTAAAATCTATGCCAAAGCGTTGTAAATGTGTTGTAGAGGCCAAAGACGATGTTACCCAATATAAATATTAAAAAAATTAAATTTTTCATCAGTTAAGCAAATCCATTCAAAGAAATTAATGTTGTTTGTTGAAGTACAATAAGATTTTTCTAAAATTAAGAGTATAAAATATCTTTCAGAAAAAAATAAGTTTGCATGTGTGTATCTACAGTAATATTTAAAATATCGTCTGTGTAACATTGCATTCTGTTAAAAAGCTTGTCGTACGAATTAATAGTGGTCGGGGCTCGCATCGCGCAGACCATCATAAAAAATTTTTTCCGATTTTGGGGTATTCGTGACAACCAGTTTTGCCATTTTAAACTGAATTTGCTAGTTTAAGTCCAATTGATTTTTAAAAATGCTATTAGCCTCAACTATGGATATTTTTAGACTTTTGCTTAGCTATTTCTAGTTATTTCGGTCTCTTTGAGACGATGTGGGAATAAAGTATCTTTATGTTTGCTAAAGAATATCAATATTCTATAACATTTGTTCAATAGTTTTGTGCTAGGTTTTGTGGTAAATGTACTTCACTTTCAAGCAGTTCAAGCAGTATGATTGAAAGAAGAAAGAAAAACTAGTCAATGCTCAGTATAGTTTAAGTAAAAGATACACAAATTTTGCACCCAAGTTACAGTACCTTGGTGATCCCCAAAACTAACTATATTATAACCTCATTCCACCTTGCAGTCTCACACAAATGCGCAGTCTCCGCTTATTTAAAACTTGGAACGCCAATCGTCAGCTTGATTGTGAACGGAAAATTTGAAAAGTTTTGTGGCCATGCTTATGATTTCTCAAGCCGAGTTTTGAAAATTGAAAAAAAGAAAAAACCCCCGTCAAAGACTTCACACAGAACACGCCTCAAACTGAAAATGACTTGAACCAAACTTATGACCAAATCACTCTAAAAGTTAATTTAGAAAAAGTTGCCGACAGTTGGAATGATGATAAAAATTTTTATACAGATTAACCGACTCCTTCCCCGCGCAGCACCTTGCGGCGGGCGGCTGCAGTGGGAACTTAGAGTGCCCACGGTTGACGTTCGCGTAAATTGACAGCACATTTCCTTCTCGAGCACCGCCCGGCCCCTGGCCATGGCTAAGCTGTTAAAACAACTGACAACCGCAGAAGTAGTGCGACTTTTACTGCGCTGCTTGTTTCCGCTCGCTGTCGCCTTTCTCCCTTTAGCTGGAACTTTTGCGCTTCCGGCGACAGCCGCCAGTCGACAGTTGTTGGAAAGTCGGCGTTGCGACTTCAGCTGCAGCTCCGACTTCTGCCTTGGTGATTTAACTCTGTTGTTGATGTGCACTTGGCACTTGTTGTAATTGCTCCACTTCCCCTTTCTAGCCAAATAATAATAAAAAGCGCAGAGCACACTTTTCGGCTGGCGCTGCAATGAGCTGTTAAAGCCTGTTTTGAAGCCAAACTCATTGCAAAATTTATTACGAAATTCCATTAAGTTCGGCGCTTCGGACATTGTTCGCAGCCACAAAACTATGCAAATAAGCTGAGAATTTATTATGTAATTCGAGCTATGGGATGCAGCTGCACTTAGGCACCGATTTTTTGCTTCTTTTTGGCTGGTTGGTGCGGGGAGGGCAGGAAGGGGTGTTTGGGTGGGTCAGTGTGGGTGTCGGTCATGTTGATGTAACCGCAGCGAACTGAAAGCTGCCAGCCTTAGCCGGGGAGTTGGCCTAATTCTTGGCCTCAGCTGAAAAAGCTTTTGTGGTGTGGCGCATTTTTCCGAGGGGGGTAATTGGCGTAATGGGTCTTTGGGAAAGGACAATTAATTAGCATGGCGAGTGGCTATCGAAACGGGTTTTAAATGGCAATTTAATTTTGGAATTTTTTTGCATTGACTTTTCGGTTAGCCGGCAAAGTCTGCAGCATAAAATCAGTTCGGTTTACAAGAATTTTTTTCGGCTTAACCCCCTTTGGTGTAATTTGGTTTCTTTCCGAAAAAAACCAACAGCAAATAATAAAAATTGAGCGCAATTTATGCCTGGAAACAAAAAGCAAATAATTTCATCCGCATTTTTTTAAAATAATAAAAACAACAGCAGAAAAAAACATTAAAAACCATTGTCGAGTTAAACGGCTGTAAGCAGCAAGTGTCAAACGAGCAATTCCCTCCGATTACCGGCCACTGGGCCAGCGGCCGCTCAATTTATGCGCAGGAGGAGCTGAAGAACAAAAAAAAAAATCGGTCATGCAAACATATATATTTATATGGCTGGCCCTCCAGCTGAGTCTGTGTCTGCGCTTGTGTTTGTGGACGAGGATGTGGATGTGGATGCATGCCATGCATAAATTCGTAACTTGACCGCTTTTAAGTTGCATAAATTCTCGAATCCAAAGTGTCAACAGCACGAAATGCTGCCGCTGCTGCTGCTGCTGTTGTCCTGTTCCTGCTGCCGCTGCTTCAGCTTTCCAGCTGACCACTGCGTTGATGATAAGCTTTACGCGTTCGCTGCTTGATGTCGCATTGTTGTAAACTACAACAACAGCAAGCATCATCCATTGTTATGGATGTGTTCGTGTGTTTGCGTGTGAGTGTGTGTGTGTCTGTGAAGAAAGATGGCCGCTTTGATCCGTGTTGATATCACTGGCCACTGCACCAAAGGATTGGCATACAAAACAAAAGCAAAAAAAAAAACCGTGGGGTGAACATGGTGTGGATTATGCGACAACTGCAGCGGGCAGCGTTCAAGTGTCAACAGTCTGTGTCGCCATTTTGTTGAAGGGAAACCCAGTGACAGGACAATGGCCGCCATGTATTTTTTCAGTTAGTCTGCGTTTAGTTTGTTGACTTGTTTGATGCCACCTTTTTGATCCATCAGTTACCCACTCTTCAGTCTGTCACGCAATTTTTAGTTGTTTTTTTTTCACAGCTTTTGCAGCCTTGAAAGTGGCCACATATGGAAGCCATAAAGCGACAAAGCCCCGGGCGTTTGTATGGGGTTGACTGGTCAGCAGAGTTCTTTGTCGTCCAAATCGATAATGTTGCAGTGGAACTGTGGCAATCACTCACATTTTAATATTTTTCCAATTCGATTAAGTAAAGCTAGCAGCAAATAAAAAATCAACTTCAGTGCAGTAACAAAACTAAAGGGTGATTTTTTAAGAGCTATAGAAAAGTTTTTCAAACAAAAACACATTAAGTTCAGAAAAATGCATGAAATCTTTATTTGAATCGTTAGTACGGTCCATATAATTTAATATTTGAAGATTATTTCATGCAAATGTTGACCCGACTGCGCCTCAAATGGTCCATCCGCTAGTCAATTTTTGGCATACTCTTTCCAACATTTCGGCCGGTATCTCACGAATAAATGCTTCAATGTTGTCTTCCAATGCGTCAAATTGAAGCGGGCTTGTCTGTATAGACATGAGCTTTAACATAGCCCCACAAAAAATAGTCTAAAGGCGTTAAATCGCACGATCTAGGCGGCCAATTGACCGGTCCGAAGTGAAATAAAATGTTCACCGAACTCGCCTCTCAATAAGTCCATTGTTGCGCGTGCTGTGTGGCATGTGGCAACGTCTTGTTGAAACCACATGTCATGCAAGTCAAGCTCTTGCATTTTGGGCAAACAAAAGTTGGATATCATCTCACGGTAGAGTTACGTTACGATTTGCATCATCTTTGAAGAACTACGGTCCAATGATGCCACCAGCCCATAAGCCGCACCAAACTGTGACTTTTTCTGGATGCATTGGTAGCTCTTGCAATGCTTCTGGCTGATATTCACTCCAAAATCGACAATTCTGCTTATTTACGTACCCATTGAGACAAAAATGAGCTTCGTCGCTGAACACAATTTTTCGGTAAAAAGTGGATCTTCGGCCAACTTTCCAAGAGCCCATTCACCAAAAATTCTACGTTGCGTTAGGTCGTTCGGCTTCAATTCTTCAGCAGTTGTATTTTGAAAGGTTTCACACCTAAATCCTTTCGCAAAATTTTCCACGTTGTTGAGTAGCAGAGGCCCAATTGCTGCGAACCGCGACGAATCGATAATTGATGGTCATCATTAACACTGGCCGATACAGTTGCGATATTTTCTTCAGTTCGCACTCTACGTAAGCGTGTTGGTGGTTTAATGTCCAACAATGTCAATTTGGTGCGAAATTTAGTTACAATAGCCCGAATAGCCGCTTCAGTGGGTCGATTAAACTGACCATAAAATGGAAGCACGCATTTTGATAATAAAATTCAATAATTTGCCAGCGTTGTTCGTTTGTAAGGCGATTCATGGTTAAATTATAGACCAAACTGAAGATGTTTGACAGTGAAACAAAACACGAAAAGTGCGTTAGCTGTTTAAACCAGTGTTGCCAAAAAGATTATAGCTAAGAAATCACCCTTTACAAAATATCTGTATAAATGTGAGCTTTGGTTTTATACAATAATTTTATTTTCACTTCGAACAATGCTAGCTGAGTGATTTCCAAAGCTGACCAATAGATGACGGCTCTTCTGTGTCAAGCTTTTTATATGACAGTTATACGATACATTCATCCGATTTTCATCAAATGTAGTGTGCAGCGCACTGAGTCTAGATGATGTTCAACTAGCTGAGTATAAAGGGGTTTCGATACGTGCAGGGACTTTGTTGTTCATAAGCCCCCATGTCTCTACCCACCAAAAAGACAAATCAGCCCGATCAAGGCTGCTGCGCCCTTTTACAACTCGTTACTAGACATTCATGTTGTAACCGCACCTCCCATACTTTACTAAGGGCGAAATTAATAAGTTAGAACATGATCAGGTAGAATAATTACAAGATTTCATTTAATTGATTCAGTGTGAATTCAAAGTATATAAACATTTTCAGGCTTACTTCAAAATAAGGGATACTATCATACAAGATTGATAACTCTATTTAAATAAATGGTTTTGGGTCCTCGAACGAGGTATTCAAATGTAACATTAGGCGCTTTTCAATTGGTTTGTCCCAAAACAAATTATGAAAAGGTTTAATAATACTAATGCTTAATGGATGTATAGTTGATTAGGTTTTTAAAGAAACTTACAGTATTGTTTACAAAAAAAAAAAAACTTACTCCTCGTAGTCGGTGAGCTCAGAGACGACGCAGGCAAGTGTTGCTGTGAATAAAGGTTGCATACATAGATATAAGATTATGCCTAATTAGGATATATATCCAAACACTTCATATTAGCTATCTGAACAAATTTCATAAATTGCTTAATATATCTATCATAAATATTTTATAGTTCTAACAGAATTGTAAAGCAAAGAAAAATTACAGCTTGAGAGTCACAATGGTACACCTGGACTATGTAAGTTGGCTTGAACCATTACAAGGGAGCGCCTCATTCATAGTGGACGGTAGGATGAGACCGCTTTACTGTTAAGAAATTAAGAATTCCGCCCCAAGATCGGCCGTCTGTGACAACAAGATTTTATAGAAAATTCGCTGAGGTGCGGTTTTAACTAGACAGCCATAATAAAATTTTTCTTGGCTCAATTGATACTCTTCACTCAGATCATATGGTTAATTGGTTTGTTTGGATATCGTAGATGGTTTAGATTTGGATACTGAGGAGCCTCGCCAAGAAATGTTTGGGTCTCTGGATGATTATGTAACTCCAACTAGCGGGAGCTCCTTTGTGGTTACGTAACAAGTACAGAAAAGGTTGGGTGGGGTCGGGTTGGCTGATGAAACCGTGACCCCAACACGGGCTATATTAAAGAAATTCGATATTTAACCACTCAGCACAAAACACAAGTAAAACCAAGATATACCTCCTTGCAAGTATTCCTTAGCGCGGTAAACACAGCTGTATTGATTCCGAACCAGGAAAAGGTATAGAGTTTTCACTTTAAAATTATCAACGTGGCACATGTACGTTATGTAATTGCTTTTATTTGTGGGTCTTGAGCGACACGTCCGCTTAACTCCAACCAAAATCTTAAACTAAACCACTCAGAACTTATTTACTGCTGCAAGGGTTAACCAGACTTGAGCTTTTCTAACTAGACTATCTCTGTTCTGCTCACACCAATGGCAGACAAAGGATACCGCGTGCGTAGGCGTTAGATCCCAACGGCATTATCGGATGATCTGCCTGATAATCACTCAATCTCATGGCAACAACAGTTGGTAATTGGACTTTTGAGTCAAATTCTAATTGGAGTGCAATATGACGAGCTTAACTTTGGAATTTAACACTCGCGCTCTTTCGCTGCGTTTGCTAATGCACTACTATTTCTACTACTATTTATAACGCGAGTAGACAGTATGAGTGTTAACATTTAAGAATATCTTTACCTTAATCTTTGGCCACTACACAAAGTCGGCAAAATTGTGCTGAAGTAGATAATATTTATATCTGGCCAGTTAAAAGATGCTACCATTAAAAGCCGAAAAGCTTTTCCCACTTAACAAAACAATTTTAAGAACATTTCTATTAAAAGCCAAAAAGTTTTACTACGGCCGACGATGGATACGGGTAGTCATCCAATGGATATTTTTTGAATATCCTTTTTTACTCTGTGTGGGATAGGAACTCAAAATTATGCCGGCGTAGCAGCCGAGACACGCATATAGAGAGAGAATACGTGTGTTCTATAAATAGCACGCTCGGCGGCTTGCACTCTCACGACGCTTGCTTTCGGCTTTTTGTTCTCTCACAAGGCATTTGTTCGATTGCTTGTTGCTTGTTGTTGTGACATTTACTTCGTGTGTCTCCGTTACGCTCACAAGCGCAAAGCTTGATTATGTGAGTTTGGGCACCTCTGCTTTAGATCCTTGTTTCTTGGGACCGCTACAGGCCCCCCAAATACTATGACACACATATTCGATCAATTATTGAATTACTCATTTGAACGTTTATAGCACTTAGATTGTTGCCTAAAAATTATATTTCCGAAATTTCGTTTTTATCATTTTGATCCAAAAAGTGTTATCGTACACTAAACTACCAATTTTCTGAACTTTGCTTTATTTTCTTACTGCAAAACTAAGTGTCCTTAATTAAATTTATATTTTAAAGAATTGTTATTGCTGAGGTTTTTGGTATAGTTGCTGTGTTTCCTAAATTTCATTTGAATAAATTCAAAAAGTAGTTTGTTTTATCTCTTCTTTTGTGCCAAAACAATTTTAAATGGTATTTAGGTCAATTTTGTTCATTTGCAGCAAATTGAGAAGCCGCTGCATTAAATGCACTCGCCCTGCCGAAAATAAAAACTACCATCAGGAAACAAAGTCCAAAGAAGAAAAGACAAAACGAAAACGTTCATCGAGGCGAGTGCGAATAATTACTGGCCATATAACTGCAATGCCGGGCTGACCAACCAAAAACCCAAAACAACAACAAAAAATACAAAAAACAATAACAAATGTCCCGCTGCTGCGGTGAATGTTGACAGGACTGGGCAACTGAGTGTGGCCCTGCGTGCTGTGTGAAGCCCCCGAATGATCGATGTCGTATTGTCAGTTTCATAAAAATCCAAACTGGCGAACCTCGTCGTCTGGGCCACCACCAACAGGGCGTAAAATGCTTTTGTCAGAAGGCTTAAACTGCCAGCCGGCCAACCAACTGACCACGCCCACTGGCCCCACCCCACCTCGGCCAGTGGTTCTTGGCTTTATTGTTCGTACCAATTGATGATGGCCGGCAAAGAGCAAGAGATGCGAGAGGCTGTAAAATGCAATAAATTAAACAATATCTGCACCAAATTGCAGCTGCATACGATAGGAGGGACTTTTCACTGATGCTTTTAACAATTTTTATGAATAAATAAATATTTTTCGCTTCGTTTTGGTGGTTTCTCTTTGAGACACTGCAAATCCTCACACATTCGGTCAAGTGGAATGCGAGTGCAAGCGGAATGAATGAATGAATGCGTACATCGACCAAAACAAGCAGCGATTGCGACAGGACATGGCCAGCAACTTGGCTGAACACGACACGACTAAAAGCAGCAGCAGAAGCTGCAGAGACAAGGCAAAGGCAATTTAATTCAATCAAACCCAAAGCTGGAACAATGACAAGCCCTGACCAGAGTCAGAATGACATTTGTGGCCAAGAGTTATAGTGGCTGAGACCAAGCAGAAATACGAGCGAGAGAGACGGTGAGGAGTAGCGGTAGAAGCTTTGAAATTACTTTGGCCACATTAAGCACCAAAGGAAATTTAACAGATGTTTTGATGATTGATACTATTAAAGTGTCCTCAAAATAATTAATGATCATTGATACGCTTTATCTGAACACAGAGCGCAGCTTTCCAACTGTAGCTTAGTAACCTAACACTGATTTAAAAGTTATCTTTTCTTCACCACTGACTGAGCGTTAAATATGAGAATCGTATATCTGAAGAGTGTACACTACAAGTTTAATATTGGAAATAGTTAATTTTTTCCTACAATTAAACAATTAAAATTTGTTTGTAACGCATAGAAGGAAGCTTTTCCGACCACATAAAGTATATATATTCTTGATCAGCATGACGACTGAGTCCGTTTGTCCGTCCGTCTGTCCTTCTGTCCGTCTGTTTGCACCCAAAAAAAATCGGAATCAATATCAATTTGATACACGTTGTCTCAAATTGAAACTAAAACTAGTATCGTTTTTTTAGTATCAATATGTAGTCCTAGAGAGTTTCAAAATAATCTTACGGTTATTAATTTGATACTCATAAGTATCAATTTGAAAAAAAAACACATTTTTATAAAATTTCGAAAACTCGAAATGTCATGCTCCTAAGTGAAACAAAGCCAGCTGAGCTGGCAGACCAGTACACAGTGGGCGATTTGGTCTCGCTATCGGCATTTAATTAATAACTTCTAAACTAAAATAGATGTCTTCAGTCAGATTTTTTTTCACTGCTCAGAGAAAAATCATAGAATTTTTTAAGAAGAAAAAAAATTAGTTTTTAATTAATTTTTTTAATTTAAAAAAAAAAATTTTTAATATAAATTTTGTTTTAATTTTATTTTTTTTTAACTTCAATAAAAATATTTCATAAATCAAAATTATCTAGAAAAGGATAGAATATTATTCGGAATTTTTATTTAAAGCAAGCTCTTAAAATCATCATCCATAATAATCGTTTTTGAAGAAGAAATTGGATACCCATTTGACAATGAAGTTATCAAAGGGACGGAAGAAACTAATAAAACATTTAAGATATCTTCCATGGTATTTCTCCTGCAATTTTTTCGTATTGCTCTCGCGTATGTTTCGGAAGTCTTTGTTTCTGGCTTCAAGAACTTCCTCGGATATCATACCAATTGGAAGGCAAAAATGGCTTATAATGTCTGCACCATGAATTAAAATTCTGTGAACAGACGAAGGGGTACGTTTTCACAAACAATTCGGCAGTTTCCAATGCGTAAGATCCGAATGCCTCCGAATTTATTTCGTGGCAACAATCCAGTGCCCGTAGGACTACACTGAATCAATGTATTAAATCATAGCTTACTCCTGTTATACGAGCAGCCAAATTTGGTTGTTGGAAAAACCTCCTTGCAGTGTTTCCGTTGTTCGTACTGCCAGTACTAGCAATTGGTATATCCACCAGCAAATGCATTTCTTCTCTTAGCTTTTGCTGAATAATTCTTGTATTTTGTTTAACGACATCCTTGTCAGCACCACGAGCTTGCCACTTTTGTATTGGAATTCTACACACTCGAAAAACCTAATCCAGGCGTGAAGACTTGATAAGCCATATTCAAATAGGTTTTCATTAATAGAAAAGCTCTTCACCAAATTCGGATCGTTCATATTTTTAGGAGTTGCGCTACAGATTCCGCATGATTGCGAAGATGATTCCGATATGACACTGAATGTTTTGCAATCAAGCATGGTCATATGAAATCGGTGATCAAATCTAACGGCACTCACTGAAGTGGGTACAATATTTAATATTTGGCTCTTAATGTTTTCAATTTCTCTGCGAGTCAAGTCTGCCGTTTCTTTATCGCAAAATATCTATATTGGTATACAATATCAAGTAGAATAAGGTTGAATTTTATTCCATAAAACTGTCGGTCATTTCTGCACTTTCAATGGTACCATACAAATTGAAAATAAGTATTGGTCCAGCAGGTCTAAACCGAAGTCATCAAATTTTAGCCTATATGTAGAATGGCCGCTGCTGCCAACACAATCCCATTTGTAGGTAGCAGGTAATTGGGTGTTATTATTACTTTCAATTTGTGTTCTTAAAACTTTCTGGGTGTGCTTCATTAATCCTATCAATGGTATGGCCCACTAAGCATTGTAGTGGTACTTCAGCGAAATGATCAGAGACAGTGATGCCAATAGGATTGCATTTTTCCCGCACAACGCAGTTTATCGTGGCATGAATATATATCGCCGTTGTGGCCTTATCTCTCACTGCTCCTCCTGAGTATATGGTTTTTCAGAACAATAACAAATACCCAGTTTTCCATGGTGAAAAACTTCTTAGTTCGCTTTTTCGTGGCATACTAAAAAAAGTGTCCGTGCCTAAAAATTGCCATAACTTTAAGGGTAGCAGGTATTAGCAGTTCATATTGGACATTTTGGACGCACAATGATGATTTACACTTCTAGATAAAATAAGAGTCAGACTGAATCCAGGTGAATCTGGTAAGTTCTACTCCACGAAAGACAGGTGTGCGCTGCTGTGGGCTCGTTGTTAAAACACTTAATTACCACTACGTTTTATAAGCAACACATTTAAAGACCGGTCACAAACACTGATTTTCTATGTAAAACATACCTTGAAGTTAATAAAAAACCAAACTTTTAATAAAATAAATAAGGATTGTATATTTCCCAGGTAATCGCAATCAAGTCGCACAACAAAGAAACACTTTAGTAAAGCGCTTGCTGAAACATATGTTGTGTTTGACAGCTCACAGCTGGTGATCAGCTGATCGCAGAGCTTATAAAAAACCGCCAAAAATCGAATCAAAGTATCTGTTATCCATTTGTGAAAAAAAGATCAATGCTCTTTCACACTTGTAAATTTGAATTAAATTCCGCTAGCGAGGCCCAATCGCCCACTGTGCAGCAGGCGCTTGACATTAACAATTTTGATTTTAGTGCAAACACATCGGTAAATTGCTTAAAGTAAAAGCTTAGTAAATCAATCCTCCAGACGACGTGTTGAAGAATAAATTATGGATTTTTTTCGTTTTTAATTTTTTTAATGCCAAATCTAGATGGATTTGGCTACTTTCTTTTGCAATCTAGTTCTAAGAACCATAAAGAATCAAAATAAATTAAGAACAAAATTTTACCACTTAGAGAAAGCACATTTTTTGCAAAATAAGTGAAAGATGTGAGTCTTTTAACTGTGTAAAAACACTTCCTTGATTGGTTGGCCAACTATTTTCCTTGCCAGAACCAACAATTAAAATTGTCACCCGGCGTAACCTCAACTTCAGGTATGGTAAGCTAGGAAATTGTGTTCTTGTGACCTAGTAGTGATGAAAACTTGTCTTTTCGAGTGTTGCATTGAAGAAATTGCACTAGTGTGGGCTCCGGCACTTAGTCCGGCAGCGCAGAGAACATCTAGGCAATTTGTCCCATTCGCCCATAACCAACCGACGCGCTGTTGTCGCCTGTGCCAGTCAGAGACTGTCTCAGTTCAGGGCGTGTTCCTGGGATTCTGCAGTGGTACCTATTAATTGGATTCTCTGGGTTTGGACTCTGCCCTAGCTGGATCATTGGATATTTTCATTAGCACCGCCTACACGTGGGCGTGACGCTGAGGCTGCTGCCGGGTGCGCTAACCTAGCCTTGGCTTCAATACCTGCTTCCCTAACCCCGCAGCATTAAGTTTTTCGCTGCTGCTCCTACATTTGGTAGCTGAGCTGACCATATAGTGTTCACCATTAAAGGACAGCTGTCGCCGTATATACGAGACACCTCAAGCCAGGGCTTGGCCACGTGTGCACGTGTCGTAACCGGTAACCGGAAGGATCACTATACCGTAGTATCGGAAATAGTTTGTTGAATTTTGTGCATATTGATATCCCTGCCAGTGGAGTAATTTTGTCTTAAACTTGTGTTTTCCTAGGTCGAACATACTGCTTGTGAGAGTTTTAGTTTTTGCCTCCATTTCCCACGATAGCTTCCACGATCATCAGGCCTGCTGACACCGATGGAGGCTGCTGTAAGTACGGCATAGCCGACCCAGCTAACACCGATGGACGCTGCTGTAAGTACGGTATAACCGACCCTAAGTAAGAGCAAATGATTAACCCGCAAAAGTAGTTTTGAGCCCTGGTCCATTAGGTCTGCCGCTTAACGGCTCAAGTTCTCTTGTACAAATATGTTGATCAAAAGCCTTCAGCTATTTCATTCCTGTACTACTATGATATTGTTTGAATATTTTTTCAGTATTTCTATACCGAATTTGGATTTAAGAGGATTAATATAACGAAAATGAAATAAATAATCATGTAAAGGGCATCCATAGTAAGTTTACTCGCTTCTTGACTTGGGCAGAGCCATATAATCTTACAAAGTTCTGCATGGTAGGGCGGGTATACAGGAGAACAACATCATCTTAGTTCTCCCCTAAATTGTAACATTTCTAGGTTCTGTATTCTATGGTTTAGCCATTACTTAAAGCTCTGTCTCATTTAATCTGTAGCGCATGATTGGAAGAGTACCAAAGACCCTCCCCCCACTTTCCCTGAGCCTAGCCTACCAAACGTTTAGGCAGAGCGTGCTCTCGACATTCCGCGTGTCCGTAACAAAGCTCGAAATTCGAACTTGGTTTGATCTTGAAATCGGCTTGTGCAAGTTTGCCCGAGATTATGTTAAGCTCGATATTTGAACTGTACTAAATCCGAAAAGGGACTGCTTCAAAAATGACCGATATTGACCTAATCTCTATATTCAAACTATCTGTTACCCCAAAATGAGCTTCCCACAAGAGCCCCATGCTACTTTTTTAACGACCTTTTTTGTTTTCAAACCAGCAAGTGCTTACCGGCTTGAGGTTATTAGTTGTTTGCATACACCCGGTTCTATCTTTAATAGTCTTTAGCTTTCTCCTTATGACTGCATTGCGCTGACTGTTTGCGAATTCCAAGGCATCATAATTGCAAAAATCAACAGAAAAAGTAAACGCTAACTTTATTGAAGCCTTTGCATATGTGTGTGTAATGGACTGACTTTATTTTTCATCTATTTTAAGTAAAAGAGGAAAACTAAGTTTCGGTTCGGACTAAAAGTTTTTGAAATTTGCGGCAACTGCCTTTCGATTTGTGCAAATGCAGAACTGCACTTGACGAAGAATGCAACCGTGGGACTGAAGAGAGAATTGAGAGAGTTTGACAGTGTCAAAATGTTGACAGCTATAGATTTCCGGTCTCTCATTGGCCTATATAAAGCAGCCTCAACGGCATCCGGTCTCTTTTCCATTTCGACGCCACCAGACACACATCATCCAACATCCACTTGCCGATCGAAGTCTTGGTTTTCCTTAACCTCCCTCTAGAAAGATTTTAAAGCCTTTCTCAAGTGATTTGGTGGTTGCAAAAACGTTTTATTGTGGAAGGAAGATAAGGAAATTCTCTTTATAACTCCGAAAATTCCGCGTGGCCGAGAAAAGGAAGAAAATTTCATAGTTTTGTGGGCATCGATTTATTTTGCCTGGTGGGCAGATTTCACTTTTGTTTCATATTTTGGGTCAGCCAAGTGCAGATTGATCAACCCAGATCAAGAGGCACCTGGTCTGGCTGCAGCAGCACCCCATAGGCGCAGTTTTACAAGCACTGGCCTCGGCGAACTGCATGTATTGGTATATGGGCATCGGCACAGTTTGAGCAGCATTGAACCAAGCTCATATGCTCCAGCGGCAAGATCAGTTCCCCCACAGAGAAGAGCGTGAAAAAGTGCAACAGCAACAACCACAAAAAGTGTAAATCCAAAAGCTCAGTGAACAAGGCGCAGCAAAAGCCAACCCAAAATCCCAGAAAGTGTGTGTGAGCTAGCAAGAGCAGTCGGCGATCAGCGGTCCAAGAAAGTCTCTTAGCAATAGCTCTTATATATCCCAGCATTACATAATTTTTTTATAAATTTTTTTCCATAATATTTCCATTTTTTTCCATTTTGTTGAGTGCAAAATTTTTCTTAATTTTTTCTGTTTAAATCAATTAGCAAAAAGTAAAATCTGTACAAGTGCGAAAGAGAGGAAATAAGTGAGAATGCAAGAAAAAAGAAAAGTCAAGCGAGATGTCAAATAAAAAGCTACAATTTCAAGTGAAACAACCAAAACACTCAGACAAGGAACAAATGGCTAAAACCTAGTGACAGTGTAAAACTTATGGCAAAAATCAGTTAAAACCGTTTCATCTGCAAATGGTACAAAACACAATAAACTTAATATAAAGTTTTATACAAATACATCTACTAAAGAAAACCAACAACATCGCTCACAAGAAGGCCTTCGTCGTTGCTGCTGATGGGTGAGTGCTGCACACCAGTGCATTATTATTATATATTATTTTTGTTGTGCATTTTTACCATTCATTTGCGTTTAAGATAATTAAAAAAATCAATTAAATCCATTTAAAGAAACCCCAAAAATTTGTTAAATTTTGGCATCCTAACTCATTTTTACCAGAAAGTTTTCAAACTACTAGAGAAACAAAACAAACATGCTATAAATATTAAATAAATACATAAAATTAGTAAAAAAGTAGTTAAGAAAAACAACAACCAGTAAAAAGCAACATTTAAACAACAATTAATAGTTCGCGTAACAAACAGCTTTAAGGCAGTTATGATTGACATTTACACATAATTTTTTTGGTTTTGTTTTGGTTGTTGCTCACAAGAGAACAGTTTTTTTTTTATCTTTCTACTCTTCAGTTTTATGCAGGGACTGTAATCATTATAAGTTTTATAATAAAAATTATAAAATAATGATTAATATCAATTTTTATTGATTTACTTACAAAATAATGATTAATTTTGAGTTATACTTTACAGCTCAACCAATATTCATTCTTTTTGAGCAAAAAAATAAAACTCATGAAGTAATGATTATTCTTTAAGTTTTATTTTTTGCTCAAAAATAAAACTCAAATTTAAATTGCGCCCTTTTCTTAGGGAGTAAGGGAAATTTTTTTGTATATTCCTAATCAGTAACCCAAGACCAACCGTTATAGTCAATTTTTGAATTTAAAAAAGTTTGAAAAAAATATTTCTTGAAGAAAATATTTAATTATTTTATTTTTTATTCAATAATAGTTTTACTTATTTCATATTCAATTTTACAAAAAGGAGCTTCTGCAATGACTCCGAAGAGAGGTTGCACCTCAAATCTGATAGAACTAATCTGAGTGCAGAAAACGCCCTTTTGACACTGACTTCTGATGCAGGAGCCGAAAGCACTACTTTGGCCAGTTCATATAGATAGGAATATTGAAACTTTTTGTTTTCCCAATATTGCATAATATTCGAATTTACATCGATTGGTTTCGGGCTATAATTACACTAGGCAACAAGGTCCAGTATATTGAAGGGTTGGTAGTGATTCTATATGATTTTCGTGAGCCTTGAGAGGTTTATTTTTTTAAGAATTTTGTTGCTGGTGCATTGCAAATGACCAGCCTACTTTACTTCTTTTAGGAAACGAGAACATATTAGAGTCTCTACAACCCATTGCATACTTTGGTGCACCAGCAATAAATAGGATATTTTTGAATTCTTACACAAGTTCTAAAATAGGTATATCTCCATTGGAAAAAATCGCAGAATTGTTTGGGACAGTTCATTTCGAAGCTAAGGAGTGGTACTTTCCGATGGTATCAAAGAGAGTCCAAACAACAGATTGGATTCTATAACTCTGGTCTTGGCAATGACTTAGACATAATTAAAGACCTTTGTAATTCAAAATAAATTATTTGAAAAATATAAAATGTCGTTAAAAACGCACCTGTATAAAGGAGTTCTCAACATCTTCATAATTTTCCGTGCTTTCTTAAAAAAGTCAAGGGAATCCACGTGTTTATAAAAATCTTTTACAGCAAGCTGTATAGCGTACTCTTCCGCTTGAACTATCCACCCAGCTAGACGTGATCATTTTTAATTCAAAAATGGACTATAACGGTTGGTCTTGGTTTACTGATTTGGAATATACAAAAATTCTTCCCTTACTCCCTAAGAAAAAGGCGCAATTTCAATTTGAGTTTTATTTTTGAGCAAAAAATAAAACTTAAAGAATAATCATTACTTCATGAGTTTTATTTTTTTGCTCAAAAATAATGATTATTGGTTGAGTTGTAAAGTATAACTCAAAATTAATTATTATTTTGTGAGTAAAACAATAAATCCTGAAAAATCCTTAATCATGGTGAAAATGGATAAAGGATCCTTAAAGAAGAATTTTGGTATTTCTCTGGCTGTCTTAAAGTTGCTACAAGTGAATGATTTTTTGATTTAAAAAAAAACAAATAATCATTATTTGCAGTCCCTGGTTTTATGGCTTTCAGATAAGCTTCTCATTTTTTTACTTAGGCTAGGCGGTATGGCAAAATCAAAACAAACATAACAATGAATTTTTGCACTTAAATAACACTGCCTAACAAAAAAAATGTAGACCTAATGAATTTTTCTAGTTTTTTTGTTTTGTAGAGAAAATATTATGAATTTGAAATATTAAGTCAGCCTTATGTATTATTATGAATTTTATAAAACTTTAGAGAAACGAAAAGAAAACAAAATGAATTTTTATAAGAATCTTATAGGCTTAAGTGAATGGTCAACGTGAATAAACATAATTATGATTTGCAAAATTATTTTGTGATGTTTCCTGGAAAGTAAAATGAGACAGCGATAGAGATTGGAAGTTTTCAAATATTTTTATAGCAATGAAAGCTTATGGTAGGGTGGGTACTGACGCTATACTGCATTAACATCTAAGCAGTAGCTGTTGTGATCCTGGAATTTCGCTAGTTTTGGTTAGGATATTCTTTTCGTGTGATGATTTGTAAAATGTTAGAGTCAACAACAATAGACCCGGATGTTTGTTATATTTTTTATTGGCAGGATTCTTAGATTATTAATATACAGTAACTATTGCTTCAGATGTGCGCTATATAAGTTTCAACGAACCCCCCCAAGGCTGTTTTTGCTAGTCGTATTAAAAGAATCCAAAGCGAGGCTTGTATAGGGGAAAATCGCTCTGAAGGAGAGACGCCTGGCATCGTGCAGACTCAAGGTCTCTTTGTACGTTACATGTGCGTACCTATTTTGCCTCATTTGGTGAGAAACACTTTCTTGCTCTCGGTTTCTTTAGCTGCTATGCTTCGAAATAGGACATACGTACTCACTTCAATCTTTGAGTTTCAAGTACGGATTCGAGATTGACATTAGCCTTTTCGGATTGATAAACGCATTTCACGATTTATCGAGCATTTCGATCAAGCCCGATCTAGTAGGACTCGTGCTTGAAATTTCAATCCGAGGGCCGAGATCAAAACAATTTTTTGAGCTTGAATTTAACTCGCAAGAATTTGTTTCAATAACTTGACTAAATTGCCAAGTAAACGGATATAAACTATAGTATATAAATCCACATTTCCCCACTATCAAACTATCTCGTCCTCTTTTAATCCTCCACAATATTTAATAGATATCTGGTTATTTTTTAGTAATCGAAGCATATTCGTATTTAAGAGCCATATTTTTTCCCCATTCCTTTTCAATCCTTTGGGGTTTGATAAAATCCTGATTGCCCTTTCGCAAACATATATCGCTGCGAAAATATGCAAATCAGCTGCCGCATGGCTCATAAAATATTTTGGCGTTTCAACTGATTGCGTATACGACGCATGTTACCCAAAGTGCCAAACAAAACCTGAAAATCTCGAATGAGAGATGCATTTTTGCGTGTGCGGCGGTGCGGTGAGGTGAGGTGGAAGGGTGGGTAAAACTTAATTGCTCGAGTGCAACACTTTTTGCAACTAAATTGCAATTGCCGGCAATGACAAAGGCAACAACAGAAGCAGCAGCAGCAGCAGCGGCGGCCATTAACATGCGGTCAGTGCGAAACAAAGAGCGATGACCAGACCAGATTTCAGATTCCTGACTCGGGGCTGGATGGGTGCAGGGCGCATTCACTGGCGCTGTCAGTCCGCATTGTGTGACCAGGTTTCATAATGCTGTCAATGAAATTAATTGCATAATATGCAACAAAATTGTTGTTGCAATGTGCGAATATTATTAATATTGATTTTATTTTGTGTATTTGGCAGGTCAAAGTGCACAGAAGGCAACTTTGGAGTTTCCACTTAATTGCGTTTTCATTTATTTTAGATCTTTAAATAAATTCAATATTAATAAATTTGTGAAATTTGAATGTTAATTCGATTTGGACAGGAGGAAAGTAATTATGGAGAGCACTGAATGGTGAATAAATTTACAAATATTACATTTTTTGTGGTAGTTCTGATGGCAGTTTAAATTGAGCCAGTTTCAATTTGCTTCAGTGACTCGATTAATTAAGGAAATCAGCAAATGAATTGCCGATCAGTATTAAAGTTTTTTTGCAAAACATTAAAATAAAAAATATGCAATTCAATTTTCCCATCTTTCTCTCTCTCTCTCTCTCTCTCTCTTGCTGTATGTTTGAGTTATAATCCTTTGGCCTAATCCTTTCGCCTTGCTTTGACACGCTTACAATTCACTTGAAAGTCAGCAGCTAATCCTCTGCCATCACAAATGGGTTTTTTTCCCTCTTCGTGACACTTTCTGCGATTTCCCGCCGCGACACTTTTGACCCACATACACCAGCACCCCCTTACGTTAAGCTCAAGTTTTCATTTGGTTTTTGTTTTTGTTTGTTTTATTTTTATTTTTGCCATTTTAATACCCGCAAACAATTTAATTAAGCGGTTCGCTGTTGATATGCTCGTTGGCTCTGACATCTTCCTCCTGCTCAGCGCTTTCTTCTGCTTTCTTCTACTCGGGCTGTGTGTGTGTGTGTTCTCTCGCCATTTTCACTTTGTCAAACATGTTGACATTCCGTTAATATCCTGTGACGTATGCCAGTTGGCTCATTTTTATTTCGCCACACGTTTGTTTATTTGATTTCGTTTTAAGTTTTATGCCTTTGGCGGCCCTTGAATGTTGTTTTGGCCTCATGAAGAGACATTTAAAGTTTTTTGTTTGCGTGCCTGGCATATGTATGTGTCTGCTTTCGTATATATTTTTGGCTTACTTTGTGATTTGTATAAATACAGGAAACGGAAATGACAGTCACGACACGGAAATGGCACGCCATTTAATTTCCATGCAGCGTAGCGTGACTCCATCCCTCCCCTCTTAATCTCCCTCTTTCGGGCGCGCCTGCCGGCAGACAAACAACAAAAACATGTAATTCCCACGCGCTGACTGGGCTGACTTTTCATTATTTTCATGACACTTTTGGAGCATAATTTTCATTGGCACGGACAACATGGCGTATGCGTAATTAGCCATGATTAGGCAAATATTTTGTGAAAATGAAATACTCGGAAGGTTTATGGAAATGTGAGAAAATTAACGGAGATGCCATGAAAATTACTTTAAAGAGTTTAGTTTTTACAATAAATTGACTCAATTTAAATGTTGTCCTATAAAGGAGCAGTTCCGAAAAGACGAACATAAGCTTAGGCAAGTTAGAACGATGTCAAAATCGAGCATTCTTGAATTAGCTAACAAATTAATATCTCAACATTTAAGCCCGTTCGGGATATGTTAAATAAATTCATAGCTATTTTGCTATCTTTTTAATCATTATCAGAGTTTGGGATTGTAACACTCATAATTCTACTGTTGGGACTCTGCCCTTGGGCAGAGTTTATTTTGAGAAAACTCTTAGGACCGTTTTCTCATGTTCCTGATTTTGCAAGTCTAGGTGGATTTGCTGCATTTGCTTTGCTCATGTTCATGGCTAAGCATCTAGATGGATTTTGTAGCAATCAACTTCATCCTAATTGATTTCAAAATCATGTACATGTTTTATTTTGGTATGGGTTTTAAGGTATTTTTATGTAATCGCGCATATGGTCACACTAAAAAATATTTTTAACCAAAAGCTGCCTCTGACAAAAGAGTAAAGTATGAATATTTAATAAGTAAACAAAATAGAAAAATACTGGACGTGTTTATATATTCTGCCAACTGCAGACATTGCTAAAAGACAGCTGTGCTAGAAATTCC
Source organism: Lordiphosa collinella (assembly GCA_018904265.1). Lineage (NCBI taxonomy): Eukaryota > Metazoa > Arthropoda > Insecta > Diptera > Drosophilidae > Lordiphosa > Lordiphosa collinella. Next base: position 118,191 of record JAEIFV010000169.1, on the reverse strand, counting down.
CCTAGATTCTATAACTGTCGCACAAACTATTTCAAGGACTGGTTTGTATGAGGATTCTGATTTAAAAAAAAGACACTGTCGAAAGTAACGGCAAAGTTCGTGTTGGATAAAATTCACAAAATCCAATTGAATTATTTTCAATCTATACATATATTTAAAAGTGAAAGTATGTTTGAATGTTTGTCTCTTATGGGCGTCTAAACCGCTGAACCGATCTACGCGAATTTTTCACAGTAAGTTCATGTCGATCAGGAAAGTGTCATAGGCTATGTCTCATGTCTGTGAAATGGTCCAAAAACCGCGAAATTTGCACAATTATACCGTTCATCCGATTTCAATGGAAATTTGGGAATGGTTGAACGCTTGCCCAGGAAGGTTCTAAGTTGAAAAAATTTGCGGGAAACGGTCCAAAAACCGCGAAAATTGCAAAATTTACGTTTTCGCTAAAACTTAGGAAAATTGATCGACGCTTGCCCGGGAAGGTTTCCAAGAAGAAGAAACCGCGAAATTTGCAAAATGTTCGATTTTTGTTAAACTTTGGAGAATGTTTGGACGCTTCCGCGTGAAGGGCTCTGATTTGAAGAAATATGCGGAAATCCAAAAACCGCGATAATTAAAAACCGATACCGTTCATCCGATTGCGGCGATGGTTAAACGCTTGGCCGCGAAGGCTTCTAAGGTCCAAAAATTGCGAAATTCGCAAAATTATACCGTTCATCCGATAGCAATCAAACTTTGGGGAATGAATTGAACGCTTGCTTGGGAGGGTTTCTAAGTTAAAAAAATTTGCAGAAAATTGTCCAAAAACCGCGAAAATTAAAAAATTTGCCCGAAAAGGTTCCCAAGTAAAAGATATGGGCAGAAAAGAACCGCGAAATTTGCAAAATATTCGTTTTGATGAAGCTTTGAGGAATGGTTGTACGCTTGCCCGCGAAGGTATCGCAATTAAAGAAATGGCCCGGAAATGGTCATAAAACCGCGAAATTTCAAAAACTATACCGTTCATCCGACTGCCATAAAACATTGGGCAACGCTTGCCCGAGAAGGTTTCTAAGGTCCAAAAATCGCGACATTTGCAAAATAACCTTAGGAGTATTTATGAAAGCGCATAGTGCCTATATTACAATGCCGGCGTTGGTAAATGGAAGCTGTAGATTACACGGTCCAAAATATTGCGAAATTTCCAAATTTTTGATTTGAGCCTGGATTATTGTGAAAATTTGATAGACGGCAATTGGAGATTGCCGTTACATTATCATGAAGACGTGTATATAGAGAAAAAGATTGAACGGTCCAAAATGCTTATACCGACATGCAGCCTGGACTAGATTAAATAAAGGATCATTTTTTAGCTATCATCTTTTTGGCAACACTGGTTTAAACAGTTAACGCACGTTTCGTGTTTTGTTTTACTGTCAAACATCTTCAGTTTGGTCAATAAACTAACCATGAATCGTCTTACAAACGAACAACGCTTGCAAATTATTGAATTTTATTATCAAAATGCGTGCTCTGTTAAGAAAGTTCATCGCGCGCTTCTTGTGTTCAGCGACGAAGCTCATTTTTGGCTCAATGGGTACGTAAATAAGCAGAATTGTCGATTTTGGAGTGAATATCAGCCAGAAGCATTGCAAGAGCTACCAATGCATCCAGAAAAAGTCACAGTTTGGTGCGGTTTATGGGCTGGTGGCATCATTGGACCGTACTTCTTCAAAGATGATGCGAATCGTAACGTAACTGTGAATGGTGAGCGCAACCGTGAGATGATAACCAACTTTTTTTTGCCCAAAATGCAAGAGCTTGACTTGCATGACATGTGGTTTATTGAGAGGCGAGTTCAGTGAACATTTTATTTCACGTTCGGGACCGGTCAATTGGCCGCCTAGATCGTGCGATTGAACGCCTTTAGATTATTTTTGGTGGGTCTATGTTAAAGCTCATGTCTATACAGACAAGCCCGCTTCAATTGACGCATTGGAAGACAACATTGAAGCATTTATTCGTGGGATACCGGCCGAAATGTTGGAAAGAGTATGCCAAAATTGGACTAAGCGGATGGACCATTTGAGGCGCAGTCACGGTCAACATTTGCATGAAATAATCTTAAAACATTAAATTATATGGACCGTACTAACGATTCAAATAAAGATTTCATGCATTTTTCTGAATTTTATGTGTTGGTTTTGACAAACTTTCCTATAGCTCTTAAAAAATCACCCTTTATAATCGCTCCGTTAAGAATCATAAGAGCCCCGGGCGACGCCGGGTGGTATTCAGCTAGTATTTTAATATTTACTCTATGATTTTACTATTTTCACCATTGATTTAGCGTTAAATATGGAATTCGTATATCTAAAAAGTGAACACTTCAAATTTAATATTGGAAGTCGTAAACATTTTTTTTTTACATATAAACTTTACAACCCAATCTAGACTCAAATTTATTTTGTAACGAATCCAAGAGCAGAAGAATTCTATTATATTTGGTTCTGAAAAACTAAGAAATATATAAATCAAATGAATTTTTATAAATGTTTACTTACTCTGTGGGGGCTCGAACTAGGACCACTTTAACACGATTGGCATGCCGACTTAACCTGTTGCACTATCGCTCATGTTGGTTGCCTTAAAGTATACTACAATATATTTCTGGCATGTTGTCGCTTGTATGGCCGCTTGTAATTCTCAAGTTGGAATTCCATGCCTTAGAAATATAAAGGGGGTATCTGAATTTCACCGTTCAAATATATTTTTAGTCAAATCAACATGTTTTTTAATTAATTTAAGTACGATATAGGCATAGTTAAATCAACAATGATTGGGATATGAAGATGTTACTATGCGATTTTTCCCTGAGTGTTGTAGGGCCTATTGGAGATTTTTGTCTTATGTATGTATAGAGCTGTGTAAATGAAACCTAATAGACTAATCACTCTGAGCACATCCCACATCTTGAGTTTCAACGATTAATAACTATTTGTTATGCCAACATTTTTAAACTTTTGTTTTGTGAATTTCTTAAATGTGGCAGTGTCTATTAGAAACATGCTACAAACATGACAAATTTTAGCCAGGCAGATTCTTATGACTCCTGATGTTGGATGTCAGATGTGCTCATCTAACATCTTACATCTTGATTTTTAATGCTTAATAACTGTTTGCTCTGCCAACATATTTAAACTTTTGTTTTTCCAAATTATTAAGTGTGGCAGTGTCCAATAGAAACATGCTACAAACATGAAACATTTCGGCCAGGCAAATTTTTATGACTCATAATGCTCAGTGTGCATAGCCTATAACACAAACCATGTGAATAACATGGAAAGTAAATTATTGAAATGTTTCTTTGTGTTCATTTTAAAAATGTGCAAATAGTTTTACTCGATTGAGGTGCGCTTTTAGTTGTCTTTAAATCATGCTGCAAGTTGTTTTTAAGTGGAATCCATATATTTATGTGGGGATGCACAGAACTTTTGTTTATAATAATGGTTCTTTCGTTCTTGTTCCGTGCGGGAAATAGAGTTTCGAGCATTTCTCTCTTCCTGCGAACTCTGTTGTTAGCAGTCGCTTTGAGTTTTTTCCCAACTTTTCCCGATGATTTCCGCTTCTCTATCGACAGTCCTCTTCTTAGGTTTTTTAAGTCTGTCAGGTGTCCGACCGACGCCATCCAGCAGGTTTCATTCTATCTCATTGATTTCATTCTTTCGCAGTGTATGTCCTATCCAACTCCATTTCATACTGCGCATCGTGGTGACGACACTCTCCATATTCGCTCGTCGGAGTAGCCCGTTTTCTGACAAGACAGAATATGCATCGCAGGCATCGGTGAACTATAGTGAAAAATAGCACCCATCATCACAAGACTGAACGACTGGTAAAGTATGCGAGTCAGTAGAAAAAAGTCGTACCGATCGTTACGTTTTCCGGACATTCCCATACAAAAGTCGTTAGGCAAATACATGGCTGGTGGTTGGTCTGGTGGCGAGTGCTCACTACGAAGAGTAAGGGAATTCGTTAATGCCGTGCTGGTGCAGCTGAACTACAGGGATGTTACAATCAGGCTTGACTTATTAACTATAAGGCTATTCTTCTTTTTGATATTCCTGATGCCAAATTCAACATTTACAATTGAATATCAAAAACGTATTAAATGCATCGTTTGCAGCTTTCGGTTCGGTTGCCAAATTGGTTCAGTTTACAAGAACAAAATGTTTATGCATCTCAGGTATAAAAAGCGTTTGTATAAAGCTCTGCTGCAAATGCAGCTGAGTTTCTACGGACTCGCATAGAGAACGCACTAGACGACATTTACAAGTGAGCCGGATTTGGGTACAAAGCTGTCTTACAATTTGCTACTTAGAACACTGCCATGATTAAGTAATGAAGTCAAATCAATCGGCTTAATAGTTGATAGTATTTCCCAGGAAACACAACAGTTTCAGACTCCTTTGAAGATTTATGAATAACTCTCTTTTAATTTAGTTAGTTTACTCGTTCATTCAGCTCCTTCAAGAACTTATTTACGATAAGGAGAAACTCTCAGCACGCCTAATGCTTATTGAATGAAGTACTAAAAAAAATAATTTGCAAACTGAAAGGTAAAGGTGAAACCCCAACGGAGACTCCCTCGGCTTGTCGCTTTTCAAATTTTTATGGTTATTGCGTATACGCAGTGTGTGTGTGCTATGTATATTTACTTCCGGTAGCCGCCCTTCGTGTTTAATGTTGTTTTGACGCCGCCATATTAACCCGGAGGCGGCATCCGGGAGGCAGCAAATGTGCGTCGCCCAGGTACTTTCTATGTAAATGGAGTTTACCCTTTTTTTGTTGTGGCGCTTGGTTTCCTATCCCAAATACTTATTTATGGCTGCCGGCATATGTTTGAATCCAACAATTTATTTAACCTTCAAAATGTTTTTGGAGTGTCACCTGGTATCCTGCCCTCCGGCCCCCTCTCACCTGCCTGGGACAGCGGGTGTGTTTGCATAAAACGGATTTGTTTGCCCAAAAATTTGCGTAGATTTGTTGCAAATTATATGGGGAAACAACCTTGTGGCTGTTTATTGGCCTGGCAATTTAGTTTCCACAATTTTCGTGAAAATTGGATATGGGTTGTTGTGGGCCAAATCTGGGCTATATCCGGGGTTTCCGACCACAAGCGGTTATCAACAGAAATTAAAGGGAATTTGTGATCAATTTCGTTCCAGTTAAACAGAGTCCAGCGGAATTATTTGTTAAGTAACTCAATTAAATATTTTCCAAGTCTTTTTAACTCGCAATTTTCACGTTAATTACACAGCATAAAATATAGCAACGAAGGCTTGAAGTTGGCACTCAAGTCGGGCAACTACAATCAGCACCTGTCCACCTGCCAAACCCTCCAGCTCCTCCCGCTCCCCGCCCACACCTGCCTTTGTCCATTCATTTCACAATTTTGAGTGCCTAAAAGGCATCAAAGCAGCGTAGAAAAACTAATTGCAACTACAAAAACACAAACACAAAAAAAAAACACGCAGGGCAGCAGGAACAACTAACAATTATACACAAAATTGAGGCTAAAAAACTTTATTAATTGCAAAAATAGTTGAAATTGAGACTGAGAAGTGCCTGGAGGGGCTGGGGCGGTTGCCAGTAAGGTACAAAAAGTTGACAACTTCATTTGCAACATTTTCCCCCTCTTACTTTTTCGCATTGTTGAGGCGCTGGCACCTACTTAACTTTTAATTAAAGCAAACAAAAGACAGGACTCGTGGAGGGGGTGGGGGGGAGGGGAAATATCAAATGACGGCAAGTGACAAAAACCGTAAAACGAAACGTGCAAATAAAATGTTGGGTTGTAACAAAAGCTGTCGAAATGAAATGGGCCAAGCGGTGGCGCGGCGGAGGAACGGAGGTCATTGTCTACTTTTATTTTTAAAGCTGGTTTCCTTTGATGTTGGATTTCTTAAGGAATTTGCATATCATGATACGGCCCTGAAAACTTTCTCAAAGGCAAAATTCAAATGCAAAACGGATAAGCAGCTGCCCCTGGAACAATTCCCTTTTTGTCTTCTATTCTGCAGTTAAGCGGCTTAACAAGGGCAAGCGCGAACAACAGCGAAATAGTGCAGAAGCTGTGCAAAATGATTTTATTTTAATAAATATTTTGTGAGTAGTAATTAATAAAAACAAAAGCATTAAGCGCCGTTTAATACGCGCATTAATTGTGCTTTTGTTGTGAGCAACCCGCAATTAAGCTTCGCAAATAATTTAATTCATTAATTGAATCCAAAACAGAAATACAATTTATAAATTTTGCAAAAAAAAAACAACCCCATAAATTGGTGGCAATTACGAATTATTATAAAAATATCCAATTAAAAGCTAATAAGTTGCATTTATATGTCCTAAAGTGGTAATAAATTAAGGCTAATCTTGTCCAGAAAATGTAACGATAATGATTTAAAAAGGTGTCGCGGGAAAATGGAATTCTAATCCTACCCGATCCCGATATCGGGTTATATCTGCCCTGTGCCTTAGATCCTCCGGAGACTTGTTAAGCCATATTCAAATTGGTTTCCATTAATAGAAAAGCTCTTCACCCAATTTAGATGGTTCATATTTTTTGGAGTTGCGCTATAGATTCCGCATGTTTGCTAAGAGGATTCCGATGTTGTAGCATTCAACCGATAGCTGCATCCTAACCGAGCTGATGACAGACTAGACCTGAGCGGAAACCGTGATTGATCCGGCTATCTTCGACGGCAATATGGGGGAGGCTACGCGCTCGCTCATTTTGGCATTATTATTTAACAGGCTCAAGGTCAAAATAGGTCGTTAAACCCATATTCACATTATTATTTAACTTTAATATTCACGGGTTGTTTTGGAACATCTAAGGTATGGGAGGCCATTTGGTCAAGGAATGGAAAGACAGGCTATAGAAGACGAACAAAGGAAGAAATGAAAAGAAAGTTGATTTGGAAAAAAATGGTGGGGCTCACCAGCATAAATCGATGACTAAAAATCGGCTATATTTTTTATATTGTGCTGGTGAACGGCCGTGATGTGCAATCATGATTGTTAATTTTCGTGATTGTGTTATACCCTTGTTCCACTAGCACATTCTGTAGGCCAGTCACTAGATGAGCTAAATGACCTCATTCTCTGTGTATTTCCTCATAAGAGATAAATGTCCATTCGGCAGGTCATCCGCAGTGGATGATCATATCACTGTTACTACATTTGACATTCGCACGGGCACTTCTAGCTTTTTTCCGCTAAAGGGCCAGATTTTATATCGATAAGTCCTAGTGTCATCAATAGAACAGCTGATTGTGAGTGGAAAATGTAAGCGGCAAAACTTGAATTCTTTTTCAAACAATAAGAAATTATTTTTATAAATAAATTCTACTTAATAATATTTGTTATTCAGATGAATAGAGCCCGAAAATAGGCCTCGGTGACCCGCAAATAGACCATCTGATTTTCTATAAACTTGTTAAATCCGATAGTGATGAGAAGATTCTCGTATATTATATTCAATGCTTTCCTAAATGTAGTGCGATGGCTGATAAATGCGAGTTACAGATCTGGTACTTACAACATTTTTTGAAATGCCTACTTTAACCCTTGCTGGTTTAACAATATTACTCCAAGCATTTTTTTCTTAGATTTTATTATAATAGTCTTAAATCGTCAAACAAATGTTGCCTAGATGAATTTGGTTACCGTTTGCCGTTGTTATTAGCATATTTCTGAGCACTATTTTTATCGCAATATTTTTTTCCACCTCAAATGCACATACTTATAAGGTGAATTAGTCTGATTTATAGTCACACGCATAATTCAATCACAATTTAGTAGGCCCAAAATCATATTTTGCTTAAGCTAACAATTTTATATTATATTATCAATATCGAATCACCGCATACTACCGCATTTGAATATCGTAAACACCGCATTACTACTGCATGCTTATATACCCAGTAGTTTTTTTTTTGTCGCCGCCCGGCTGGAGAATGTCGACCGATTCCTGACTGCCGCCGCCCCCGTCATACCAGTTCCCATATTAAATTTTATATGGGATGTCATCAAATTCGGAAGCTGGTGCCGGGCGGTCGGTAAAAGTGACTAGCCGAAAGATTGAGAAGGAGTTAGCTCGGATTGGCTCTTTGGGGCAATGTGCGGATCTGCCGGGCGTACAGTTATCCCAAACTGACTGTCGGACGGTTAACGAAATTACCCAAGCCGATGGCTGCCTGAAATCGCCTGCCGGATAGCTGACATTTAATGTACAAAATCTGGTACTGCTTTGCGGATCGGGCAGTCCATTGGTTACCCTTAGCTGACTGCCGGATGGTTAACAGAAATGTGCTGGCCGACGCCTGTCAGAACATCGCCTGTCGTACGCCTGACATTTCCAGCACAGTTTCTGGTAGTGCTGAGCCGATCTGCCGGTCCGATGGTTACCCTAAACCGGCTGCCAGGTGGTTAATGGAAACCGGCCTGACCGATGGCGGTCCTAAAACTGTCAGTCGGATGGCAGACAGTTCATGTGCAAGCTTCTGGTAGTTCTGTGCTTGATCGGCCAGACCGATGGTTACCCTTAGGTCACCGCCAGATGGTTAACTATATTTGTATGAGCGTCCGGGGGTACTGTGCCGATCCGGTCACCTGGCGACTTGCTTTCGGCAGCGTCTGGCACAAAAAAAACTACTGGGTATTTAGTTTTCCGAAACAAGATGTCAATGTGTGTACGTAGCTCAGTGGGTCTGTGTACGAATCAATAAACGATATTGACATACTGATTTTGAGTTCTAAACCAGGTGCATTTTTTATTCCCTTGCAGAGGGTATTATGAAATTGTGCGGATGTTTGTGACGCATTGAAGGAAGCATCTCCGACCACATAAAGTATATATATTCTTGATCAGCATGACGAGCTGAGTTCATTTAGCCTTGTCCGTCTGTCCGTCCGTCAGTCTGTCTGTTTCTATGCTATCTCCTCCGTCAACTTTAAAGCTATCCTCACCAAACTTTGCACGAAGTTTTCTGGTACAAATACGCTGCTTATTTGTCGGAACCGGCCGGATCGGATGACTATAGCATATAGCTGTCATAGGAACGATAGGTCGAAAAACTAGTTTTAGTGAGAAAAACTGTTTTGTTTTCAATAGAAACGCCTCCAAGCTTCGTATTTCTTAGTTTGCTAAGTTTTTACATGTAAAATGGCTTGACACAGCCCCAAAGGGCCAAAGCCGAGACTCCCTTTATTTTTAATAAATAGCCGAAAGGAAGCCTTTCGATATACAATTGAAGCTGTTGGTAGCAGTACCACTTAAAAGGAGCGCACTACATTTTCCTCGACCATGCACCTCAATCATGATACGTCAAATTGGCTGCCATGGGGTTCAGCAGGAAGATCGCTTAAAATTTATAATTTATCTGGGAGCAAGTTGTTCTGCTGAACACAACCAATGCATTAGTTGAAGTTTGCGAAGACTTTGAAATTATTTTCAAGAAAATGCAAGTATTCAATTTCCCCACAATGGGCCCTGTTCCAAGTTTCGACTCGATTTTCGTGTAAACGTTAATGTTTCGCTTTTAAGTTGTATTAATTTGTATGTAAGTAACAAGACAATCTGTGGTTACTAGATCTCGTCGTAATTTTCTCTCGAATTGAATTCACTTGGCATTGAGCAATCGGTTTCAGCTGCTCAAACGAATTCGACTTTTTTTTAGTTCAGATCTAGTAACCGTAGACAAATTTTTTACCTTCTATACAACGTTGCTTAAGTTGGATACAAAATGTTAACGTTTACACGAAAATCGATTCGAAAACCGGAACAGGGCCCAATATGTTTTTTAATACCGTCTATTTTGAAAATCAAAAGTCTTTGTGCTCTCAAAACAAAAATAATTAAAAAAATTGACATTTGGGTTTAAAATTTGAGTTTCCGGCATAGGGTTGCGTTTTTTTATATCCGCCAGCAGCAAATATGCAATAAGAAGACTTAGATAGCATTAAGGAAAATCCGATAAGTATACTTAAGGTCAAAAAACAGCACCGCATGCAGTTCTCTGGTTAACATAAATGCCCCTAAAAGTATAATTTCTAAATGTTTGGTGGGAAATTTAAATATAGTTTTTCATATTATCACATACATTTTGTACATATCCCAGCGGAGCAAAAGCACATAACAAGATTGATGTTCTTTCCAACACTTTGATGGCTGGCAGCCTTATCGATTACAAATCTGTATACTTTTATATAAGCTTGGCCATTTTCGTAGATCATGACTTCAAAAGAGTGTTTGATGTAATCGGAAAAGTGGGCGAATAACAGAAAACAATTGGGCTTTAAGGCCAGTATTCAGATGTGAATTAAGTCGATGTAAAGTAAAATTTTCATACGAATTTTGAAGCAAAATTTTATTTCGACTTTTCTTCTGTCAATTTTGTATGAAAATTGTACTTTACATTGAATTAATGCACATCTGGATACAGGCCTTAAGCTTACAACTCTATGGGGGGTGTCCTGGAAATCTATAGAGATTTTGGCGTCGGTTGACTTGCAAATCGCTCGAGAAATCCGTCGATGTCCCAGAACTTCGAGAGATTTCTTTTTCTTCAAAAGTCTAGTTCGAAAATCTAGGTAAAAGGTGTGTGTATAAAATTATAGTAGTACTACAAAAACAGTGATAAATATCAAGGGTTTGTGAAGTCGCTTTTGGTTGGCTTGTGCATTGGAGATTTGAAACCTGGCTTAGACTACGACAAGATTTCTAACCGGTTTCTTCTAAGCCAGGATAAGCCCCGAATATTTCATTTCACTAAGCCTCCCCATATAATCACATAAAAAGAAACGAGTCACGTTTAACTCACTTTAGTCTCTAGCACTTAATAAAAATTTATGAAAATTTATTTTTATAGTCCAGCTTAATTAAACAGCTCAGTTAACTAACCAAATATGCCTGAAACTGACTGACGCGCCTCACACAAAGTGGTTTAATGTACATCAATATATATTTATAGTTATGTCCGCCTGCCAACATTGTCGGTTGGCCAAGTGGCTTATTAAACAATTTTCAAACTCACACCTCAGTTTCCTCTGCACTGGCACTGCATTATTGATTAAATGCTTTGTAGTAATAAACCAACCTCGTTCAACTGAGTGATTATTTTGTACACAAATGAAATGCAAATTGCAATTTGAACTTCATAACTTTTTTGTAGCTCGATAAATTTTATGAATTTGATTAAATTTCACATAAAAATGCGACACACTGGGTAAATGGTTTATTAAAAATAGTTTATGGATAATTAACAAATTGTGCTGCAGGGACAGATCGATGCGGTCGAATAACTGTCTCTATGAAATTCTATATATTTAATTATGTTTAATTTCAGTAATCAATTTATGCCACAAACGTTCCAGTCTCGGTCTGCAGTCAATAATTATACCCAAGGAAAATTTTGCATAAATTGTGAACTGTGCAAAAGTTTTAAACTCTAATTGGTTTTTGATTTTGTGTTAAATTTTTGTGCAAGATGAAACTGCAGTTTTGCACAGAATAACAAAATTTAGCAGGCAAAGGCCGCAGGCAGATGGCTGAGTGTTAAGTTCTCTCTCTCTGTCTCTGTCTCTATCTTTCTCTGTGTAAAGTTGACTACGCTAATATGTCACTTTGTCGTGGCAAAAGTTAACTTCTCATACCCCCCTCTGCACTTTGGTACTTGCACTCAACTAAGTTTCGGCCTGCATGTATAAGCATGTGTGAAACCAAAAACCAAGTCAGACCCCATGCGAGTGAGATGGCTACAGTGGGATGGATGCGGCTGCTGCTGCTGCGGTTGTTGGCCCCTTGTCGTTGTACCTGGGCACGTTTTGGCATTAAATTTGCAGCAACACAAATTGTCGCTTACATGCAGAGGAAAAAGTGGCAAACTACTCTAAAAGCTTCGCCCCAACAGTACAAAGACAACATCCAAAATTGAATTGCTGATGCCAAAAGAAATGAAATGAAATTTACTCAGCGAGCGAAAAGGAGAGAGGGGGGTCAGAGTTTAATAAGAAGAAATGGCTGCCAAGTTGCAAGGCTAAGTAACAAAGTGTTCATTTAACTCCAACAAAGACCAAAAGGCCAGCAGAGCAGAGGGCCAACTACAATTTCCTATTGACCGGGCTTATGGAAATTTATGAAATTATTGGAATTGATTTGTTCAATAAACATTGAATATTGGTTTATCAAATTAATATTATCTTGAATTGACACACAAACGCACTGAGAATCGAATATTTGTCATAATCAGATTTCTAAACTGTTAATTAATTTAATTGGTGTTTGCTAAGAGATATTTTCCTATAGGAATATATTGGATTTATTTTTGAGAAATCATTAAACGGAGAAATAAATTGTATTATTTCATTATTCTGAATCGTTTGAACAAACGAATAATCTGTCACTGAGTGACAAGGGCCACTTTGTATCTGGTGGATCTGAGTTTCGTTTACACTTACCAAACGATGGTTTTGTCTCACTTCCCACACGTGGTCAGTTGATTGCTGGTTCGCGGCATTCATTGGGATAAACAAGAACTATTTAAGCTGAGATCTGACAACGAAAGACAGCATGTTAGTAAAGAGTTTCGGGACTTCTGTACTGTCCACAAGCTAGACCACCTCAGTTTCCTCTGCACTTAAAGCTGAGTGACCTCCCAAAGCTCGAAGGGCTTTGATATTTCAAAGCAAAGTCCCCAGGATAAATGATTTAACTGGTGATTTCATCCGTTCATTAGTGAAAATTGGCTTGTATGCTTCTCAATTTCGCTCAAGAAAAAGGGACTGTCGGGTCACGCAGCCAATACAACATAATCATTTATTCGAAATTAATCACATGGTGCAATTTAACGTAGCTAACTTTAATTGTTTTGATTTGCAATTTGCCCACGGGGATTCTTAGACACAAACAAACACACGTATTGTAATTTGTAACGGCAGCGTCTGTGTTCTATTCGTAATCCGCTGCATCTGTTAACGTGTTCTCCCTATAGCTATTCCTTTATCGCTTGCATTTTTGGGTAACGACAGCAGCGGCACTTGGACGTCTGCTTCGGCTTGCTTGCCCACACGCGTAATTAGTTATTAATTGGATCTTAGGGTCGACGGACACTTGGTCCTTGCTCACATCACAAGCATAATTTGTCGAAGCAAACGTATTGCTAATTGGAAGTTGCTGAATACATTCGGTAGTTCAGTTCAAACCAGCGGGCAGTTCGTGTCCCATCTCCACACGCAATTACCTCGTTTCGTTGTCTCGGACGCAAATGTTCTCAATAAATAAAACGCACAAAATTGAGTGAAAACTTGTACTTTTTATTGGGCTACTCCTTACAAAGTGAGCTAACAAAAGGCTTATTAGTCAAATCGCGTGACACATGTACATTAGGGTGCTATTTATACCCTTGAAGAGGGTATATTAAAATTGTCAGGATGTTTGTAACGCATAGAAGGAAGCATTTCCGACCACATAAAGTATATCAGCAAAAATGAATTACCTTTATTATTATGTGTGAAAATTACACACATTACATCTATCCAACTTTATACTTCACATATCACTTTTCTCTATGTTAAAACTTGTAATTTTCACACAAAATAATAAAGGTAATTCATTTTTATTCCGTAATTACTTCAATTATTTCAATTACCAAATAATTAAAATAATTGAAGTAATTATTGAAATAATTGTAATTGCAAATAAAATTTTAAATTCGAAATAATTGTAATTATAATAGTAATTGTACTTGTAAATATGCCAATAATTGTAATTGTAGTTTACAGCTCTGCTATATAGATGTCCGACTTCGACCAAATTTAGTGGAGTCTTAAAATCAGCATAATTAAGCATAACAAAAAAACATGTACATTTTTGAAGGCGATTCAAATTAAAACAAAAAAGTTTTTTTCACTAGAACTTCTTTTTCGACCGATCATTCATACTGCAGCTTTATGCTATAGTCATCACATCTGGCCGGTTCCGACAAATGTGCAGCATATTTGTATCAAAAGACTTCGTGCAAAGTTTTGTGAGGATAGCTTTAAGACTGACGGAGGAGAAAGCATAGAAACAGACGGACGGACAGACGGTCAGGGCTAAATCAACTCAGCTCGTCATGCTGATCAAGAATACATATACTTTATGTGGTCGGAGATGCTTCCTTCTATGCGTTACAAACATCCGGACAATTTTATAATACCCTCTGCAAGGCTATAAAAAGCGGGATTACACTTGGGTTTGGAGAAATTGAAATCGAAAGTTCTCTTCAACACAATACATGAGTTTCTTTTACCAAAGCCACATGTTTGTCCTCCACGAACTTCTCCAAATTGTTTTTGTCTTAGTTTTTGGTGTTTTTTAATATATTTCTTGAGTTGAGTTCTTGATTGAGTCCTTTGAATGTTGTGAAACAAGTCTCAAATCAAAGTCTTAAGAGTAAGTTTATTCCTGCAACATTTACAGTATAGAGCAGCACAAGCGGTCTCTCACTGAGCGGAACATGTTTTCGTTTGTTACATGTTTTCGTTTGAGCAAAACAAACGTGTCGGTCATCCGACAAACTCCGACTGCAAGTGTTTTGAGCAAGCGCTCACTTAACAACTGTACAAAGACACACACGAGCGCAACATACAACCACATAGACATACGCAAAAAGCACTTTAGACAGAGTTCCCCAAGAAGAGAGTCTCTCTGTCTCTCTCTAACACTTACTGACGCACTTCTTCGGCAAGCATTGGTTGTGATTGAAGTGAATTTTTTGCGATCATTTTTTTTGGTATCGTCCCTTTGTTTTGAAAACTTTTGTTAAAATCAGAGTAACCTTTTGAAAGTACGAAATCTTTTGTTAGAAATCAACGCCAACTACAAAAATATATTAAGTTGAAAGGCAGCACTGCGTATGAGTATTATCAAAAACTTTTTAGCCCCGCCGCGTCCATTAAAAAGCAACTTTTTGAAGCTTTTTCTCTTTTCTCGGTAAATATACACCATAAACAAGCGAATAAGGGGGCGCCAGTATGACCTTTAATTTTCCATTCAAAAGCAAGAAAGAAAGTCGGTAAAGCCCTACTATAACATACTCTGTACCTGTGAAGTGCTGCCCATTACCGTTGCGACCGGTGCTGCCAATAATTGTTTGTTTTCCTTATTGCTCGACAACCGGTCATCCGATCCTTAACATTCTTTTGGCGGATCCATAAGTCATTCTCATTACTATATATGTCCATAAGAAATGAACCTTCTTTCTATAAAACTGAGGGAGATATGACGTTTTTCTCAATTTGCGGGTGCGGGAGGGGGCTTGGCGAAAATTGAAAATAAACTTGATCAGCCTGCAGGTGTAAAAAGCATATGTCCCATACATGTCAAACTTTTATCTCTTACCATCTCTGAGATCTATTTGTTCATATGGACAGACGGACAGACAGACAGACAGACAGACATAAGGAAATAAAGTGGCATAATTCGAATAAATGTACGTAGAAAAAAACTTACTAGTTCACACACAGGGAACTTCAGTTTAATGCCAAGTCCGAACGGCAATAGCTAGAAAAGGTAACCGGGTGTGTAAGTTTTTTAAAGAAAACAAGGAAAAAGTCGATCAAGCCCGACTTTAATATACTGAGTACATGTCAAAGTTTGTGTTAAGTTGTGTTAAGTGCTGATCATCGCCGGTGTTGTCCAGCAGAATTGTTTGTGTTCGGTAAAGCTCGACTATCGTTTATCCGATCTTTACCAATCCTCTAGCGGATCGATAAATAATCCCGATTACTAAATATGTCCAGAAGGTACGATACTTCTATCTATAAAACTGTGGGAGATATAACGTTTTTCCATTTTGCGAGGGGCGGGATGGGCGTGCCCAAAATTGAAAATAAGCTTGATCTGCCTGCCTATAAGAAGTTTCTGTCCCATACATGTCAAACCTTTACCTCTTTCCATCTATGAGATATGCTAGTTCATTAGGACAGACAGACGGACGGAACATGGCCAAATCGACTCGGCTGTTGATAATGATTAAGATTATAAATACATTTCGTTTAGGATTGTCGTTTTTACACGTAGCGTGTAGCTAATTTTGTTTTCTCTGTCCCCAATTGTTACGGGTTATTCCTAGAAAAGCAAATGCCATGACAAAGGCGTCACCTCCAACTTTCAGCAATACTGCATTTTGTTGACTGGGCTTAAGTAGGACATCCAATTGATGGAATGGTCTATGGTGAACTGCAGCCTAATGGAAATATGCACCGGATGGTCAGGCTGTAAGATCTGGCAAAATACCTTGGAAAAATACCCTTTCAGCTAATCGAATAGATATTGTGTAGTGACTTTGGAGTCGTACCACGACTGGGTGCATCACCAAGTTTAAGTGAGTTTAAAAAATTTCATATTGCGCTCGATTGTATCGCTAATATCCAGATGGTAGCAGATCTATGGTTTGTTTGAGTGATGTTTCGTAGGCAGTTTGGTATTACCATACTCTGTCTGCTGCTTTTTACCAGTTTACACCAATAGAAGGCAATGATGGCTCTGGTGTGAGCTCCAGGAATGCCTATACGAGCGCTGCCCCGATCACAACATTCAATTTAAACGTGAAAGTCGATAGAAAAGAAGTTTTGGCTCTTCATCAATCTCTTTATCTATCTCAATCCAGATCTCGACATGGCGACTTCCATAAGACGACCTTAAAGTCTCCTAATTCGGTCAGAAACTTTGTCTTGTGTTTCTTTCATAAATTTAATATGGCCCCTGGGGCTATGCAACACTTTTTTAAGGGGACAAATCAACTGCAGCTGCAGCTTCCAGTCAGAACTCTACTTGAATTCACTTTGCAAGCTTTTAAACTGCAACCAACGGTTTGTTTATTTATTTTAGCTGCTGTTCACACCCTCACACATACATATGTCTTTATGTATGCATATTTCTGGCACCTTTTTGATTATAATTTACGAGTAAATGTTGTTGTAGACTGAAATTTGTAAACTTTTCGCAGCAGAAACGGTAGCCAGCAGCGGCATAACTTCTTCATATTGCTAACACATTTGCTGAGGGAGAATTTTCGGGACTGCCAAAAGGTGCAAACTATGTGTAGGTGTGTGTGTGTGTGTGTGGTGTGGTAAAAGTAACTTTTAAAAGGCAAGCAGAAAGTTTCGCTTCCTCCTGCTCCTTTAAAAAAAAAGTGCGAAAACTTTTTAACATTTTATTAGAATTTAAAATACATGCAGACGCCATAAATTTCACGAGTTGAGGCGACAAGCGAAAGTTGCCGCTGCCGACGCTGTTGCTGCTGCTGCCGTTGCTTTAAATGCTGCTGCAAGTACTGCATAATTTATGCTCATTAAGCGCAAATGCAATGCTGACCCACATAGGCAATTGACTGCACTTACAGCAGCCAGCTGCCTCGCTCCCTTCTGGGTCTGGGCAAACGGATTCACGCTGGAATAAATGCCTTTTACTGTTTTGCTATGCAAACTTTTTCGCACTCAAATTGCAGTCAGTGGCAGCAGCAGCAGCAACAGCAGCAGGAGCGGCAGCAAAACTGTAACTTTCACACATTTTCGTCTTGCCACTGCCTTTTGCCTGGTTGCACATTTGAATGCCTCAAATTGTTTGCTGTTTTGTTGCTGCTTGGGCATTGTTTGAAGCCCACAGTTGAAAGAAGGCATAAACAACAAGAAAAAAAAATAATTTTCCTTTTTTTTTGCCATTCTATATTTTTGTCACAGGCAAAAAGCGGAAGCAGAGCTGCCGCTGCTGCAGCATTTCGAATGAATTGCAATGGAATTTTTGGAGGCAACAATTTTTTTCTATCTTTTTGTGTCTTTCTCTACTGGCAAACGAGTTGAAGTTGTTGTTGCTGTTGGCTGGCTGCACTGCCTGCCAGTCATCAAACAGAGCGAGAGGAACTTTTGTTGCGGCTTGGCTCAAAGCCAAAGCGGAAGTTTGGTGTTAGAAATCGAGCTGCAGCCGACGCACACACATAACCAGCGCAGTTTCATATTCTAGCCTCATTTCCCAACTCAGGCAGTGGCGCTCGCAGAGAAGTTGTCTAAGGGTGCACAATTACTCCAACGGAAGTTATGTAAACTGAATCACGAATAATAAGAAGTCCGACACATGTATTTTATAACATGAGAAACGCTTCATCTGTACTTTTAAAATGAATTTGTTTTTACCTTTTTACATTTGAACATTCTGTTTTCGAAAAGTAGACACCAAAATTCTGATATTAGAGAGTTTTGTAAGAATTTCTTCATAACCAGTTGTTCAAATTAAGCCTAGGATCGCGATCAATAGGTACCTTAACTTTAGAACTAGCTACTCACTGCAACATCAATTTTTAAGTCCCAATCGCAAAACTCTTTTCATATTCATTCTCAAACATTTTTATACTCTGTCCAAAAAGATTCACAGAGTATATTAAGTTTGTGCAAATGTATGTAACAATCAGAACGAAGCATCTATTAAGAATATATTTTCGATCAGCATCAACAGCCAAATCCGCCTGACCGTCTGTCCGTATGAATGAACAGATATTGGTTCTATATAAATTGGACTTAAACTTGTTAAACTTACAGCCATTTCAAGGTTATTTTTCATATTTGTAAAGCCACCTCTCCCGTCCCCTTAACTTGAAAAAACGTCTTATCTCCTACAGTTTTGTAGATAGATTGTTCCAACCTTCTACACATATTCAGTAACTATCATTCTAATTCGACAAAATCAAACTTTTGGAAAAAACGCGTGATGAGACATTTAAAATCTGATAAAAGAGACATCTCTAAGCATCACCTCATACCTAGTTTTTCAATTGTAGCCTAAGTTCGCGTTCTATGGGTACTTTTGGACTAGCAACACAAAGCGACAACAATTTCAATTTCAATTGTTAATGCTTCAAGATAAAAATCTACAAAATTCAATAAACACGAACAGGGTCATTGGGAACGTAATATCAAAAAACGCGTTTATCGTACAAATGGTTAAGGTTCCTCCAGAAGGGGTCAAACCTTAATTCTTGATTATCTTTAAAGCCGCTCTGTAAAGTTTTATTAAAGACTAAATTAATGATCGTATTATGGTTATTGCATGTCCCTAAAAGATGGTTCTCGTCAGCCAAAAAACCGCGAGATGGAGTTTCACTTTTGGATCCACCCACGAACTACTCTATATAGGTCATAACGACACCTTGGTTTACGGAATATTGGAATTTTTACAGCACCTGCCTGTACAAGCAACTGCCCTAGAACCAGGGCTGCAAACCAAAAAATTTTTCCAGAGCTCCGGCTGCCGGGTTCGAACCAAAATTAATCAACGGTAAGGTTCGGAAATTTGAGGTTCGAGGTTTTTTGGCGAAGGTTTTGGTTCGCACCTTTGGTTCAGCCCGTGTGTTAACACAGTGTTAATAAAAAATAGGTATGAGTGGGGCTTACATTCACGGGTCATTCATGTGAAACATGTCGATAGGCTGCGCTTTTCACGTTATTGTGGTTGTGTGTTACTATATACTCAATACTCATAACTCGGTACTCAGTAATCGATACTAGTACTCCATACTAAGTACTCGACACGACATACTCGATGCGAAGCCAAGTATTCGATACACAGTATTTGATACGCAGTACTCCATTTTAGGCCGCAATACTTAGTACCCAATACTAAGTAATCGATACTAATATTCGATACTCTGTTTTTATTACTCAGCAACCGATGCTAAGTACTTGATACTAAGTACTCGATGCCAAGTATTCGATAATCTGTTGTTGATACTGAGTGTACTCGACTCTAAGTACTCGATACTCCATATTCGATACTCTATACTCGATACTCAGTACTCAATTCATAGTACTCAATACTAAGTACTCCCACTCCCCCAACACGACCACCCTAAAGCCTAGTACGGAGAACGCCAAACAGTTTGTGCGCACAAAAA
Organism: Lordiphosa collinella; assembly: GCA_018904265.1. Lineage (NCBI taxonomy): Eukaryota > Metazoa > Arthropoda > Insecta > Diptera > Drosophilidae > Lordiphosa > Lordiphosa collinella. The sequence continues at coordinate 98,221 of JAEIFV010000169.1, read as the reverse complement.
AGCCATTTATTGCGAAAGTGGATCGTAAAAACACATTAGTGTGCTGAGACAGCCAAAAATACCGAGAATAAGGCGGTCACACTTTTCCCCGGCTTACAACAATTTAATGAGGATTTCAAGTCGCAACAATAAAATAATTAGTATATGAAATGGAGATCGCTAAGGTCCAATGGCGAAGCCAGGACGCAGTTGTCCCCCTATATTACAGTTTTGTATCTGAAAACTCAAGTTTTCATTTATGCCGCACAAATTGCCTTGGATGAGGAAGACAGAGCATACAAGAAGCAGACGCTAGCGTCTCAGTTGCCATATTTGAAAGATTTGCTAACGATATGAGTATATGGACAAAGCTAAGAGAGATTGTAAGATCTAATGTGATTTCACCAATAGTTCGAGTCAAAGAAGTGTTCATTCAAAACTTCCAAATCAGCGCCCACAGTTTTAATTGGCTTCAAAACAAAGCACCAGGTGCAGATCAATAATAAATGTTACACATTTTCATTATTTATTTGTTTTTATTTCATAAACGTTAGTACATATATATTAATGTGGGTTCTCTTCATCGACATTGGCTGGTGCAAGCAACAAATTTATTGCTGCTCTTTCTGGACTTCGGGCTATCTATGGCAATTGAAACTAAATATCCAAAATATTGATGAGACCCCAAATAATTAGCTTTTTTTTCTTCTTCATGAAAGCGCTTCAATCGAATCTTTATTTTTTTGACATATTTTTGCCCTACCGACCGTCAAAATAAATAAATTTCATTAGTTTGGGCGCACAAACAAAACTTGAACAGCTGTTCAATAAAATCTACATGCGCAGAGTAGTTGGTAACGCGAGGACGCCAGTGTGGATTTTAACACCCCCCTGTTTGCTTGTCAGCATACTAGTCGCAAAACGTTTAACGTCAAATATTTTGCGAGCGGTTTTACAGTGTCATTTTTTTGCGTTCTCCGTACTAGGCTTAAACAACAACACCTCAAAATAAGTAAGTCAGCGTGACGCTTTATTTATGGCTTGACAGCCCTAAAGGGCCAAAGCCGAGCCCCTCTCAATCGGGCGCGATTTGTAGATCACATGGGAATATTCAAAATATAATTTACTGTTAAGATCAATTTCATTTCGTAATCTGAAAAATATTACCAATGTAATGTTAAACTCTTGTTTTTGTGAATCATTTAAAAGCATTGAAGTCCAAGATCTTAAAAAGGCATAGGCTATTGGGGACTTTATAAGTAATTCTGAACGTTTATCACGATTTTTTTATTAAACTTTTCTGTCGATTTTAGGACTCAGTTGCCCAACACCGACCAGATAACAGAAGAAGGCGCTAGGCAGTAGGTCACAATTGTTTTTGTCTATCATTATTGTTGAACCGAACCGAAACTGAAGGTTCGGAACATCATCAGGTTCAGCTTTTATTAAAAAAGAAGTTCGGTTCACTGTAAATTAATAGTCGGAATTCCGGGTTCGAGCAGGTTCGGTTCAAAACAGGTTTGCAGCCCTGCTTAGAACAACATTGACCATTTAGGGTATTAGCTGCTACACCAAAATTATGCAATTAATCTCTTGAATAACATTCTTCATTGACAGCAAGAAATTGGAAAATTTCATTTAACAGTGCTATCCAAATTAGCCTTGATCTGATGTATTCAACAACTATATCACCTAAATATAACTCTGTTCTGGATATTAAGCTCTTAATTAGAGTAAATCAAATGAATGGACAAGAGTAACTCAAGATGCAGATACAACCTAATACAATGATTGCTGTAAGGCATTTATCGTTTCTTGCTTTTTAATGATCACCGATTCACAAAATCAAATGTTAGAATTCATTCGGCTCGCGTATGAGCGAAAGCACGAAAAACATCGGCGACGGAAGCCTATGGGTTGGCCTGGACGAGTCTGTCTTAAGCATTTGGAAGAGAAAAAATTTTCTGTACTCGAATATCTAGCTTATGCGCGGGCATTGTACAGTGTCCTTAATTTTCGCCACTACAGGGTATGACCCTAAAGCATGGAATTCTTAGATGTGGTCCTAAAGCTGAATTTTCACTTGTCGAGATCTCATACGAGATGGGTGAAAAACATCTTAGATTACTATGAGTTGGCTGTCAAAAAACTCATTTGAAAAATCGGAAACAGAGAATAGCCTACTTATCATCCAGCTTTTACATGCTTTTCATAAATTTTTGTGTTTCTCAGATTGACTATTACACTTTCCTGATATCTCTTTTGAGAAACCTGAATATGGGCTTAACATTCACTTTGACTTTTGAGAAAACTTTATGAGATATCAGACAAGTGAAAATACAGCTTTAGCGGAACACAATCTAAAATAAGTAAGGGAGCCCTGTTCCCTTGATTTCGTGTGTATTTACTTGACATGCACACACACTCACACATACACACAAACGCATGGCATGCGGCCGCGCGCGATAACTGACAATGCAAGACCCCCCCCTCTCCAACAAGTAAAATTGATTCGTATATAACTTCGGTGTTTATTGTCCGATCATAGTGATCTTTTCAGAATAGATAGATATTGGGCCTTATTTGATATATGTAAAGTTTGGAAGGTTTATCTAACAGTTTTTTGCGCTTAAAGGGGGAGAGGGAGGAATTTTCCAAATCTGAAACAAACTCGTCTTGAATCGGGTATACACCTATCTACATGCTCTATCTCTTATAGTCTCTGTGAAACACGCGTTCATACGGACAGACGGACAGGGCTTAATCGACTCGGCTGTTGATGCTGATCAAGAATATATATACTTTATAGGGTCGCAAATGCTTCCTTTTACCTGTTACATACTTTTGCACAACTTCATGATCCCCCTTTTCCCATTTTCAATGGGAACAGGGTATAAACAGAATCAGCGCTCTTTTCCCCCGCATAATGAACACCAAAATAAAAGTTTCATGTTATAATTAACATAAAAACTAAAACCATAAACAGAATCTAATGGCGCGAGTTCTTAGAATAGAATTTAACAGCCAATGTCCAAAGATTCGATGACAATGCGGTGATTATAGTTGCCTTGCGATACACAGAAAAAAATTTCGTTGGTTGAATCAACCCATCCGAAAATTAAATTTACTGCAGAGTATTGTTACATGTATTTTGTTTCGGTTTGTCGGTGTATGCGGTTTTCTGTTGTTTTTGGTAAAATTAGTACAAACTACGTAAATTTCAGTTCCCCTTTTATATTGGTCAGCTGCTGAATTCCGCCTCGCCAACAGCGGGTGAGATGGCTCAACTGGTTGAGTCTGTTAAGCCCGACTGTAACATACTCTGTACCTGTGAAGTGCTGCCCATCACCGTTGCGACCGGTGCTGCCCATAATTGTTAGTTTTCCTTATAACTCGGATATAGTTCATCCGATCTTTAAAATTTCTTCAGCGGATCGATAAAGAATCACAAATACTAAATATATCCAGAAGGTTCGAACCTTCTATCTATAAAGCTGTGGGAGATATGAGGTTTTTTTGATATTGCGGAGGCGGGAGGGGGCGTGATCAAAATTGAACATAAACTTATGTTCCAAACTTGTGAAACCTCTATCACTTACCATCTCTGAGATCTGTTTGATTATACAGATCAGACTATTTAGGAGTTGGGGCACTCGACTACAGCTCCCTTACTTGTTTCTTGTGTGATTTATGTTTACTGAGACGCTATTTATTTGTTAGACAAAACATTGTCTTAAGTATAATAACTGAAAAGATTCAAGCACATTTTCGTGACTAGTGCAATAATTTGAAAGAAATATTCTTGATGCACTGGGATAAAAACTAAATAAGCTAAACTAAAAAGGAATCTTGAGGTTAAATTATTGATATGATTTTTATCGTTGTTTTTTCGGACTGGGACTTGGGATGCGCGGCATTTCTTTGGAAATATTGGGTATACCATAGTGGATAGATATATTGAAGTTTTCATTAATAAATTCCAGGCTAAAATCAATCATATATTTTTGATTTCTGAAGAACTTTTTGTAATATTTCTGATACATCTTGGATATTTTATCATGTTTCCTATTCCACTTACGCGGTTCATATTCCTCCTAAAAATGTTGAGTCTGATACCTTTAACAACATTTAAAAATGGTAAAAATATGCTGCTTGGCATTTAGTAAAAATTTGTAAGCAGGGACTAAAACCGAAACAACAACCGTTAGTTTTAACCAGTAAATTCGAATCAAACCGAAACCGAAATATATTTTTTTAAGAGACCGTAACCGAAACCGAAATGGATATTGTTTTGGTTAACCGTAACCGAAACGAAATAGCCGGGTTCATTTCTATTATTTAATTTTATAGAACTAGCTGATGTTATCTCGAGTTTAAACACAACTGTGTCAGGTGAAATTGACGAAAGAACCCAATCTATTGAATTGAGTTCTAGTACCGATTTACTCAAATGGTGGAAAGAAAATTTTCTGAAATACCCAGAACCAGAACTAACGACTATTTTCAGGTGTTAAATTAATAGTGTATCCATTACCTAAAAAACCAGAGACTGCTGTTTGGAAATCGACATTTCAGGCTCAAGATCGCTGATGAGTGAGGTTGGTTCCTAATGAAATGTCTGTTAACCGATCAACCTGAAGCCTCCTTTGTTGTGTTGTGTGCCTCTGTTTAAAGTTATGTCAATAACATAGCAAGACCTCGAGCCTGTAAAAAACTACAAGTTAAGAGTAGATAAGGCCTATCGTTTAAACAGTCTTAAAGTAATTGAAAAATGCTTCTATATGAAATACTGCATGAAAAAAAAAAAAAAACCAGAAACTTAAAGAAACTGATTATCTTTCCTAATTTTCGGTAACTGACCCCCGCTTAAGAAAATTTGTGGCCCCTCTGCTGGTCTCCAGCTGTCTGCTAAAAGTCAAACAGAGGCAAAGCTAGACATATGCCTAGGACAAATAATGAAATTTAATGCCTTTCGTTGGAAATGGCTAAAGGAAACTAGACAAATAATGCCTGCTCACTTTTCTCGCCACTTTTCTGGTGAAGTTATTAACATGACTTTATTAACACTCAATTTGTGGTCGTTGCCTCGAATCATTTTCTCTTTGCGTGCACCACACACACTGAAACCATTTAAAATGCGCAAACAAAAAAGCAGGAAATGAAAAATAGTGTACAAGTAAAATGTTAAAAATTATAGACATGGCTGGCATTTGTTTAAGCCAACCCCAACGAAAGACCACAGAAAATTGGCCACCAAAACACCGTTGGAAGCTCCCCACTCGGTTGGGGCCGATGCTGGGGCTGGGCATGCAGAGTGCGTTCGTTGTTGTAGTTGCTGTTGGTTGGAGGTGCCACTGTTGCAATATGTGGCAAGTGTTGCTGTTGTTCTTGTTGCTGGTGGTTTTTCTTGCCTGAGGTTTTTGCCGTTTTTAACGACTGTCAGTTTTGTGGCTGACATCTGCGCTGGTTAATATGGCAAAGCGAGTGGCAGAGGGCTGTGAGTGGCGAGGAGAAGTGGATTCATAGATAGATAGCAGCTGTTGGGTGTCTATTATGGAATGAAATTGGCACATTAATTCCCTTAAATCCCCCAAAGCCTCTACGGAGGTACACTTCACCCCTTCCTCGTGATATTTACATGCACTTTTTCTCATTTTTCTGTCATTCTTATTTATAAAATAAATTGTACAGAATGGCCAGACAACTGACCAAACAATAAAAGCGCCCACATTAATCTTTTGCGGCCTTCGCGAAGGCAGCGGCTGCCGGACGGAGGAGTCATGGGAAGTCGTACCCCTTTTCGCTCTCTGTCTCTTTTTCGCTTGCCAATTTCCGCTTGCAATGCTGCAAACTTCCGGGCATCCCAAAAACTCTCAACAACTCGCCAACAGCATTGGCGACGAAATTGCTTAAATGTAAATAAATCAGTGGTAAGAAAATGTTCAGTGGTCAGCTGGTCCAGCGTTCCTCCTGTAAGTGTCGGCTTATAAATCAGGCAGTCCGGTTGCCAGCTTGGCTGACGGACAACCCGGGGAACTGGCATTAATGGTGGCTTAAGTGAAGAAGAAATGCGCTTAATTGCTTGGCATTTATTTGCGCGCAGTTGCAAGTTTTATTAGCTGCAGACCGTGAAAAGTCGTTTGTCATTTTTAACAATCAATTAAAAACAAATGCTGCATAAATACATGAAGTTTAGTCCAGTTCTTTTCGTGTTTTTTGCAACTGTTTTTATTGTCCAATGTCCAATTGTAAAACGAAAACTCTGTGAGTCATTTGTCATCGTTAGTGGCAGACACAAAAGATTTTCCCTGTGTGTCTAGCAAAAAGAATGTGTGTTTAATTCAGCTAATAAAATTCAACTGGAATTGTCAATGAGCGAGCAGGAGAAGCGAATGGGAAGAGCGATTTGGGATAGAATGCGTTCTATTTGCAGTTGGCTGACTCCAACTTTTAGGGGAACGGAAGTGAGATGGTGAGTTTTGAGTAGGAAATTAAACACAGCTGGGAAAAAATTCTAAAAGCCCTTGAAAAACTATTATTGTTACCTAGGCCATACACTGACTTTCCTGCCAAATCCCCAAAGAATCCCTTCAGGTGGCCTTAATTTAAAGAGATGTGCACTTTGTACTGAAAATTTTAATGGTTTACCGTTGAATACATTGGCTTACTCGTATAGAACTGTCTAACTCGAAACAAAAAAAAAAGAATGGTACCGGTACTGTTTCAAAGGAAAGATTTTTGTGCTTGGTCACTTCCGCAAAGACTCATTCATGCAAGTGTTTTGGACTTTAACCACTTTGTAACAGCATTAACGGAACCGGAATCCTAACCGACATAACCGTTTACGGAACCGATGTAAGATTTTCTTGCCACCTTTCAACAGAAGGCCGAAACGTTGGAGCGGACAGCTTCTGTATTTAAACGACTGATAATTCTTGTCACATGTTTTACATAACATAACGATCGGAAAGACCTCTAAAATATGTGATTTTCTTGCCACCTTTCAAGAAGGCTTCAAATTCACTCTGTAAAATAACTAATTTGTTTTACAAATTTACGTGTATCTTTGGAAAGAATCTAAAAATTTTGTGCTCGGGTGTGGCTCTTGAAAATAATTTCCGGACTTCTTACATGTATTAAAACCAGTGGCTCGGTCGTCTGTTGTACATGCCGAGAACTTCAACACTGAGTACAAATTGTCGATTTTTGTATGTATGGCAAGTACAAGTATGTACAATACGTACTTACATTTAAAATTCAGTTGTCTTTCATATTTGCATTCGTTTAGCGCCTAGCTCGAATCAGTATTTTTATTCTTGCCACATACGGTCACACTAATCTCGAAATATATTAATTTTTTTATATTTTAACTCTTTGGAAGCATTCCATTTGCAATTAACAGAGATTTCGTCTATGGAATGAACCACATAATACGGGAACTAACTGTGGCCAAGCTATGCTGCGTTTGCTTGGCCAGTCCGGGTGCTTGTGTGGACACCAACTGGCTGAATATATACACGACTCCGATAAAGCACAAGACTTGACTATTATGATAGAGGAGACGACTGGCCGAGGGATGAAGCCCGCTATGGATCTACCTGAACACATATGTCCCTCTTGCTTGGCAGCGGCAAGAATTGCTTTGAATTTCAAGCAGCTATTGGAGTTGAGTCTGAAGCGCTTAAAAGTGCAGTCGGAGCGGAACACCACCACAGAAGAAAAGACCCTCACAAACATTGGAAAAGCGAGCAGAGAGCGGCCTTTCGAGAGTTCCCTTTGCCCAAAGACCTTTACCACTAAGCATAACCTGGAGCGACACCAACGCACACATACTGGCGAGCGACCCTTTGAATGTCTCCACTGCTCGAAGACCTTTGCCGTAAAGTGCTATTTAGAGGGGCACCTGCACACGCATACTGGCGAACGCCCTTTTAAATGTACCCAGTGCGCACAGTCTTATGCCCTGAGGAGCTCTCTAAAGGCACACCTGCGTACTCATACTGGTGAGCGGATCTTCCAATGTTCGCAGTGCTCGAAAACCTTTTACACAAGAAGCAATCTAAATCAACACCCACGTACTCATACTCACGAGAGACAGAAACACTTCGAGTGTTCCCACTGCTCGAAGACCTTTCGCAAATAAGCGCAATCTGGAGCGACACCAACTTTCTTATACTGGCGAGCGACCTCACTCATGCCCAGAATGGTCAATGTGATTTGGCCGAATAAGCATTCTTAATAAAGACCTACTTACTCATACCGGCCAGCGACCCTTCAACTGCTCTCAGTGCTCGAAATCCTTCCTCCAAAAAGACTCTCTGAAGAGGCATATCCGTACGCATACTGGTGAGCGTCCTTTCCAATGTTATCACTGCTTTAAGGCATTTTGCCAGCCATACGATCTAAAGAAACACTATGAGTTCCCATATTTGTATAAGATTTCAAAAGAAAGTACTTTCTGTTAAATAATACGAAATGTGAATATCGATTATAATTTTACTTTAAATGTCAAACGACTGAAACTTTTTTGTTGAATATTTTTTCGTTATATAACAAAGGAATAAAATGATTTGGACTTATCTCAGAATTTGCTTTTTACAATATTTTAACAAATTTTATTTAAACCGGTACGTACAGATACGGATTCGGTACGTACAGATACGTACCGGTATACCGAAAACCGAAACAAATTAAAAACCGAAATATAACCTTTTACCGAAACATTCATTTCGGTTCGTACCGGTACCTGTACCGGAACCGAAAATCTTTCTGTAAGAATCCAAAACAACCAAATTGCTTTTGCACTTCCTGATGAATGAATCAGTGGATGCCGATAAATATTACTTTCGTTAAGGACACACCTTCAAAATCATTTCAAGGGCTTTCGTAAGATATAAAATTAGCTTGTTCTGCTTGCAAGAACAAGGAGTACTCGATCCATATACTTCAAACCTATAGATCTTTCAAATTCTGAGAACTGTGCGCACAGACAGACAGTCCTTGAACGCGTAGATCTAAGAGACAGAGGCACACATTTGATCTTTAGACTTTTTATACCCTTGGTGAGGGTATTATAAAATTGTGCGGATGTTTGTAGCGCATTGAAGGAAGCATCTCCGGCAACATAAAGTATATTATTCATGATCAGCACGACGAGCTGAGTTGATTTAGCCTTATCCGTCTGTATGACCGTCCGTCTGTCTGTTTCTATGCTATCTCCTCCGTCAGTTTGAAAGCTATCTTCACCAAACTTTGCACGAGTCTTTTGGTACATATACGCTGCACATTTGTCGAAACCGGCCGGATCGGATAACTATAGCATATAGCTGTCATAGGAACGATCGGTCGGAAAACTAGTTTTAGCGAGAAAATCTTTTTTTGTTTTCTATAGAAACGCCTCCAAACTTCGTACTTTTTAGTTTGCTATGCTTTCACATGATTCCACCAATTTTGGTCGAAATCGGGTATCTATACAGTATAGCAGTCTTATAAAAGTAGTCTCTGAAAAGTAGTCTTAGAAAAACTTTTTTGTTTTCAATGGAAATGTCCTATAAAATGGCATTTATTCATTTGGAATGCTTTCACATAGTTCTACAACTTTTGGTCAAAAATGGATGACTATAGCATATAGCTCAGTCGAAAAACTAGTTCTAGTAAGAAACACTTCTTAGTTTTAATGGGAACGTCTTTATCATTGGCATATACTTATTTTATATACTTTTTCACAATTCTACAAAGTTTTGTCAAAATCGGATGACTTTAGCATACAGCTGCAGTACGAATGATCGGTAGAGAAAGAAATTTCTAGTGAGAAAACCTTTTTTGTTTTAAATGGGATCGCCTCCTAGTTTCGTAATTGCTTGTTTGTAGTGCTATTCTATGATTCCACAAAGTTTAGTCGAAATCGGACATCTATATAGAACAGCTCCCATAGAAAAGTAAGGTCCGAAAAGTAGTCTTAGCTAGAAAATCTTATTTGTGTTTAATGGAGGCTGCTGGTGTATGCAAAACTTCGGCCGAGCCGGAGTTAACTTTCCCCTATTTATATTTATTATGTGATTAGAGTGTGGCTGTTTTTATACCCTATAATTTTGCCCAGAAGTTGGCAACGCATAGAAATATTTGTATTCGACCCCATAAACTATATATATTCTTGATCAAGGCGACGAGCTGTGTTGATTTAGCCCTGTCCGTCTGTCAGTCCGTTCTACGCAAGCTAGTCTCTTAGTTTTAAAGCTTTCCCGCTAAAATTTTGCACCATCTTTTTTTTTCTGCACGATCGGATAACTATATCTTACAGCTCCTATAGGAACGATCCGTCGAAAAATTGGTTTTAGTAAGAAAAACTTTTTTGTTTTCAATGTAATCGTCTGAAAACTTTGTATTTATTGGCTTTCAATGCTTTTTCTTAATTTTACCAGGTTTGGTCAAAATCGGACAACTATATGGTATAGCTCCCATACAAAAGATATGTACCGTCTTAACATATGGTATTTGTTTGTTTTATATGCTTTCACATAATTTTATAAAGCTTTGTCAGAATCGGGGACTAAAGCTTATAGCTCCCATACGACCGATCGGTTTGAAAATGGGTCAAAGTATAAAAAAAACTTTGTTTTTAATTTTTTTCAATGTTTCAGTTCCCTAATTTGGACATCAATAATAACACAGTGGAACTTTTTTAAGGTCATTTTCTGTTTACGCCTTGGGACCCCGATATTTTTGAAGTACATACCGAAACTAAAAAAATACCCAAAGGATTTGGCCCCATCACATCGGATAGGTAGTTTTTTTGATACCCACCATTTTTTCACCCCAACCGGAAATTTCGATAAAAGGATCCTTTTATGAAGTCCATATATCATAATCCGTTTGGAATTTTGTTTTAATATCTTTGGCAAAGTTAAAGATAAACATATATAAGAGGAAAAAAATTTTTTAACTGATGACCCAAAAAAATGGCGTCTAGTGCTTCAAAACTTGAAAAATATCGGAAAAAATTACAATTTGTTCAGCGTTTTTAGCCGAAGCGTTTCAGCGAAATTATTGCAAGCAACAATATAAACAACTCTCTAGTACATGCCAGCTTCATACGATCTCCCCTTCTTACCATTTCGGAACTCTGAAAGTGATTTTTTACATACGGCCACAGGGAAGACCATTTCGTTTTGAGTTAGCGGTTTCGGTCTATCATCTTCAATATCAGGCTCGTATATTGTCTTATGTGGGTACTTCATCCGGATTCGGACGCTAGGGCGTTTCGGCACTATCAGGCATTCAAACTGGAATTATGCCTGTAAAGCGACCACATATGTTGTGCATTCAACGCTGGCATATTAAGATAAGCAGAAAAATTAATGCATGCGTAGCGTTAGGTTTTGACGTGGTCATTTGGGGTCTTTTATCCACACCGTGTTCGCTGCCAGGTATTTTCTTGCCTCGTCGAACCATTGTTCCGGCTGTAAGTGACAAACCTCCGACGCGATTGGTCAACCATTGGCCCCGGCCACGGATACTCTGGCCTTGGCCAGACTGAGTTATACCTCAGTCTTAGACACTACCTTACAGATGGCGCCCGAGCAGGGAATTCATAAAACTCAGTTTTCTGCCTAGTCGATGATACCAACACAAAAAGTGGCCGTAACGATTGCCGCACACTGTTTTTGGCTTATAGTCTTCACCGCTTGGATCAACTTTATCGAAATAAAGGGTATAAGCAGGCTTAGATTTCAGAGAAAACCTCATTCTTAATTCATTTTTGGGCACTATATGGCCGCAAACTAAACAAAAATTATCAATGCTTGGACTCCGGCTATTTTTCATATTAAATTTATTTTATTTAAGCCTTAACAACACAATAAAGAATGCACCTTATGTAGCTGGCCTACACTTTTACAGATATCATGTCCAAAGCTGCTCTCTATTCTTGCTCTTTCTTGTGAAATATGCTCTCACATAACGGTAAAATATTTGCTTGAAAAACACGACAAAAACAAAACGCTTTATATAAAATATCACTTTCGGAGTACCGAAATGGTAAGAAGGGGTGTTCGTATGAAGTTGGCATGTATTAGAGAGTTGTTTATATTATTGTTTGGGATAATTTCGCAGAAGAAAGGTTGCCAAAATTACCAGTAAGTTAGCCGTTTCTGCCAAAAAAAAAATAAAAAAAACTGTAATTTTTTTAATTTTTTCAAGTTTTGAAGTTTTAGAGTCCATTTTTTTGGGTCAGTCGATTAAGGTATTTTTCCTCTTGTATATATCTATAACATTGCCAAAGATATAACAACAAAATTCCAAGTGGGCTATGAATCATAACTTATGATATATGGAATTCATAAAAAGGGTCCTATTTTCAAAATTTTAGATGGGTGTATCAAAAAAGGGTATCAAAAAAGTACCTTCACGATGTGATGGGGCCAAGTCCTTTGGAGATTTCTTAAGTTTTGGTATGTACTTCAAAAATATCGGAGTGAGTTGCACTGTGTAACTAATATATACTTTTAAACAGATGTTGCAAAGTTTGTTCGAAATCATTATATCAAAACGAGCATTTGCAAGGGTATTAAAACTTCGACACAGCCGAAGTTTGCTTAGCCTTCTCGTTTTTTCATTAAATGCCATCAACATTCCTTTGAATTGTTTTTAAAAAATGCCCCCTAAGGCATGGTATGATTTGTTTGGCATGCAGCGCAAATATTTCGGCAATTCTTTTTGAAAATATTTATTTATGATTTAGAGTACAATCGCCGCAATTTTTATGTCATCAGAAACCTATTTGATGTCGCTGGGCTTAATTGCCGCCTGATTGATGGCCTTTGACGCGGCGACGTCCTTTTAATTTATAATTTATGTGGTGCATTTTGATTAATTGATTTCAATTTGGGATGTTAGATTTTGGTGCTGGACTTTGACTCGGTGTGGTTTTATGGTTTGACATGTGGCCGTATTAATTTCGTACAGGTAAACATTTGAGCTGTGTGCGTGTGTGTGTGTGTGTGTTGGTTACCTTTTGGCCTATCTGGAAATCTAAACAGCTCCTTGAGCCTGGCAAAATTTACAAGTCATCGAAGCGGCGACCAAAATTTGCATAATTTGCTTTCCATGTAGGCCTTTCATAAATGATGACAATGATCTCCACTGCTCTCTTCCTCTCGCTTCGGTCGCTGGTGTCGTCTGCTATATAGTTGAGTTCCCCTGTGTTTGCTTTGCTTAAGCGAAAATGGTGTTAAGTGCTTTCGCATACAAAATTTACATGGCTGACAATTTTTGAACGCTGTATCGGGCGATGGCAACGTCGGTTGTCGCTTTAGTTAGGTTGACATCCTTGTAGCGTAGTTGTTGTACTCATTGTCGATTGTCGGTTGTTGCTCTGTGGTTGTGTCGCTCAGCTTGACTTCCGTTTCCGTGTGTTTGTATACGCGGCCTGTCAATATTTACCATTTGCTACAAGGCAACCCAAACAGAGGACACGCCGACGCCCACCACACGCCCCCTTTGGTCGGTGCGAGCCGTGTTTGTGAACATCAAATTACAGGCCTAGAAATGTTTGGTCAAAGTTCAGGTCATTGAACCAGGTGGCAAACAGGATATTTTTCTAGAATTGTTTAATGATAAGAATGCCATTTATGGATTTCCCTGCATTTGTTATTAACTTATTCGATACTTTTTTGCTTTGAAATATCCAAATGTGTACGGAAACAAATTCTCATTGGAATTTATATTCTTTATTTTCGAACAAAAAATTTTCTGTCTAATTTGTATGCCTTGATTAGAATCGATGAAAATCAAGAATAATAATCATGCTTGAATAATAAAAATTAAACTCGGCAAAAATATCATCAACGATTTATACATATAAAAGTCGACAAATAAATAGTATTTTGGATTTATATAAAAAAAATCATTCAAAATTACGGACGAAGAAAAAACGAGAGCGTTAGTTAAAGTCGGACCTGTCCGACTTCGATATACCCGTTATACAGGGAAATTAATGTTGTATAGCCTTCTCTTATATAAGTTAACAGAGCATTAACAGTAATGGCAACATTTCAATGTTATTTAAACAAACAGAGCACGTGGCGCCAAACAGTATGCAACATTTTTTATAACTTGTATAACTTTGTCATTTATTATTCGATGTGTTTGAAACTTTCAGAGATTGTAGATATTGTGCTCAAACACTACACTGCAAAATATGAGCTTGGTATCTTCAAAATTGTAGGAGTAATAGGATAGGAGTCCACATACAAAATTTGGTGGCTCCAGCTTTTCCACGAGTACTCCATGAGTAACGAGTATACAAAAACAACTTTAATAATTAATAGCGAATATTTTTTCTTTAATGAAAATCCAAAAAAAAAAAAAAACCATAAATGCTTCATATATATGCTATGCCTTCTATGCTATATGCTAATATTATTCATAATTCATCACTAAAAAAGGCCTAAGAGTTCGACCCTAGCCAAGCGAATAAACTTTATTCAAGCAAGCGCATTAATGAATATATTTGCTAAGAACAAACTATCTACAGGCCTAGATCACATTCCTAATATTATACTAAAAAACTTACCAACTAAAGTAATTCTAGAATTCTGCACTCTAGCAAAACTACAAAACTAATAATCACCCCAAAAAGAACACAGACAAAAACAGTATTTAAAACCTTAGAACAATCAGTTTGCTTCCAAACATTAGTAAGATTTTTGAAATCATCATCAACATAAATATAAACAAGCATATAGAGGAAGAAGATCTGATTAGTCATAAGCAATTCGGCTTCAAATACGGACATTCAACAGTCCATGCCAATAACCTTCTGGTTTCGGAAATTAACTGGAGTTGAAATAAAAAATGTGTTACAGGGGCTTTCTTTATAGACCTGGAAAAAGCGTTCGACAAAGTTTGGATCCAAGGACTTTTTAAGCTTATGAGCTTCCAATTTCCACTTAATCTTCTCTTACTTGTTTACAATATGTTATCAAATAAAAAGTTTAGAGTCCAAATCAACCAGTCCTCCAGCGAAGAAGACTTCCCCGTAACAAACGGGTTACAACAAGGCACCGTCAATGCACATTTACTATTTAATCTGTATATTTTAGACCTAGTAGAAAAAATGGACAATCGGGCCTGTTCCGAATTCCGAAAACAAGTGGAATTGCCGCAAATCGAGTTGATTGCTGTTCTTTTTCAAAACGTGCGCTGCAGAGTCAGCGGAATTAAAAGGAATTGCTAATTAAAGCATTAAAATACTTCCCCAATATGATTAACTAAAAATACGAAATTAGTTAAACATTTCTAAAATCGTTTTACATCATTACTTAAGCTGTTTTAAGTTGAATTATAGTTTTACACAATTTTTTAAAAACTTCTAAAAAATATTGCATGAAACACAAAACCGAGTGGTCGTGACCAAACCGTGCTGTTCTGAATTCCACTTTATTTTTTAGTCGGTTTCGACCTTCAATCGGCGGCTGCTTGGGTTGCTGAATATAAATTTATTTAATCGGACAGAACTTTTTCTATATCATTTAGCTATGTTTAACAATATTTGAAATGCCATATTCAAATGAAATATTTAAATACTGGCTTAAGTAAATAAAAATAGGGGAAAGTTAACTTCGGCTCGGCCGAATTTTGTATACCCTTGCAGCTTCCATTGAAAACACAAAAGTTTTTCTAACTAAGAGTACTTTTTGAACCTTACTTTTCTATGGGATCTATACTATATAGATGTATGATTTCGACCAAACTTGGTGAAATCATATAAAAGCATAACACACTGTTAACTACGAAATTTGGAGGCGATCCCATTTAAAACAAAAATTTTTTCTCACTTGAACTAGTTTTTCGACCGATCATTCAAACTGCAGCTATATGCTATAGTCATCCGATTTTGACAAAACTTTGTAGAATTGTGTAAAAGTATATAAAATAAGTGTATGCCAATTATAAGGACGTTTTCATTAAAAACAAAAAAGTTTTTCTCACTAGAACTAGCTTTTCGATCGATCGTTTCTATGGCAGCTATATGTTATAGTCGACCAAACTTAGTGAAATAGAAGGATAGTAATTAAGAAATACGTAGTTTGGAGGCGTGTCCATTAAAAACAAAAAAATTTTTCTCTTAAGACTAGTTTTTCAACCGATCGTTCCTATGGCAGCTATATGCTATAGTCATCCGATCCGGCCGGTTCCGTCAAATGTGCAGCGTATTTGTACCAAAAGACTTCGTGCAAAGTTTGGTGAGGATAGCTTTAAAACTGACGGAGGAGATAGCATAGAAACAGACGGACAGACGGACAAAGCCAAATCAACTCAGCTCGTCATGCTGATCAAGAATATATATACTTTATGTGGTCGGAGATGTTTCCTTCTATGCGTTACAAACATCCGGACAATTTTATAATACCCTCTGCAAGGGTATAAAAATTATTCATAATTCAAATTGAAGTCATGTTACCCAAAATTATAGTGCCAACTTTAAAAATATTTTCGCGCCAATGATAAAGCAAACATGTCAACCCTAGGCCCGTTTGGGTACCCTTCAAACCAATCTGCCATTTATTATTTTATCATTTGCAATAAGAACCTTCTCATCGGGTCGTGTCAAAGTTTTTAGTATAGCTAAGATAGCTCAGCGCCTATCGCCCATCGCCACCTACCATCGCCCATCAGTTCCCACGGCAATTGAGCCTACACCCCGGAACCGACGCAGTACCAATCCTACTGCCCAAGGATTGCCAATCCCGGCACACGGCCAAAATTTGTAATAAGCTTGATCTGCGTAGGGACAATAGGAGTCTACATACAAAATGTTGCGGCTCTAGCTCTTCTACTCTCCGAGATCTAGGTGTTTATATAGACAGACGGACATGACTCTATCGACATACTCTTTCGCTTACCATCCCTATCCTATGCATTTTGCCTCTAACTGAGCAAGCAACGCAGGCCTGCCCACGATGAAATTAGTATAAGGTGGTCCCGTCCGTAAAATCTCTCCCTTATTGTATGTTGACAAATGAGTGTGAGCCTACTAGTTTCATGTGAGTGAGTGAAAAAGCAACATTTTCTGTGTTTAGTCCTTAGAATGGCAGTGGGATAAATTTGCAGCCTACTGTAGCAACCTATGCCCTATGTCAAATGATTTTTGGTTCACGCGGCGGTTCACAGCACCACTGTCTCGGAAGCAATTAGCCGCCTTGCCCCAAATATTGTCCTGGGATGAAGGCCTCCACCAATAAACGAGGCTGAAAAATCCTTACCTTGAAGCACCCGGACCACTTTGGCGCAGCTCCGTTTGGGGTACTCGGCATCGCTAAATAGCTACCTGGCAAGAATCAACCAAGCAGTAGCAGATGAATGTCCCAAATGTTGGCAAACACCACATGACACGGTTGACCTTTCCAACTGCCCAGCTGACTCCACTCACCTTAACACAACACACCTCTGGACAAATCCAGTACAAGCAGCCACCTACCTGGGACTGGATCTGGAGAACCCTGACTCCAATTCATCTTAACCCCACTTTTCTATATCCCCCACCGTTTCCTTTTAACTTTTCTCTCTAAACTTTCTCTCTCTCTATCTTCCCTCAACAAATGCGTACCTTACTCTACTCAACAGAACCCGCTACAACAACAACCATCTCCATCCGCCATCGCCATCAGCCATCTACCATCGCCCATCGCCATCACCCATCGCCATCGCCCATAGCTATCTACCATCGCCATCGCCCAGCGCCATCAACCATCGTCCATCTCCAAAAGTGGGTGAGTGAATTGAGTTCGTCGTTTTGTTCAAATAAATCTGGTAACTTTAAACAGCACTTACCATGCTTCAAACTTCTTCGCAATTTCCTTTCAAAGAAAACCCACACTTATTTCATTATTATTATACATTTTTATTAAATTTACTTTATTAACTAATTTCCATTGTTATAAACTTTAACTTACAGCTAAGTACATCTGTTTTTCGAGTTAAATATTTTACATGCAGTTTGCTTAGCCTTTATTTGTGGATTTATTAAATATTTTCCAGTTTAGTTTTAGTAATTTATTTAAAGTTTTACATTCATTGTTTTAGTGGGCGTTTGCCCTTTTCATTCCTTTGGGGCGTTTTACGTATAAAATGCATTGGTTGCTGGGCTAATTTGAATTCTTTACTCACTTAGATTTACGGAGTGTTTCCATTAAATTCTGTTTAACTAGGCTAAATGTTAATCTTAGGGACTAAAATGAATTTGATTTATGAGTGTTGGAATTGTGGTATTACATTTAATATAATTATCGGCTAAATGAAATGAACAACAGTTTAATGAATTGGGTTTTCGCTTAAAGCTGATTAGTTTAAAAAATATATTAACAATTTATGTCTAGTTTATGTTGATTTCGGAAATTAGAGCTACGAAGGGAATTAGTTTATACATTTTACATGCAAGACTTATGGCTAGTGGAAATTCCCTCTTTGAGTTTTTCTCTTGGCTGCATTTCAACTATTGTAAGTTAGTTTATTGTTGTAAATTTTTACAGGTTTTCTGTTTTGCTGCTTTTAAAAAGTGCTCGCCCTCCTCCGTCCGTCCACCGGTACTGGTAAATGCTTTAAAATTCATTCCGTCTGCCTCGCATCACATACAACTTATAGTCAATTTTTCACTAAGATTTCTCCCCGATTTCCTTGCCGCGCATTTCCTTCACATATAATTTTGATTCGTTTGAGTTGAGTTGGTTTTCATTTAGCGTCAAAATCGCGTACCAGTTCCATGATTGCGATCCTGGGCAATGAGCACCTCATCGCCGTTCAGCTGATGGTGCAGTTCCTCAGGCACGGTCTTCAACAGTTGCGGTTTGTTCTGGAGAAAGTGAAAGTGGCAGAGAAATGTTTAATAAGAATTGCTTTCCCATTTGCTTTTTATATCAAAAAGTCCGGCAAAAAAATTGATCGATGACTCCGAGTTGTGACTCAGCAAACCGCTGACACAGCAATTTTCTGGTCATCCATAACCCTTGATCCCTCTACAGACAGCTTTAAACTGTTAAAAAATTCAGTGGAATTTCAATGGCTTTTTCCTAGCCCCAACGAGCTGGGTTCAAAGCGGTAAATGACCTCAGAATGTGCACCAAAAATGACAGCCGCAGTACAGTAAAAAAAAAATAACAAATAAAGGAGAAAAAAGTGCCGTCCTCTCTCGCACCCTTTGCTCTCTATAAATATGCCATTATGTATACTTTTGGCGACGCGGCAATGCGTTCAGAGCCATCGCATTGTCCTGGCTAAAAATTCGCATTACATGAACTTTGGCAGAGACAGAGAACTTTGCGTTTTTACCAACATTTCAGGCGAAAGGACACTGCGGTGTGGCAACTTTTGACTCTAATGATTGCAATTATTATAGCCCCCCGTCCCTGCTTGACCTAGCTGTTGGAAAAACAAATCCTCATCAGAGACAGCAACAGAATTTACACATTTTTTGCCTTGCCTTGGCCTTTCCTTTCCCTTCTGCTATGCCCGCGGGATTTTTCGGCCTCTGCTTAAACCTGCCTCTGCTTTCGCTCGGTGTATGTACGAGTAAGTATGTATATGGAGGAATGTGGAATTCGTAATAGCTGCGGGTACTCAAATAATGCTCGCCTCGTTAATTTTTGAAGCAGGACTCTTTAGTGTTTCATGTTTTATTTGCCATTTTTATTTTGTTGTACTGTTGGGTTTTTATTTTGTCAGTCAGAAGCCCCCCGCCACTTGGCTGTCTGCGCCATTTGTTGCTGTTTATTTCATTCCCTCTTGTTTTATGGCATTCCGTTTTTGTCATTGTGTCCACTAGACTCTCTCTCTTGGGTTAGCCATTTTGTGATGAACCAAGAATTGATAATTAAAAGTTGAAATTAATGAATTTCACTTCTTTCGACTTTAAGAACTGGGAAAATATTTGTTGTCTCTTTTTAAATTTAAAGTGCACAGCATAAATACCTTTAGAGTTATGACTCTGAACTGTTTTTTGCTGATTTGGAACCCGTTTTGAAACGGAAAATAATTAACTCCAAATTTCTAGATCATAAGCAATTATAAGATATGGCTCTGATGCAATTTTATTTAAAAAGTAAAATTTTGCTGACCCTGAAATTACCACCTCTTCCAAATGAAAATGCTACAAAAAAGGTTATTGCATGGGCA
This sequence comes from Lordiphosa collinella, assembly GCA_018904265.1. Taxonomy (NCBI): domain Eukaryota; kingdom Metazoa; phylum Arthropoda; class Insecta; order Diptera; family Drosophilidae; genus Lordiphosa; species Lordiphosa collinella. Next base: position 78,073 of record JAEIFV010000169.1, on the reverse strand, counting down.
GACTCATTAAATTGCAAATTCTAGTTACCTACTTTAAATAAGCTCCATAAGCTATTTTTATACTTTGTACCAGAGGTACACAGAGTATATTAAGTTTGTGCAAAAGTTTCCGTCTGACCGTTAGTCTGTCTATTTGTCCGTATGAACAAACAGATCTCAGAGATGGTACACAGAAAAAAAACGGCGAGATAAATTCAATCTTATTTTGCTTAGAGTAATCCTGGCACGAGCATAAAAATTCAATCTCAATTTACGGAATATTCTACTCAATTCAATCTTTAAATGCTTGACGCAATCCTTTCGAGCTTGTTTCATTCCATATGTGCTTACTTCAATCCCTTTCGAGATCACAATGTTCATAAATTAGGAACTATAGCAGAAAGCGCGCCGCAGATCTTGCAAGATCTGAGCAAGGCAACGTAGCTTTATTAAATCATGCTGCAAGCGTGGCTGCTCGAAAGAATAGGCAAGACACCCTTGCAAGTGTTTTACTGCTTCTGCTACATTAAGAGTCAGCTATACTTAACGGTTATTGATGGCAAGGTGTTAAATGTGTTGACGGGCACCTGGTCATCTCAAGCTTGCCCAATTTGCGGATCCAAACCTTCGGATTTCCTTAAAAACAAACATTTCAAGTGTGCAATCCTCAGCCACTTAAAGTACGGATTAACTCGTCTACACAGCTGGATACGATTGCTCGAATTTATTTTGCATGCAGCTATTAAAGTAGCGTGAAGAAGTGGAGAATTTCACAAGAAGACGACAAGAGAGAGGAAAGGTTTCTCAGCGAAAGAAAGAATTTCAGGTTTTTTTTGGGAACACCTTGAAAGTTGACCAACCAAAAGTTGGAGGATTTGGCAGTACAAACGATGGAAACACTGCTCGTCGTGCATTTTGTGAGCCACAAATATTTTCAGATATCACCGGCATCGATAAGCAGCTAATTGAAAATTTCAGAATCATTTTAATATGCCTTTCATGCCAGTTGCCAATAGCTGTTGAGAAATTTCAAGCCTTTTGCTATGGGACTGCAGAAATAATTATCGACAAATAACCTTGGCTGCCAATAACCGCAACAGTACACAAGATTCTGGTTCACTCAAGTGGCATTATTCAAAATACATTTCTTCCTGTTGGATATTTTGGAGAGGAAGGAGCCGTATCGCGGAACAAATATTATAAGTCGGATCGCCTTCATCACGCGAGAAAAGGAAACAGGATACAAAATTTCACAGACGTTTCAGAAAGCGATAGATACTTGCGATCCAATCATATCTTTAGTGAATTTGGATAGGAGAATTCAGCGACAGAAGAGAATGTGTCTTCCTGTTGAAGTTTTGAATTTATTGGAAAGCTCTTTTAATTCGGACGACACATCGAAGGATCAATGCAGCTTTTTTGAAATTGATAATCTTTTCGAAATTCCATGCAATATTGAATTGGAAAACGAAGAGCATGAATTTTTATAAAAGGTGTGTATATAAAACACATTACTTACAAGATATTTTTAATTATTGTTCATTGCAGGTCTGCAGGACGAATGCGCTTGGGTTAATTTTTCAAAAAAGATTTTTTTCGCCTTAAAGGCATGCCACGCCTACTTTTGACAAATAAATACTCGTATAGAAAAAAAACTATCCCAATATTTGCCAGCAACGTATCGACAAAAGTTCTTGGAATCGATAAGAATATAAACTGGACATAAGTTTCACTGAAACTTTTGAGTGACGCCACCCAGCCTAATTGATGGAAAATTAAAAATACTCATATCGAGTTTTTGTTAAAAAAGGCATAACTTCGCTATTGATATTTTGTTGCCTGACCTGTGCGTGTAATAGTTGTAAATCGCCGTATATCTCAACACTTACGGCGGTGTTGCTTAAGTGGCCAAGTGACATTATGTTGGAGAGGGTGCATCTTGTGGTTACCCCAAGATCCCGCTCCAAATTTAATTTTTTCAATTGTTTAGATCAGCGGTGGGCACAAAATTTGAAACAAGTAAGGGAGCTGTAGTCGAGTGCCCCGACTACAAAATACCCTGTTCCCTTGACTTCTTGTGTTTTCATAAACATATACACACACTCACACTCTAACATACACACAAACGCATGGCATGCGGCCGCGCGCGATAACTGACAATGCAAGAACCCCCCTCTCTCCCACATGCAAAATTGATTCGTATATAACTTCGGTGTTTTTCTCGTCGATCTTATTGATCTTTTCAGAATAGATAGATATTGGGCCTTACTTGATATATTTAAAGTTTGGAAGGTCTATCTAAAAAATTGTGACTCTGACAGTTTTTTGCGCTTAAAGAGGGGAGGGGGAGGAATTTTCCAAATCTGAAACAAACTCGTTTTGAATCGGGTATACACCTATCTACATGCAAAAATTTGTGGCTTTAGCTCTTATAGTCTCTGAGCAACACGCGTTCATACGGACAGACGGACAGACAGACAGAAGGACAGACGGACGGACAGACGGACATGGCTAAATCGACTCGGCTATTGATGCTGATCCAGAATATGTATACTTTATAGGGTCGCAAAAGCTTCCTTCTATCTGTTACATACTTTTGCACAACTTCATGTCTATTCACAGAAAGCTTAAAGTACTTAAAAACACTGCGTTTTATCATATTTTAATAGGGATACAATTAAATTGAACTGATGTAAGTCTATCTTCCATTTATTCATAATAATTTCGAAGTTTTCAAATGCAAAGTGGCACAACCATTTTTATCGTTCTGTTGCAGAATTTCATGAATTTTGATCTCTAAAATCATTTTATGGGTACTTAGAGTAAATGGAGACTGCATTAGAAACTATAACTAACAATGTGATTGCAAATAACTGTAAGTTTTTACTTTGCGATTTAATAAAAATCACTTAAATATGATGATGGAAAACTATGTCTATGTTAAAATCAAATATTAAAAAATGTATAAATAATTTTTCGGTAAGGCCAAAATCCTTTTAAAGAGATATCAATGCACAACCCTTTAAAAATAGTCACATTTAAATACTGCGTCGGAGTTCGCTAATGCCGGCGTTTAAATTGTTTCCCAAAATCAAGCTTAGCATTGGCGCTGATGAGCTGCCTGCTGAATTGTTCAAGGCTGGCGGTGAGGAGCTGGTAAGGTGCATGCACCAACTCTTATGCAGAGTATGGTCCGAAGAAAGCATGCCTGAAGATTGGAACCTAAGTGTACTATGTCCAATATTTAAAAAAGGAGACCCTGCGGTTTGCGCCAATTGCCGCGGGATCAGTCTCCTTCCCATCGCATATAAGGTTCTATCATGCATCCTATGTGAACGTCTAAAGCCGAGAATAAGTGAACTGATTGAACCTTATCAGTGTGGCTTAAGACCTGGACCACGGACCAGATATTTACACTGCGACAAATCCTGGAGAAGACCCGAGAGAGAGATCGACACCCACCACCTTTTTGTTGACTATACATCCGCCTTTGACACGCCAATAAGGTCAAAGTTCTTTGAAGCAGTGTCTACCTTTGGTATTCCAGCAAAGTAAGTTCGACTTTGCATGATGACGTTGAGAAGCACACAAAGCTCCGTCAAAATAGGTAAAGACCGCTCCGAGCCCTTCGATACCAAAAGAGGTTTTAGGCAGGGTGATACCTTATCGTGCGACTTCTTTAATCTGCTGATGGAGTACATACTGCGCCAGTGCCCAAATGCTAACAGAACGGGCACCATCTTTACCAGAGATAACATGCTACTTGCATATGCCGATGATATTGATATCATCGGCAAAAGCGAATCAGTGGTAAGACAGGTGTTCTCAGAGATAGAGAAGCAGTCAAAACTTATGGGCTTAGCGGTAAATGAGCAAAAGACGAAATACCTAAAATCAACGCGCAGTAAGTCAACGCTTGGACAATCTGTTGCAATGGGAGACTACAACTTCAAGGTTGTTAAGGAATTTGTCATCCTCGGAACGACGATAACCAGCGACAACAACACCAGTCTGGAAATCCGAAAAAAATTACTCTTGCAAACCGATGTTACTACGGGCTCAGTAAGGAGTTCAAGAGCAGAGCCCGCTCTCGGAAAACGAAAATTGCGCTAAACAAGTCGCTTATCATCCCAGTCCTGCTATACGGCGCAGAAGCATTGACAATGTCAAAAAAGGATGAGGCGGCAATTGGCATGTTCGAGAGAAAAGTTCTTCGGAGGATTTATGGACCTCCAAACGTTGGCGGCGAATTTCGCATCCGAATGAATCACGAACTGTACGAGCTCTATGGGGACACTAAGCTTGTCCAGCGCATAAAACAACATCGGCTGCGCTGGATAGGGCATGTTACCCGTATGAATGATAACGCTCCAGCAAAACGGGTGTACAGTCGGCATGCGAACGAGTTGGGGAGGTAATCCCCGAAGGGTCGACCGAAGCGGAGATGGCGCGACCAGGTGCAGGGAGATATTGCGAAGCTGGGAGTATCCTCCTGGTGGAATGTCACTCGGGACAAAGGCGAGTGGCGGGCATTAGTGGCAGCGGCCGAGACCGTAAAACGGTTGTGATGGCAACATTTGTATCTAACGCCTTAACACATTGTTTCATAAGGCTAAGACCACAAAATCTAAGTAACATTAATTGTCTATTAGTTTTTTGACAAAGATGTGTTTACTTTTCGAGTCCATGATCTTTCAATAAAAAACATTCGAAAAACTGAAACAAAAATATCGCTGAAAAATATATCCAAAAAATAACGATATTTTGATATTTCGATATCGATATTATAACGGGCATCGCTTTAACCTATGGAAAAAAATCTCGAAACCTCGATTCTGGCAGATTTTTTTTGATAATTCTATAAGAATTAATTTGACATACACAAAAACCAGCTCTGATAGTTCAAAATTGAATACAAATGTATGTCGACTGTACGAAAAGAAAGCACATTGTAATTAGGCAACGGAAATTGCACTTGAGAGCTGGTCAATCACGATTGTTCAATTCCAAGTGAATTTAATGCGAACAAAACAATATCCGATAGTCGGTTTATTAAGTATTCCAAAGAAAAACTTGGGACTTCTGGCCAACAATTGGGGTCGCTGGCCAAATGAGCAAATCAAGGTGTTGCAAGTTAAGTGAAAATGCCAGCGTCTAAAATGTAGCTTTTCTGTTGCCTCACAGCTTCAGCAAATTGTGCTTACCAGTTTAACTTAAATTATTTAATTAACAAACTTGAGGTTTCTCCGGAATCTAAAATTTCTCTTTACTACTTTCCTGCTCCTTTCTGTTTGCTTAGCAATTTAGATATAATTAGAAGCATCATCTAACTAAAACTCTTAAACTCTCAAACCTTACATATTCTCCCACTCTCAGGCTCCTCTACTTGAGCAGTTATCAGGCCAACCGCAAAAACCCATTTTCTGCCCCAGCGGCTGCCATTTATAAAAAATCGCTGCACAAAAGAATTTTGTGTTTTTTTTTTTTGGGCCAAGATAAATGTTTGCCTCTGCCCGCCCACCCTCAGCCCAAAAATCCACTTTGCATATTGATGCTTTCAACGTTTTGGACATTAAGCGACTTGCCAGGCACTGGCTGCTTGCTATCAACAAGGAGCAGCAGTAGCCGCAGCAGCTGCCCAGGAATAGAGAAGTACATCAAACTGACACTTACCACATCGCTGCCATAAAGGCTCATGCCCACCCCGACGCCAACTCCGACGATGCTTCCGTTTCCGCCTGCGCCATTGGCCGTGGGAACAGCCATGGGTCCGGCTCCTCCGCCTGCTGCCGAAGATGTGGCCACCAGGCCCATGCAAGTAACGGGCTGCAGCAGACCATCGCCTGTGGTCACCACACTGTGAGCGAAAATGGGCGGCGGTGGTGTCGGCGAGAAGGTGGCCAATTGTGATGGATGTGACATGGTGACACCGGTGATGGTGCTGTTGGTGCCAAACATTGGGCTGGTGGAGTACATGGGCAGGGGATGATGGGCCAGATCGATCTATGACAAAGTGAAAAAGTAAGAGAAAGAGGATGGAAAGGGGAAATTGTTAACCATGCGCTGATTTAGATGCTAAAAGGTTAGAGTGCAGGTGTTTTTGGTAAACTCAACGAGAGTTGCTTTGTGAATGTTTAGAATGTTGCGTTACACGTAAATCAGAGAGTAACAAGGGAACAAGAGTAACAGTAGGGCACATCTTAAAAATCACAAAGGACACATTACATATTTTTAGATATCAATTCCAAATATTAAACTCAAATGTTCGCAATCTCTGTAATCACTGAAATTTTCATAATAATAAAGAAAACTTTGCATAATTTTTGGCTTTCTTAAAGGAACAAAACTTCTGACATAATTTTGAGGTAAAGCATATGCAGTCTGTTAACATAATGTTAATATATTGACATTCATGTTCATTAACATGTTCATTAACATAAGAGAGCTTATAAAACATTTGCGAAGTAAGGCAGGGCCGAAAATATTAGAAAATATTATGAACTTAAATTCTTTTGAGTTTTTCAACCTTAGAAAATTGTGGGTGAAAGTTGAAATGCTTTTTCCATTTCAAAAAATTTTGTTCAAACTAGCAAAGTCTCTTCTACACACCAAAGAAAAAAATTGAAAAACTAAATTGATTAAGGAGATAAAAACTGCATTGTTGGAAGAGATCGAGCTTTAACCAAAATAGCCGATCAGAAATGCGACGGCTGGAAAAAGCGTTGAAAGGCTGGACACATATTGATAAATGCACCTAAAAAACAGTGCTCAACCTAACAAAGTACGCAATGTGTTGTGGCTTATCCATAAGTCTTCTGGGTCTTTCTCTGTCTATGATAGGCTGATTCGCTTAATCCGTTATTTTTTTTTTATTAGTTGCTTATTTGTTGCAGATCTTTAAAAAAAACCCGAAAGTTAAACAAGTTAGAAAGTTGGTTAAGCTCGACTATACTATTCTCTAAACCAGCGACAGGTGTATGCTTAGTGCGAATTTAGATGCTAAAGAAGCAGCTTAATGCAGTGCTGCTACTGCGCTGCAACAGCGAAGTTTCATTTGCCTTTATCTTGACCATCGTTCATCCGATTTTTACCGCTCTTTTGTCGGATCGATTAAGAATCCCGTTTACTAAATATGTCCAAAGAATTTACGAACCTTCTTTCTATAAAACTGTCGAGGATCGACGATTTTCTAGATTTTGTGGGCATGGTCAAATTGAAAATTAACTTGATCTGCCAGCAAGTTTAAGAAGCTTATGTCCCAAACATGTCCTGTTTTCTGACCACCGTTAATTTTTTATGAACGGAAAAAATAGACCAAAATCATGACCATTTAGTGACGATTTTTAAACTTCATATTTTTCTCTGTGTAGGTACTCTATGTACCTTTGAGTATACAGTGTAGCAGTTGTAGCCGAAAGCAGCGCTTCTTCTGCGCTGCCGCAGCGATCACTCTTGTGCTCATAACTCGAGTATTGTTTATCCGATCTTCACCATTTCTTTGGAGGATCGCATTATAATTTTGATTACTAAGTATTTCCAGAAGGTACGAACCTCTATCTCCAATCCAGAAATCGATTGTCTTTGGGACATATTTTTTGAGCCTTCTACAACGTTTTTCCCTCTAAAAATATTTAGTAATCAAGATTATTTATGTATCCACTAAAGGAATTAAAAAAAAGATATGAGCAAACAAAAAACTTTAAAGACCTGCAAATATATTGTCTGAGTAATTCCAACAACGAAATCCTATACAAACCCTAACAGCTATGGCTAGCTCATTAGATCCAATTGGATTCTTGCAGCTAACTGGGACGCTCTCAGTTTCCCCCTTCCCTTTCCCACATACACAATATTGAGAGAGAGAAATTAGAGATGGTCAGACAAATATATCGCCCGATACCCATCTGACTACTAAGACGAGGATTGTTTAAATTGCAAATAATATAAAAATATTCTAGTTCTTTAATTCTAACATAAAATGAAGTTAAGTCATTCTGGTCACTCCGGAGTCCCGCGTAGTTTTCGATGTACGCCCATCTCAAGCTCTGGCAAATGCAAAGGTTTTTTTTTGTATGCGGCGCGTGCCAATCCTCTCTCTCTCTCTCCTTCTCTCTCCTAATTATACTCTGTACCAAAGGTACATAGAGTATAATAAGTAGAAATCGGATTTTAGGTTTTTTTTTGTTTATGGTCCAAAAAATTCGAAATTTTGGCGTTTTGTAAGATGATCATATCCAAAATATGCTTTTTTTTAGGTAAAAGCATATGCTAAAATAGGTCAAAAATAGGTCAAAATAGGTCAAATTAGGTCAATTTAGGTCAAAATATATCAACATATTTTTTCATATATGAGATTTTTTGATTTGTGTTTAAGTTTATGGCACATATGTGTGGCGGTGTCCACTCGGCGCGAAATGGCCGCGAAATGAAAAACTGCATATAAAACCATATGCTGCGTAAATTTTCCGTGTCGCGATTCCGTAAACAGTTTCCACTCGACACAAAAAAGATTACCTATCGCCACTACGTTCTGTTACCAATTACGTAGCGAGTAAAGTGTTGTTAACGCCTCATATCGCGCGAAATTATGAGAGAACGAATCGAATCGATATTTCGCACGGAATTGTAAGTAAGAAGAACCAAAAACATAGCAATGAGCGCACCAAAAAAAAGATTCTGCAAAAAAGCGACGATTGCAGGCATTTTCAAATGTTGATAAAATTAATTTAATAAACGCTGTCAAAGTGAAGGTCGCACTCCGAAAAAAATCAGACTGCCAAAGCACACCAGTTGCCGAGAAGATAGCGTCTGCCATCGAGCGCTTAGTGAGCCAAACAAACCGCGTAGCAGGTCAATCTATGCAGCAGGGTCTAAAGCACATAGATATGCTATTAATAGCAGCAGCTTAGCAGACTCTGTTAAGAATCTGCGAAACATCGTTTATTTCGCGCGTAATATTCCGCGTCCAGTGGGCACCGCCCTATAATATTAAGTTGTAAGCCGAAAAGCTTCTCTCCACATCACATGATGTAAGTGTTGCATATTTATTCTTTCTTACTTTGTCTTGGACACATATTTATTTATATCAGGATAGGATGCACGCACAGTCTCCGCAATCCTGTGGAGCGCGTGAGCCAAACAAGTAACATGAATCATGTTGGGATACTTTTAGATGCTTTCCAGCCTTAATCATATATGCAACTGCATCCTTTAGTAGCATAAGTACTTTTTCTTCAATGTCATTCGGCCACAAATTCCTCAGGGCATAATTTACAAATTTTGAAATTGCATTTTGAATTTTCTATCTCCTTACTAGCAACTAGATATGGTCTTGTGGGAGTTGAATCATTGAGACTTACAACTATAAGATAGGCAATAAATAAATAAATAAATGCGAGCGGCGACCCCAATTGGTACAGAGTATAATATAGTCGGGCTTGACCGACTTTCTTCCTTGTTTCCTAATATGGCCTTACCAATATTTTCGTAAGAACTCAATGAAACGATTTTGTATATCCATAAGCCACTATGCTAAACCATGATAATGATTGCCAAATTGTGAATTCGTCTGGGCATTAAATGAAGCTTAAATAATGAGAATCTTGGAGTAGATGAACTTAATGGGGGGTATCTGAATAGCTGGCATCGATGAATAAATTAGGGTTAACATGGTAGGGTGGTTAAATTGGGAGAACATCAAACCCAATAATATCTCCTAAGTCGAATGAACATCTGAAAGAGACAAGGTCAACATATTCTCTTGTGTGATTGCCAGTTGCATCATTGAGCAAAAGAACCTCCCCGTCCGACGAGCCCTAGCCGAAAGACTCCCGATGTTGACCAAAGCTTAAGCTCATGTGCAACAAAAGTAAAGCAAACATCATCCTGGCTTGAATATCACTACACCTACTTAAAATTACTATCAATGGTAGGTGCTGGATCAGGCACACACTTTTAGTCGAAACATTTTCGGTTCGGGTCTTGAGAACTTCTTAGGCTTTACTTTTTTTGGATATTATTTATATCAGGGATGCAATCCGGTTTTGAACCGAACCAAACCGAACCGAACCGCTTTTTCAGCTGGTGAACCGAACCGCAAACCGAACCGGCGTCCCTTCAAAAATGCTGAACCGAACCGAAAACCACACATGAAAACGGTTCGGTTTGGTTTATTTCACTGACGAGACTCAAGACGCACAAATTTTGGGTATTTTGATCGAGTTGCTACGATAAGTCTTATCGATGCCGGATTTATGTAGCACCCAACCATTTTGAAACATGCAATTGTCCACCGACCTCTGAATATGCCTGTCGTAATTTAAAATTTCTTCTTTGAAAGTTGATAATCATTTGCTTGCATATATCATTTCCCTTACGGGACGATATTCTCATTAGTCTGTCGAGCCTCTATTAAAATGATATCATTATGGACGAAGCAAGCACATCCAACTATTAAAACTTTTCAATTCTCTAGGAATTCAGTATCGAAATGGTCAAAAAGTCACATATCACTTTAGAAATCATTATATTTCAAATATTGAAGTAAAAGTTCGGGGAAAAGACGCTATAGCTTTAACGCTAGCTTTCTCTGAGAAAATAATCAATATATAAAGGGTTAGTTAGACTAAATAGAGTTGGTTCAAACAATAGCCGGGGGTGTGCTACCTCTTAAAACCAGAACTAATACTTTATAATGTGTTCGATCCAACTTTATTCTTCATCAAATAGTAAGTATGTCCCACCTAGGTTTATAGTTTTTCAAACTTCTGCAGCTTCAAAAGTCCAAAACAATTACTTTCTGAACAGATTTAAGGATATTATTGAATGTAAGACTTCACAATAGGCTTAAAGGGTTAGGGCTTGGTGGAATGAAGGGTAATCTTAGAACAAAAAGAAGTTTTGAACTTGCCGCAATTTCAAAAGTATAAAAAAATTACTTTCCCAGAAGATATCAGAGTGAATTGCGATTTTTTTCGCGCAGACTTTAGAGCAAACTGGGACTTTATACTTAAGAAATGGCTTAGGGCTTGAGACTCGGCCAAATTAAAAACGATCCTTGAACAGAAATGCGTTTTTGACAACTTTTGGACTGCCTTACCATCGAAAGTCTGAAAAGAAATAGATTTTCGAACAGATTAGAGCAAAATCCTTAAGGGCTTATGTTCGGCGGAAATACGTGCGATCATAGAAATAAGTTTCTGTCATTTCTTATAAATATAATTATCAAAATATTTGGTTCGTAAACTTAAGGATGGGCTTTAAGGGTTGAGATTTTAGAGATTTTCGGCATCCAAGAACATGAAGTGGGCCTTCATTTCATTTCTGCGCAGATTTTACGGAAGAGCGGGGTTAGTTGGCCAAAAACCATTAATTTGCCTCAATCTGGTCAAAAATAAAGACTGAACCACTGAACTGAACCAGTCTTTATTTCGAATCGGTTTGCATCCCTAATTTATATGCAAAGTTTCCTCCCATGTCTCTTTCTTTTTCAAGTTTTAGCCCCTCGTCGGAATATCTCTTGAACAGCAAAGTGTATAAGTTGTATGTAGTTTTACTCAAACTAAAACATTTTTTTCTTTCAAAAATCCAGTTAAAATTATACACCGACAAATGCAAATGTTTAGATTAAAGCTAAGCAAAGGCAAACAAAATAAGCTCAACTTGTTTATCTATGTTTTGTATAAAATGTTATTCAAATTTTTGGTCTTGCGCAAATAATTTGCGTTGGTGTTCATTTGACGTTAGTTTGCCAGAGCTGTCAGTTAGACCATTCAAGTTAGCCGATTCATTTGATTTGGTTGATTGATTCAGATTGATGTATTCGTGAAGCAACAGTATTTTTATTGTATTCTCATCGTCGACTTCTGGGCTTGCAATCGCTTTAAAGCACTAAACGATTTTTTGGATTATATTATAAAGCAAAGGTTCCACCCATGTCTTTTCCTCTTACAGGTTTTAAAGAAAGACCCCTGGTGAGCCATGAGCATACCCATAACCAAAACAGGTTCATCAATTCCCATTCCCTGCATGTAGAATACTCTTACTCCACTCTACTTTATATAAAATCGATCTTTTGATTCGCTTTAAAGCTAATAATTATTATAAGGTGGGATAAATCACGACGAGTGTCCTGTTTAAGTATTGGCCGCACTTTGTGTATGTATGTGCGGTTGACCACGCCCATGTCCCGTGCACTGTGGTCCACTTATCGCAGATAGTTAACATTGTGCGCCGCTTGGCGTTTATTTAGTTCACGTGGACTGGCGGACTTGCCTCATTTAAGCGGGCTGAGGGGCAGCTACAATAATTGCCCATTTGGGGAGAATATCAGCATGTGAGTGTCACTGTGTGTGTGTGTGTGAGTGTGGGTGTATGTTGGGCAAATGTTTGCGCCAGCCATATTTATATGCTAAGCCACATAATGAGTGTTTGTATGTGGGGCGGAGGAAGAGATAGTTGGCGGCAGAAAGTGAAGGATGGTGTTTTTCCGAAGCTCGCAAATGGCTTTTAATGAAATTAGTTTTGTTTTGAAGTAAATAAAGCAGAAATTAATGAAATAAAAAGCAATAAAATTTAAAAAACCAGAAAGAAAGTCGGTCAAGGTTGACTGTAATATTCTTTGTACCAGCGGAAGTGTAGCCACAGTATGTATTTGGCTGCTTGAAAATCGTTCATCTGATCTTCACCAATCATTATGCTGATTACTAAATAGGCGAAGAAGGTACGAACCAACTTCATACCAAACAGTGAGAGATATGAGGTTTCTGAAATTGCGGTAGTGGGAGGAGGCATGGCCAAAATTGAAAATAAACATCATCTGCTAGCAACTATAAGAAGTAGACGTCCCTTACAAGTTCAATCTCTTACTCTTATCATCTTTGAGATACGATGCAAAGGGACAGACAAAACATTTGATAAGATGCATCAGCCTCTTTATTTTGCATAGGTTAGTTAAGTTTTTCCAAATTGTATTCCTTATATCGGCATTCAGTTAAAATAAATACTTTACCTAATGTTAGTTTGTACTCCCCATTTGCCATTTTCTAAATAACTTCATTTGGTTTCCTAACGACATGATTTATTTTAAACTCCCTTCTGAAGCAAAATGCTTTTTAGCAAAACTTTGCCACAAAGCACAGTTTGAAAACTTTTTCACAAAAAAGCCCACTCACACACACACACACACTTACACTGTATACAAACATAATCGAATTAAAATAATTGCCAGAAAAATAAAACTGCAAACTGAAATCAATGGCCAAACATTTTGCACCCGGAGATTCGAGGACCTTGCACCAGCATGTCATGTAAAAACTTTTCGATAAATGACAATAAAGGCAAACAATGTCATTTAGGTAAATGGTAGTTGTTCTAGCAGTTGCTGTTGTTGTTCTCTGTTATGGTTTTTGTTTGGTGCATAAAAGTTGTCCATGTCCCATACAACACTGCTTAAGTGCGGTTTGCATCTATGGTGTCCTGCCTGCACAGCTATGGAACTTTGTCATTACAATAATTGTGAAAATCAAAGCCAGAATTGAGTGAGAGACAAAGGAAACAGGTGCCTCAAGTTATCTGTGTGGGCCTGACACATGGCAAATTATTAAGCATTGAGGGATTTGTGTAGAGAAGTACAGGGAATTTCGGATTGGTAAGTAATTTTGTATTTGATGAAATTTAATTCCATAAACTTAATCATAACTACAGTCACCGACTTTCATTATGTTTTCGCATCCCGATACCATGCAAAAGTCGTAAACAGCCTCGAAATCCCGTTCCCATCTGTTGCAGTTAATATAAACAGGCAGAATATATAAGATCTCGTGAGACAAGTTGATTTCTATAGCGCATAAATCTGCCTTTTCAATTATTTTTAAATTGTTTAGTACGGTGGAGCTCATTTTTGATTCCAAACAAACAGCCTCCGCTGGCACGTCCACAACTTGCGACTTGCTTTCGAAAGCAGCTTCATTCTTGTCGATTAATGTTTCAAATAACAAAAATATTTCGTGGTCGTGAAAAAAATTTAAAAAATTGTTTAAGAAGTATGCTAAGCCAGCTACATTGTATGCTAAAACTAGATGGCCCGGCGAACTTCGTACCGCCTAACAATAAATAACTGTAGTGAGTTTACTTTGGGCCCTCTTCTGGTCTAGACGACTGAAGATGACATTGAAGAACCTTGTGATATTCAACATTTTTAGTTTTGTTATCAGGAGCAAAAATAAATAAAGCAGTGGGTTTGCCGACACGTGAACATGACACGTACAATTGACCAAGAGAAAAACATGCATTTTCCAAATTCAGGCCAAAAACATTTAAGGACTGGCCTTGTGATTTAATCGTCATGGCGAATGCAAGTCGAATAAAAAATTGAATTCGTATAAACCTAAAGGGCACATCGGCTGAGATCATCGGAAACCTCGGAATGAGAACTTCTTCTTCTTTAAATTTTCCTTTGATTATCGCAGCGTGAATCACATTGGTCATCAATTTTCTTAATTTCGTTCCATTGCTTAGTTATGGTTGGCTTAGATTTCGAAGCAAGACGACTTCCGAGCCGACCTTTAGTTGCAAATTGTGCAGCACATCCAAAGCGCTTAAAAATTCTGTTGCATAGTTGGTAACATCGTTCTCGTTTGTTACACAGTCGATAGATTTGAATGAAACCAGAGTACCAATAATCTGATTCTGAACTACAAAGTTTAAGCAATGATGTTCGGAAATACTTTTTTAATGAGCTCGTCTTTCGATAAGACGAAATTACAAAAATTCGGAGGAAATGAAATCAATCCGATACACCGACAGAGACACGACCATTACCCATATTCAGCAATTGCTTGGAGAAATAGTGAGCGATGGATCGTTCTGCAATGCAACTCTTATGTTAGCTGACAGCTGAAGTTTCTTCACACAGCTCCACAGATTGGATGATTTGAGGCAAGCGTTTATTTGATCGACAGGAGTCGATCTTGGAATGACTGGCAGTATTTGGCGGAAATCGCCAGATAGTAAAATCATTGCGCCTAATGTTCGGTGAATTGCTTCCAATGCGCTTTAGTGCGCCATTGTGCATTCGTCCCAAATGATGATTTTTGCCTATGCTATTACTTTGGCCATAGAAGAGTGTTTTGCAATTTTGCATGTCGGTTGTTCAATTGTTTAAAGGTATAACGGCAATTTTAACGCCCAATGAGCTGTACAACATCCCTTTAACAATGTGGACGCCATTCCAGAAGAAGAAACTGCTACCGCAATGTCCGGATCTCTCACGAACAGTGGCCAAAATGAATGACATGAGGAATGTCTTCCCAGTTTCATCGGGGGCATCCAAGAAAAATAAGTCACCATTTCCATCATCAATTGCCTTCATTTATGCATCATAGAACTCCCTCTGTTGAGGGTTCAACAGGGTTACATTCGTTTGAACTGATTGGTGTAATTCATGTCGATCATATTTAAGATCACGCTCCAATTCTTTATTAAATGCATCATTCACTCCACGATCTGGCGCTGGCATTCCTAAGCTGACCAACAAACTGCCGCACATGTCTTTTGACTTGTCATCCTTGTATTTGTTCCACAGGTCACGTGGATTTGATGGGAAGCATGTCGAAATGATGATAGCAAATAATGTGCGTATCTGACTTGGAGATTCAGATATAATTGCTTCAGCGATTGTCGTGTCCCATTTATGTATTTATTAAGTTTGTGTGGGGAAAAAGTAGTCTTGGTTTATAAATCAAAAAATCTTTATTCTTCCAAATCAATTTCATCGCCTTCAAAGTAATCCCCTCCCGATGCAATGCACTTATGCCAACGTTTTTTCCAGTCCTCGATGCATGCCAAAAAGTCACTTTCAGGTATGGCCTTCAGTGCGCGTGCCGGTTCACGTTTAATCTCTTCAATCGACTCGAAACGGTGTCCTCGGAGTGGTCTTTTGAGTTTGGAGAATAGCCAGAAGTCACACGGAGCTAAATCAGCCGAATACGGTGGTTTCAACTTGTCCTGATAGTCAGAAAGCATTATTTCACACACTTCAACGCGGTTCTGTTTTTCAATGAAATTGAGCGATTTTGGCACCAAACGAGATTTGACTTTTTTCAGGCCCAGGTGGTCTTTCAAAATGGTTTTTACTGATCCTTCTGATATTCCAAC
The DNA here is from genome assembly GCA_018904265.1 of Lordiphosa collinella. Lineage (NCBI taxonomy): Eukaryota > Metazoa > Arthropoda > Insecta > Diptera > Drosophilidae > Lordiphosa > Lordiphosa collinella. Next base: position 61,939 of record JAEIFV010000169.1, on the reverse strand, counting down.
AAGTTCAGTAAGGTCGCGGACAGTCAATCGACGATTTTGGAGCACCAATTCTTTGTATTTGTTGACGTGTTGCTCATCAGTTGATGTTGATGGTCGTCCAGATCGGTGTTCGTCTTCGACGTGTTTTCGGCCTTCTTTAAACCATTTGTACCAGTCAAATGTTGTTGATTTTGGCAGAGCTTGGTCGCCGTAAGCCTTCTGCAACATTCTCAACGTTTCCGCAGCGGTAATTCCATTCAGGAAGCAATATTTAATCGCACTTCTTTGTTGAATAATTTCAGACATTTCAAAAAATCGCCGAAACCACTTTTTGCGTGTCACAAAACCAAGCGTAACTCAAACAATAATGAATATTTTGACATGAAATTTGACATGTAAGCAGTGACAGTGCTGCCAACTAAAAAAAAATATTCGGGCGAAAATATTAGCCCGCGTGATTTAAATCGACAAATTCCGACTACTTTTTGCCCACAGAGTATACACGTAAAAGTCAGGAGCACCTCCGACCCTATAAAGTATATATATTCTTGATCAGCATCAAAAGCCGAGTCGATTTAGCCGTGTTCTTCTGTCTGTTTTGCATATTTTGCGTTTTTTATAGGTCTCTTGGACTATTTATTTATATACTTTTTATGAGCGATTCTGTTATGCGGGGCCGGTAAAAATCCAACAAATCAAAGATCATGAAAATCCGTCCAGCCGTTCTTGAGTTATAAGTGGTGTAACTAACACCACTTTGTTTTATATTTATGGATCTTAAATCTTTGATTACAATGTTGTGACTGTCTTATATCTGAGGATGAGGTTTGGCGATTTCGTCGTTTTTTGGTGCGCTTTCGATATTTTTAGTAGCGTCTGATAGCCGATGTCAACACAAAAATCATCTCCATATATGTGTTTAAATTTTATAGTTGCAGAGCTATTATAACACATTAGTTCTTCCTCATTGTTCCAATAAAACCGGTTACCATCGATAACCATCCGATCGTTCCGAAAGGATATTTTTTTGCTTTGGTCTTGGGCAAGTAGATCTCTTCTTTGCCTTAAAAGTAGCCTCTTGTGCTGCCTCCGTTCACTATTTAGATCCCGTTCGACGGATATTTGGCTTCCAGCAAGATACTTGGAGCTCTTCAGGATTTGTAGCGCAGCTTTCACCGACGAAAGTTCCACTAGAACAATCATTTTTCCTCCGCTGTCTGAGATTTTCTTCTATCTCGATCCGTTCGGCTATAATTTTTGCTTGCATAAATCGACCACCGCAGCAATAGGAGTCCTTTGAACCGTGAGTCCTTTTATTATTAGGTTTTTCGTTTTAAGCATTATTCGAGTGCTACTCTGCCCACTTTCAATACTTTCAATACTTGTATTTGCTGATTTTCTACTGTTAGTTCCTCTACTTTTTTTTTTTTAGATAGATAGATATGTTTATGTTTTCATTTCACAATTTTCATAGATTATAACTTTACAATGATTAAGGAGCTAAAAACAAACATTTAAAGGCTTGGTTTAAAACCTTCAGCCTTCCCGTTGAATAAAACAAATTTACATTTAACGAAATGATTTAACGATACAATTTTAATATCTATCTAAAGTAAATTTCAGACTCTGCTTATTACAAGTCTTTAAAAATCCCATTCTGACATTTCTTCATATTTAATAGCCATCTCGGTGTAACTAGATAGATTATTCCATCCCATCCCCCCGTTAAGGGCCATAAGCACCTCTTCTTCGGTAAGAGTACAAGCATTCAAATATCTGCATCGAAATTCCCTTAGAATTGGACATCGTCCTACAAAATGCTGCATGTCCTCCTGCTCATTCATATTGCATAGAGAACAAATACTTTTATTTATAATCCTTCTTGGGCAGCTGTTTAACCATAAGAGGCATCCTCTGGCCTTCATTATCCAAGTTATCTCGTTTTGTTTGAAATACTCATTGCAGTATGAGGGCCCTATTGCAAAATTTAGATGTTTGTAGACCCTTGATGTACTTCCTGAAGCCTTGTTCATGTGTTGCTTGCGGTTGTCATTTTTGATCGCGTTTAGGAGCCGAATATTTTCCTCAATCCAATTAGCATGCGAGTGGTCGTCACCCAGTATTATGGCATGATACGCGAACATTTCTGTTAGCCTCGCAAACCATCCCAAATTATTGGTCCTCATTTTATCGGCTAAAACATGCGGAGTCATAATCTTCATACTCAAAATTTTCAGAGTGCACTGATGTGACCATCTTTAGTCCTGGTCGATTCCCAAATATAGTTCGCGCTATTTGGCAGCTTGAGAATCCTTTTTAAGAAGTATCGCTGCAATTGTCTGCCTCTTCCATTATTTCTCGCCCCAGACTTGGCCCATAGCGCTGAACCGTTCTGCTTACTGGTTGAAAATTTTCCATTTAGATGCTAGGTTCACAGTTCCTTTGTTTATAAAGTTCGCCCACACCGAGTTTATACTCGCCTTTGCTTCTTTGTCCTGGCTGCCACATGCTTTTTAAAAATCTGTCGGCGTCAGGATAGCCCCAAGGTATTTGTACTCCGGTACCACCTTCACCTGTTCATCCTGAAACGTCCAGTTCTCCGTTGCCGCCAGTCTGCCGCCTTTTCTAAAGACCATAATCTCAGACTTTGCCTTATTGACTTCCATGCCCCACAATATGCAGTATGTCTCAGGTTTTTGATCATTTTCTGTAGGGTTGAGGGATTGTCCGCTACGATTACAATATCATCTGCGTAAATTAATACCCTAATGTTTGTGTTATCGATATACAGGCCACCTCCTACGTGTTCGTGCAGATCATCTAGGTATAACGCAAATAGCATCGGCGACATAAGACATCCTTGCTTTACTCCATTTATTGTTTGAAACTTCTCAGATAGCTTGTTTCCAGTCCAAACAAAGCAATACGTTTGCGAGTATACTTTTTCAATAAAATTAATTATTTTCGTCGATACGCCATGTCGCTCGAGCTTGTATATCAGGTGTTTGCGGGGTACTCGGTCAAAGGCTGCCTTAAAATCTACAAAGTAAGCGTAGACTTTTTTTCTTTCTTCAAACTTTATGCGAACTATAGAAGCTAAGTTGAATATGTTGTCCATCGTTGAGTATCCGCGTCGGAAGCCTGCTTGGAATTCCTCTACTTTGGAGGCCAGATCGGATACATTAGCCTGAATTGAATAAATTTTGCTCGCAATATCGTTGATATCTGCTTTTGTTGCCATCCTTCACGTCCTTATTATGGAACATAGCTTCCAAGATAATTTTTAGGTCCCCAATCTGTATGTTTTCCTGATTGGCATCTCTAACATCAGGAGAGCTATTGTTTCTGACACGCTTGTTACTAGGAGTGCATATTAGTTAGGAAGATGTCCTCCCCCCCTCCCCTGTTTTTGGAGATCTCTTGACGGGCATTGTATCGTCTTTGATTTCAAATATAAAATAAGATGGCGTCCTTTGATGTAAGTAAGAATCAAGCTTTTTGAGAATTAAAGCTCTTAGTTTTGCGTTTTACAACACTATTCGCGGATAATTGAGTGAGTAGATCAGCTGTTTCGTTTCCCGAAAAAAAAGAAAGCGAGTGTTTCCACAAAAATCTCATCGCGAAAATTTGTTGTTGTTGACCACGGAGCCAGGAATTTGTCTTGATGGTGATGTGAAGCGTGTTGGCTTTGGTGGATTTCCTTGGCCAAAAGTATGGTATTCTTCACAGGTACACTGGAGTCCCTTGCAAGTGCGTCCGCCTACGTGTAGAGTTGCAGATAAATATATATAATCTCATTGTAGAGAGTACGTTAGAAAGTTCTCTGTGACCAAAAATCAGTGGAACTCTGGTTGTAGAATGACTTTTATCTTATTTTAAGTTAAGTTAGTTGAATAATCTCAACACACTTTCAATGAGCATGGATCTAAATTTTAAATTGACTGGATCTAAAATGGTTCCCTTCTCATGGGACTCCTCAAGTGTAGTATTGGATGCATATTCTGATACTTATTCCTTAAGCTTTTTATAGCCAATGATATTCTTATACATATAGTTAAGACAAGTTTAAGCGTTTTCTTAAAGTTGGGTTATATCGGTCCAAGTGTCTCATGTTAAAACTTTGAACATCAGTCAAGACAGATATAATTTAATCTCTGATTTAAGTCCTCTTTTTGCCAACGTTTGCTTATGTAAATCCCCTATCGTCATATAAGAACACTTCTATTTGGCTAGAGTATTTTAACGTCATTTTCATTTCTTCCCACAAGCTGTCAGCTTTGTGAGAATTACGTATACGTACCGTTGCCTGCCAACTGCATTTTCAAATCATTTTACAGCTTCTCTCTATACGGTCTACACTACGTATGCGTAATTTTGTGCAATTTTTTGTCAATGGAGAGAAATATTTTTGCCTTTTCCTTTGCAGCTGTCAGTTTATTGATTCGAAATGTTCTCGCTCACTTTATGAGTTTTTGGAAAAGTAATTAAAAATCTCAGCTCTTCCACTCTCGAAGCGTCTCGCTTTGTAATGAGTTATGAGTACGTTGTAGTAGTAATAAATCTCTAGCACACACACACACATACAGACACATACCACAGTTCGTTCCAACTCAACAAAGTTTTATTAAAACCAGAAACGGAAAATACAAATCAAAAAATAACATTGACAAAGCATAAAACTAAACAACAAATCTACTACACACGCGTGGCATAACCTTGAATGTAGCCGCCGCCCAGATTGTCGACCACAGCTCCAGCCACATAGCTGCTGCCGGTGGCTGCGGCCGCCTGCAGGTCGGCCAGAATTTCATCATCCATCATAACATTTACCTGCGAGTAGATATTCGGCTCGGCCCGCTTCAGATCCGCTTGCCTCCCCGGCCGGCCTAAGGTGGCGCTGCAGTAGGGCGCCATCCGTTGAACGCCCACGTTCACAGCGTTGCCGCCGCCCACAAGAGGAGCGGCCAGTTCGCTGTAGCTGAGCTCAGTCTGCAAAAGAAGAAAAAAGAGGAATTGCTTAGCAAGTCTGCTTTCACTTTTCCCGTATTCCCGAAGGTCGCTTTCAAATAAATGGCAACTAGCTGCAACAGCAGCAAAAAGAAAACCCACATAATTTGAAAATCATTTAAGTAGAAATTTCTTGGTGCTAGCCACGCCCCGTAACAGCTGCAGCAATATAAATTTTCCATTTGCGAATTTAATAAAAATAAGTTGCAAACGGAGGAGCCAAAGGATGCGCGTTTTCTAGTTGCTGTTGTTGATGCCTGCCTGAATGGCTGGCTGGTTGGTAAACTCGAAATGCAATAAACGACCAAGTGGGTGCCTGGTCTCGCATGGAGAAGGGTGGCTGGCGTGGTGTAAAGGGGCCGGCCAAACTCCAGACACATTACAAACAGGCGCCGCATGTGGGCGTTGTCTGGCCAAGGGGCGTAGCAAACCGAAAGCGCGAAATAAAGTTGAAAAAAAAAATGTTCACGAAATTTTGTAACAATTTATTGCTTACTGAAATGCGATTTAATATTTTTTTTGTCGGCCTTTCTTAAGCAGTAGGCAGGGCTTGTAGGTGTCACTCATTAAAAATCATTGAAAATAAAGCAAACACTCAAAATAAGGGGGGTGTCCAAGAAATCTCTAGAGATTTTCGTATAAACGATTGGACTTTAAGCTAAACTAGGACGTATAAAGGGATAAGAACAAGGTCGGCTACTAGATTACAGGGAAACAAAACCGTTCGTCGGCTTCAAATCTCTAGGTTTTTGTCATCAAGACTAGTAACCTAGCACTTTGAAGGCACTTCACATATGTATGAAAGCAATCGACTTTTACTCAAAAAGTAACCGTTCTTACAAAAATCTCTAGAGATTTCTGGAACACTCCCGAATAAAATACAAAATACCTTTTCATTTTTCTATCAATTGATGTATATCACTGAGACAATATTAACAATGATTGAAAATGAAACGAATTAAAACGATTTTTGAAATCCATTCGATCTACGATCGCTTCCAAGATAAATTGCTAGATGGATAAGATCGCAAATTTCACTCCAGAAATTTTGTAAATGGAATTGGCTCACATATTGGAAAACCTTCAAGCACAATCTTCAGGAGTCTTTTACAAATAATCTCGATGACAACCGAAAATGGCGCAAATGTCGTTCAGATATAAATTCCCACACATGAATAGACTGCCACAAGAAGATAACTGTGAATATTTCAAATAAAAAAAGAATGCAGCGAATTATTGAAGACTTCGGGCTTAATGGCGAGAGAAGTGCGGGGAGCCACATCGGAGAGCGCGAGCAAGATATGAGAACAATTCTCTGGGCTGGATGGCCAAATTTTTGGCATAAAGTCGACAAATGCAGCCACAGAGTTGAGACTTGGTGAATTTGATAACAACAACCAGAATAACACGTGGAAAAGTTTTTAACCGATCCGACCACGCCTACCACACCGCCCTTATGGTCCCATGAGGCGGATGCGTAACTTAATTTTACTTAGATTATTGTTTGTCTCAGAGCTAACGTTTTGCATGTTATTTTGTTCAAATATTCTTTAATAAGTCTCGTTTTTTTCTGATTTTGACCACCCATACGTCGAACATAACTCCTAAGCTGAGCCTAATCTTTCCTAGAAGTCGGAGAACGGGTAAAATCGTTCAAAAAGTGTTCATAACAATTTGAAAAGCACACTTCCAAGAACACTTTCAAGTAGATACATTTTTTAGGTCCACAGGGAAAAGGTGTTTTTCGAAGGTTTTCTTAGACTAAGGACATATCACAAAACGAAGTAATGTTAATTATTTAAAAAGTATAATACAATTGCTTAATATTATTTACATATAGGGTATTCACTAGCTCTCGTAAAATGGTAAAGCGTAAATTTACCACACACGAGCAACTGAGCAACTTCTTTTGATTCACTGTAGTCATTTTTGTTTGTTAAAAACTGCCGTAATTTCGGCCGAGCTAATTTTTAACAAAACTGCCTTAAGGCAATTTTCAGTAAAGGAAGCCTTTATGCCCTAGTGTAAAATGGCTATAAACCAGATGTTTAGACAAGGTATTTGAGTGCCAAAACTTGACTAGTGGATATAAAACAATACAAAAATGCCAAGACAAAGGGTGCAACAAGCTTTGGATACGCGAAACGTTGACTTGGACCTTAAGAAATAGTATGCAAAATAGCTTTTTTAATAAGGAAAATTAAAGCAATGTTTGGAGTAGATGATGGCGGCTCTTTAAGTCTGGTTACAGAGTTTTATTGATTGAATTTTTTCATGTTTTTAAATCTTGGGTGTTCACGACTCCCAGTAAGGCTATGGAATTGATAAAGTTATTTTAAATTTTATGTAAAAATGTCAGTAAAATTGTTGTTTTCTTATTTTTGTTTTCGAATTGATGGCGTACGAGTTGGAGGAACCCTTTGCAGCATTGATCAGCTTATCGGCCAAGCACTCGTACATGATATTGGTGTTCCCGAAGGTATCCGCACGTGCTCCAGTGCACAGCAGCCAGATGGCCTGGTTAACGCGAGCATAAATCATCTCGAGCGAGCGCTTGAAAATGCGACAGGAACTCAGCTTCTTGCCATTGTTGCGTCCCTTCAAAATCAGCGTGCAGGTCAGCCGATCCACTATGGGGCACTGGGCCATGCGGAATCGCTTGGCGTCATAACATTCTTCCAGCGCTCTGCATTGCCTACCAGTTTTCTTTTTTATAATTAACAGTTGGCTGGTGTGACCGCACATTTTTAAGACAAAAATCTCGAAATGGCTCGATACTAAATATTTTTAACCGATTCTTTGAAAAATTTTACACTTCAAAACATTACACTTTTTCACATTTATGACTGATTTTTTAAAAATACCCATGTTAAATTTTGTAATTTTTTTCTCATGTGTTGTTTCGTAAACTTTTGGATTTACACTTTTACGCTTTGCCATTTTACGAGGGCTAGTGAATACCCTCATAGTAAATACATATTACTGTATTTTGCATATTTCACATAATTTATTAGTTCACCGGCAGCCTTGTCTCTTATAGCCAAGATGAGATAAATTTTCCCGCTTTTTTATCTAATCAAAAAGCCAAGCAAAGATCGGACTCTGCAGGCCTGTTAAATGTCCATGATAGCACCCTGATTGCTTTCATTTTTGGAATCGTTTTATTTGAAGTATCCCCTTTTAGAATATATAGCTAATATCAAAAAATATTGTCATGAAAAATTCGACTTCATGCCTAAAATTTGGCCATCTGGCCCAGTGTGCGTTGGCTGGCACTGACATCAGAGATCTGCACGAGTGCACCGCAAGTGCAAGTGCACTGCATAAGTACTTGATATTTTCGCACTCGGATATCCCGAATACTCCAACAAAATGTAAACAGTAGTATTTCTACTGAGCGGCAGTGTCAGTGAAGATGTATTTCGAGGTCTTGTGCTCATATCCAAGTAAGGGTAAATAAGAAATAAAATAGAAAAAAAAATTTTCATTTAATCACAACAAAAGCCATAGTAGGGTATTTAAGCAGACTTCATTCTATATATTTTTGTATGCTCAACATATTAAAGAGCATTTTTTTCTATGTTTTACTTGGATTTTAGTCGCAAAACAAAGATCTTAAAAGTTTTGATTTTTGGCAATATTTTTTTATTTAGCTATTTAACTTTTAGGCCTTATGTTCTGTAAACACTGCCAACAACCCTATGTCATCATTAGTTTCCTTCTACCCGGAAGCAAATTCATCAAAATCGAGAACAACTGATCTTAAAATCTCTAGAGATTTGTGTACACTATATATTTCCATATATGAGAATTATTTCTAGCAACATGGAGTAAGGAAAACAGTGCATGGACAGCTGTCAATGAGCTATATTAGGATACAGGAGAATGCGCATGATTAGACTCTGATCCACACTAAACATGTATTGCATACTAGTAATATGCGTAATGTCTACCCTACTGGATAAAAAAAAGTTGCTACAAAGGAAGACATCGAAAGCATCAAGGTTGATGTCTCCGAAGTACATAGCGAGGTGGAAAAGCTTACTCAAGAAAATGAGACTCTTAAAGCGGAACTGCGGGATTTAAGGTCAAAACAAGCAGACCAATCTCGTCGACTTGAACAGGTAGAAGAGATCGTCAAGCACAGGAACCTCATTTTTTGAGGTATGAATTGGGACTTCTGGGAAATAGCACGAAAACTAAACGGCGGCAAAGTAAATAAAGGAATTCAAGCGGAACCAAAAGCACTAGCACAATATTTTCAGAAGCTTCTTTATAGGTGTCGGCCACCAGCCCAGCTTTGGCATGCTTTGCTCATGATTGAGAACTGCGATCTCGATAGCGATAGCGATTTCAGTGGCGGAAGTAAATATAGCGATTGCGAAATGCAAATGCAAAAGGCTCCTGGTGTTGATCGCTTTCCCGCTGAATTTTTAAAGGAAGCTTCGCCAGTATTATTGTTACCTAAGAAATGTGTAAAACCAAATTCTTGAACGGCCAGTTTCCTTCCGTTTAAATATTATATATCCCAAACAAAAGAAAGAAGATCCAGGGCAAGTTGAGAATTATAGAGGAATCTCATTCCAAAACGCGATGGTAAAGATGTTCTCCTCTGTTATTCTGGACCAACTAATTGCATGGGTGGACCAAAAGAACCTGCTCAGCGATTACCAATCCGGATTTCGAAAGGGCTACTCAGTAATGGACCGATTCACGTTTTGCATTATAGCGGCCGTTTCCAATGCCGCAAATTGACACAAACTTGAACTTAAGCCTTTTAGACAATCTCAAAAATCTGGCTGGTCTAACTATATTTAATGCATCGAAAAATTCTTACTTGACTGGACTAAAACAACTGATTTTATATATTTGTTTAATTCGAACATGGCCGATATTTTTGAATATATAACTCTAGAGTGAACGATTAAAGTGTAATAATGTGATGAGCAATCTTGGATTTGAGAATGTTTAGCACTTGATTCAAGAATTTTGTACTTTGTTTGAGTATGTTTCGTACTTGGTTCAATTACATTAGGCAACAAGGTCAAGTATATTGAAGGGTTGGTACTGATTCTAGATGATTTTAGTGTGCTTAGCAAAACTGCGCTTTCAGAAATTGTCCATCACGTCGAGATTTTTAGTAATTTGAGCTTAAAGTTGCTAAAAATGCCTATTTTGACCCTTTCTAGGAGTGTTTTTCGCAGAATCTATTATATTGTTTGGACTATCTTTGATACCATCGCAAAGTACCACTCCTTAGCTTTGAAATGAACTATCCAAAACAATTCTGCGATTTTTTTCAATAGAGGTATATCTCCAAACACTACCAACCCTTCAATATACTGTAGAAAGTCGAATTTTGTTGCCTTGTGTTATTGATGTTCTTGGATCAAGAAAAACGGGATCGAAAATTCATACTAGCTACAAGAATTTCGCTTTTGGTTCAAGAATTTTCATTCTTATCGAACTTCTGACATGAAAAAATCTTGATACAAGTATGAAATTCTCTATTGTTTCTTTAAATATAGGCAAAATCTTGAAGAACGGCGAATATCAGCCACAACAGGATATGCTGAAGGGTAAATAAAATGCCAAGACGATAAAAAGACCTTCCTGATCTTGCTTGATCAGTGTTTAAAAATTTCGACAATTTTGCATTATTTTGGCTGCTGTTTAAGTTTTTGCTTTGAAAATCTCGGAAGTCTTCGTGAAAGTAAAAAATCTAAATTTGAAAAGAAAGAACATCATATCAGCAATTATTTCTTTTAATAAGTGATATACGCGTACATATTGTAGATTTAAAAAAAAATTTTAGCGTTGAATTAAAATATAGATTACCTAAGTTTAAAAACGGCCTTCCTTTATCAATGGTTAGAGAAAAAATGCCATAGTAATTGCAAATTGTAAACAAATTTCAATTAATTTTCAACCAATTTTCTGGCACATTTTGCAATCTTATTTCTTCTTTGTTTTTCCCATCAAAATTTCAGAAATTCAATCAATTAACCGGCTAGCGCCATTATTCCATTGTCCGGTCTATCTGCTCCCTTTACCTAATTCCATCAATTGTGGCTTAAATAATAAACTGTGTGTCGTAGTTGTTGCTGTGTGGCCATAAAAACCACTTAACCCAAAATATGCGGACAACAAAAACAAGACCAGGCCAGAGCAGTGGGCTGGAGGGGCAGAAAATGCTGGATGCGGATAATGGTCAGGCGGTCCACCTGTAAGCCATAAATTAAGATGGTCTCGGGCATATTGCAAAAAGGTTAAATGTTTATTGAGGATTAGGATGGGATGGTGTAGCTCACCTTCTGTTGCTGCTGCTGCTGATGCTGCTGATGCTGTTGATTGGCATAAGCGCCCATTTTGCTAACGGGTATAAGCGTATTATACTGTATGTACTGGCCATGGCCGGGCGCCGAGGCTGCTGTCGCCGTGCCCGTCTTCTTATCCACCACCGCATAGGTGGGCATTAGATGATCATACGTGCTGGAGGTAATCACCGCATTTTGCTCCGCCAGGGCTGCAGTGGCATAGGCACGCGTGTGTCCCTTGGTGGTCCACTCATCGTCCACATCATGACCATCTGCCGGGAGATTTTCACACACAATAAATTGCACTAAGCCGTGTCCGGCCACTGCTTGGACACTCACCTTGTGGTATAATGTCGGGATTCTTGTCGATGCTATCCAAACTGCTTGTCACATGACACGTGTCCCGTCCAATCCGATGCATATCCTGCACTGATTGCCCCCCATTGTGTCCGAGAGTGCCAATGACCAGGCTGCCATTGTTGTTGCTGCCAAGATTGCCATTGCCATTGACCGTGCCGGTGACACTGCCGCCCCCACTTCCCGCCTGTCCCGGATGCGAGTAATTATTGCGATCGCGTCCCGACGAGCCGCGCACACGCACCACAATCACAATGATGAGTGCCACCAGGAAAATGCTGCCCACAATGCCGGCCAGTATGCCAAGGAAGGGCCGGATGTCCTCGATGACGGGCGCATAGGCCAGCGAGAGGTCTGTGGAGTGGAGAAAGGAGCGGTTGAGATAGGGGTTGAATAATTTTTCCAGACTGCATTGCATATTTGTATTTTTTCTTGTTATTTTTCGCTCCTCTGCTTGTTCTTTGCATTGTTTTATGAGCTGCTAACTACGTTCCGTTCGTGGTCCTTGGTCCTCGTTCTGCCCTGCCGCACGTGCTTTGAATTTAGTGCCTCTTTAATGAGTTGCATGTATGTGTATGTGAGTGTGCGAGTGTGAGTACGTGTATGTGTGGTCCGCTGTAAGCCGCTCAGTGTTAAGGTTGCTAATTTTTGTCTCAGTCCTTGTCCGGCATGTGAAGCATTTTTAGTAGCCCAAAATAACACAACAGAGAAATGAAATAAAATAGGGAGAGCTTCCGGATTTATTTTTTTGGCTGTTCTTTTGGCTGAGCTCTTCGTTAGGCAACTAAAATTCAAGTAAAATTTATGCAAACTTAAAGCAAAGTTGGTGGAAAAAGTATGGCGGGAATTTGTTAATAGAAAGATAAAAGGCAATTAGGGAATATGTTTATATCGCGATGTTTCTGAAATAAAATTACAATAAGCCACAAAAACAGTATGAAGAATTTTGTAAAACTAGGTTTTTACGAGTATAACAAATTAATGACACTTCGGGCCTTACTACTGTGCCTAAGCTGTAAGCCTATAACTGTTTGTGCTAAACAACATTACTAATTCTTCTTATGAAGTATCTTTGCATTCAAAGTAGTCCCTTCTATATATAATATGGTTTCTCTTCCGTACACATTGAACCTCTTCAATACTCTCAATACTGTAAACTGAGCTTAAGAAACATCGATGTCTAGGACCAGCGTCTTTCCGACAGAGTCTGACCTACCTTATTACTTAAATGTAATTTCCGAAGCAGTGAATGGGGAATTTATTATTGCTATTATGTTTGGCCCTTCCTTGTTTTTATTCCCTTGCAGAAGGTATTATAAAATTGTGCGCATTGAAGGAAGCATCTCCGACCACATAAAGTATATATATTCTTGATCAGCATGACGAGCTGAGTTCACTTAGCCTTGTCCGTCTGTCCGCCCGTCCGTCTGTCTGTTTCTATGCTATCTCCTCCGTCAGTTTTAAAGCTATCCTCACCAAACTTTGCACGAAGTCTTGTGGTATTAATAGGCTGCACATTTGTCGGAACCGGCCGGATCGGATGACTTTAGCGTATAGCTGCCATAGGAACGATCGGTCGAAAAACTAGTCTTAGTAAGAAAAACTTTTTTGTTTTTAATGGAAACGCCTCCAAAGTATGTATTTCTTAGTTTACTATCCTTTCCCATGATTTCATTAAGTTTGGTCGAAATCGGATGACTATAGCATATAGCTGCCATAGGAACGATCGGTCTAAAAACAAGTTCTAGTGAGGAAAACTTTTTATTCTTAATGAAAACGTCCTTTTTATTGGCATATTCTAATTTTATATACTTCAACACATTTCTTCAAAGTTTTGTCAATATCGGATGACTATAGCATATAGCTGCAGTATGAATGATCGGTCGGAAAAGATGTTCTAGTGAGAAAAACTTTTTTGTTTTAAATGGAATCGCCTCCAACTTTCGTAATTAACAGTGTATTATGCTTTTCCATGATTTCACCAAGTTTGGTCGAAATCAGACATCTATATAGTATAGATCCTATTATTTTTGGTTGGAACTAAGAAGAAATTGATTTTGGCCACTGTACGTCGAAGATTCAACATTACGGTGACAGTTCCTCTTTTGGAATAGAGGTCAAATTTTTGGAAGGATGCTCATTCAACCGGCACAAGATGCAGTGAAAAAATTTACCAAAATTGGTTTAAATCTAGTCTAGTAGGTTTAAAATCGGTCTGAAAATATGCAAAATCTGCCGTCTTTCCATCCTGCTTCAAAATCTTATGCGCCCAAAACTAACTATAGAAAGCGTTTTGTTATAAGAACAGAAGACAAATTTTTTAAGCAAAACAGATTTCGTTATAATCACAAATTATTGTTTTATGCATTTTTGAAAAAGATCTTCTCACTTAATTACAAATATCTCAATTATGAAGCAACTTATGAATAAGTTCTATAAGCCAAATTAAAGCTAATGAAATTATCATTTAATTATTTTTACTTTGTTTTTTTTGTCAAACTTGTAGTGTGATTGCTATATACAAAGATATTGAACATTTCGTTTCATTTTTATCGAAAATTTGAAAAACCCGTTAATTACACCGTTATTTTACCTAACAAAAAATAATAAATTTCTTTCTCCTTTGGTAAACTAATATATAACAAATTAAAAATGTGTTCATTTATCGAAATTTGTTGGACAATGTAGAAGTTATTAGCATTTATTTAAAAAATGAGCAATTTCAGTTTTTGCGTTCAAATTGTATTAAAAATGTCTATGGTCCGTTTTGCTCTGCCGTTTGTGTGTACAGTTTTACACTCGTGTGAGAAACCAACAAAAGTCATCCAACATGGCCTTATTCCAAAATCATTGATAGCGGAATTTCATAATATTCATATCCTTATGAAATCGGTCACCAAGCTCATCACTCTCACGACGAGGTTTTCTGGAGAGAAATCCAATAAATGAGCTATACCGAAACTTTCACTCCTGTTTGCAATGAATACAATAAAAACATTAGGGGCCTCTTCTGGTCTAGAAAATTTTTTTCGATTTTTTTTATATCATATTTTTTTATCTTAGATATTATAAAACATTATCCCAAAAGGATTTCTCAAAGTTCGAAATACTTTCAGAGATATAGCCATTTCAGTGACCCTAGGTGACCCAAATTTCCTCAACTGCAAACTTTAAACTCGTTTTATTCGAAACCACGTTTTTCAAAATGGTGCCCACGTTTTCTCAAGTTCTTCCAAACCGATATTGATGATGTAGGGCTTTATGGAGGCAGAATTAACGTGGCTATCGTTCCTAAAAAAAGTTTTTACTATTTTTTTTTTGTTCTCCCGGAGACGTGGGTACCATCGACACATCTTTTTTTGGAAGAGCCTACTTTGGATCCCGAGAACTTTTTGAACAGCCCTCGCACTCACAAATTTTTAATATTGTATTTTTTATAATGAATTGTACAACCAAATACACAAAACAGAATTACAAAATCTCTTCCCTATTTCTTTCCTCGATTTTTTAAAAACTTGTAAAATTTAGCCCTCAAGACCAGAGAGGGCCTTAATATAATATACAAAGATTACATATTTTCTCTTAATTTCTTATTAAATGTGCGACAACTTCATTGTAGTTAGAACTTTCAAAATTTCCAAAAAATGAAGTGACCACACGACGGAACGAACTCCATGTGTCCTCCTTATCCTTGGACAACTTTAAGTTGAATTTGAAGTCCTCCAAAAGTATTTTAATTGGCGGTCCAACAAACACACCCTCTTTGATTTTTGTCTATAAAAGGTTAAGGAGCACGCTCTTCAAATATGCAAATGCATCTCCGTCTTTTTGTAAAGCCTTCACCAAATTTTTAAACAAACACAGTCTTATATGAAGTGGTGGCAGTATATTTTGCCCATTACTCACAAGTGGCTCGAACTTTACTTATTCTTGACCAACTATGTAATTCGTTTGTTTCGGCCATTTTTTTCGAACCTAATGCTCGTGGCGTGCCCGACTGTCCCATTTGCACAAAAACACATGCGTTTAGTATAGCCTTGTTGCAATCCTTGTTCTATTGCAACAAATTTGAGGTCTGCGCCAATTTTCCAGTTATGTTACAAGCTCTCCAATGCTTTCATGTTATTCCGTGATTAGTGAGCATTTCGGTCACTTTATTACATAGGAGTCGGACCAAAATCATTATACAACAGAGCAACTAGTGTCTGTGCTCATCTCAAAAAGAGCTTTAACATATTCAATAAGTGTGCACACAAATGGGGGAGCAAAACGGACCATAGACATTTTTAATACCATTTGAATGGTAAAACTGAAATTGCTCGTTTTTTAAATAAATGCTAATTACTTCTACAATTTCCAATAGTTTAACAATAAAACAACCAATGAATGATTGAAAGATATTTTTATTAGCTTGAATTTGGTTTATAAAACTCATTTATAAGTTGCTGCAGAATTGAGATATTTGTAATTTAGTGAGAAGATCTTTTCAAAAGTGCAAAAAACGATAATTCGGGATTATCTCGAAATCTGTTCTACATAAAATTTTTTTAACTCCAGATTCGGATGATTTTACATAAGGAATGACATAAATTTGTCGAGGACGAAAAAATCATTGATTATTTGTTAACTTGTGTAATCAATTATTTGTGATTTTTATAATATAAGTTTATAATGCTTACGGTCCCTGATTAAGATACCTTTTGAAACAGAAAGCAATGCCTGCTAATGAAATACTCGTGAGGCCATTAAAATTGCTAAACACACAGCCTTATGGTCAAATTGGTTATTAGATAACCACTAACCTACTTTTTAAGGTGACTAGATAGATATTTGTCCGCTTTGTAAAATTAATTGACAACATTGAACCTTATAATAAGTACAAAGCGCATCTTTAAGAAAAGTGAGCTGTTGCCACATTACTGGTTTCCTAGCACTCATATCTTCCCCGAGCTACAGTTGCTATGCTAAGCAGTTTTGGGAGCAACTCAAGGAGCAAAAGCGACAGCTCTAGTAAAAATAGAAAGTCTACTTATGCTTGCAGTGCTCCTCCTATGATGATGATTTTGCATATTTCCATATTTTTCATCAGAATGATACCATGCTTTGTATTTACACGTTCTATCGTTCAAATATAACAAATTTTTATGCATATCGAAAATATGCAAAATATATGCAAAAGATATGCAAAATAATATGCCAAAAAAATAGGGGAAGTTAACTTCGGCTCGGCCGAAGTTTTGTATACCCTTGCAGCTTCCATTGAAAACTAAAAAGTTTTTCTAACTAAGACTACTTTTTGGACCTTACTTTTCTATGGGATCTATACTATACAGATGTCTGATTTCGACCAAACTTGGTGAAATCTTGGAAAAGCATAATACACTGTTAAATTTGGAAATTATAAAATTGTGCGGATGTTTGTAACGCATTGAAGGAAGCATCTCCGACCACATAAAGTATATATATTCTTGACCAGCATGACGAGCTGAGTTCATTTAGCCTTGTCCGTCCGTCCGTCTGTCCGTCTGTCTGTTTCTATGCTATCTCCTCCGTCAGTTTTAAAGCTATCCTCACCAAACTTTGCACGAAGTCTTTTGTAACAAATACGCTGCACATTTGTCGGAACCGGCCGGATCGGATATCTATAGCACATAGCTGTCATAGGAACGATCGGTCGAAAAACTAGTTTTAGTGATAAAAACTTTTTTGTTTTTAGTAGAAACGTCTCCAAAGTACGTATTTCTTAGTTTACTATCCTTTCCCATGATTTCATTAAGTTTGGTCGAAATCGGATGACAATAGCATATAGCTGCCATATGAACGATCTGTCGAAAAACAAGTTCTAGTGAGAAAAACTTTTTTGTTTTAAATGGGATCGCCACCAAATTTCGTAATTAACACGATATTATGCTTTTCCATAATATCACCAAGTTTGGTCGAAATCAGACATCTATATAGTATAGATCCCATAGAAAAGTAAGGTCCAAAAAGTAGTCTTAGTTAGAAAAACTTTTTAGTTTTCAATGGAAGCTGCAAGGGTATACAAAACTTCGGCCGAGCCGAGTTAACTTTCCCCTATTTTTATAGGTTTTCTGTTATCCCAAACGGATGCAAGTCCCCAAGTCTACAAGTCTGTCACGTTTGAAATAATCTTTATCCCATTTGAATCCCAAGCCATCTTAGTCTTAGTACTAAACTTTATATATGAAGATAAACACATTTATGTAGCATACAATATATCAAAAGTTGCTTAAGCAGTGATGAATACCAGCATGAATATTAGAAATATATCCTTTTCATGAACAATTTCCATACAGTTTCACAGTTTGGTACCCATAAAATTCACCCATGCATTCAGTACTAGTTCAGTACTACTGATGACTAAAACTGCGAAAGTTATGAAAGAACGCCCCTTTGGCAGATGCAGTCCTGCCTGCTTTAAAAAGTCAGCTACGAACTGAACCGCTACTTCCTATTCATAAGACGAGCAGGTGTTTCTTGAAAACTGACAAACCGAACCGACGGAAGCTCAAAACGGTGGGTTCAATTCATTGACGGATTTGGCAATGTATGTACTAAGATAAGTGCAATTGGCGTCCAGAAAATCGTTTCAAGAATAATTTTCATTGCAGATCTTCCCTTTGCCTTTTTTTTGGGCAATTTGACAATTTGGGTGAATTTTGATCTCTATTTAAAGTTTTCTTAAACCAAGCAAAACAAGCAAAAAGAACAATATCGCCACCTCCTGGTGATCAGCATATCTAATGAGCAGGGTGATGACAGTGAGTCAGTAAAGATCCAAGTTAAAAACCAACCCAAATTATTTACATCCTTTTTTCTAGGCTACAAAAATGTTAGCAAACGAAAACAAAAGTTAAATACTCTCTAAAGCTAAGAGAAACAAAAATTAGTTACAGAAAATTAATACAAAATGTTTTTATTTAAATAAAAATAAAATATAACAAATAAAAATAATAAATTTATGTTGAAAATCAAAAATCGCATAAAAATATTACAAACTACAAAATTATCATACAAAAGCAGAAAGTAATTGAAATTATTAACCAAACGTAATGGAGAACATTAGTTCGGCGCTACCTTCTTCCTCCGCCTCCTGCTCCACCTGATCCTTCTCATTTTTATGCAACTGCACCCGCACCCCCGTCTGCTGGCCCAAGCCAATAAACTCATCCTCATCGCAAATGCAATCGCTGGTAGTGGCTTTTGCTGTTGTTGTTGTTCTTGTGGCTTTGGCATAAGCGGGCTTAAGATAGTATTGGGTAAATGTTATTTTAACTGAAAGTTGCATGCCATCGAAACGAAACGAAACGAAACGAAAAAGAAAAGAGTAAAGGGAAACCAGATTAGCCGATGCAGCCAGCACAGGAGGAAATTAAAAGCAAAAATTGAAAGACAGAAAGCAAAACCAGTGTCAATTAATTTGTAGGCAGGCGACTCGGCCACTTGGACAGCACCAGGACATGCATGAAATTTCAAACCCGCATCTGCCATTTTGGGTCGCTCCCGTTCCTCGCTTACCCGTTTGCTTCTCCGGATCCTTGAGAGTGTAGACCTGCAAAATGGTTGCATTGCTGCGTCCTTTGCTATTGTGGGCTATGAGGAAGACATTGTAGGCCATGCCGGGCACCAGACCGCGCACCTCAAAGTACGGAGTCCTGGAATGGAAAGCGGAATCCAATCGATATTTGAATGTGCACAGGGCCAAAGACAGGGGAAACCACAGAAAAATGGGAGCAAAAGTACTGAAGGATAAATGAGCATTGCCCCGGGCAGCTGGACATGGACATGTCCCCGCCACGCCCCGCTGAGTTTGTTGTAATGCAAAAGTCACACGGCGTGTGATTCTGATGGCTCTGGTAGCCATAGCAATGCCCCATTCGTTCCCCCTACTCACTTTGATTTGTAAATTTTGGGATAGCGTGTCGTTCCGTTCACATAAACCTCCATGATGAAGTCCTGCTGCAGTCCGCCATCGAATCCTTCAATGCATTCAATTTGGAAGCCCGTCGATGTCTGATTCAGTAGCGTGCAATTCAGCAACGGATCCGGTTCGCCTGCATTGAGAGAAATTCGGTATATTTATTTCATTGGTAGCCGGAGCAGCTCAAGCAACAAATTGTACAAATTGCACAAACTCTACAAACTCGGATGCCGGCTGGCTCCCACTCACGTAACTGATTTTGTTAAGCATAAACTAGATTTGTGAACAGCATCAAAATCCAACTTTGGAATCAATAAGCCAACACTAAGGCTACGCCAGCGCCAAACAACAACAACAACTTCCTCTGACTAATCCCAAGCCAAGCGCCAAAGTGCCAAAGTCATCAACAAATCAGCACAGCGGGAGTTGGGCTAAAACAAACCGCCCCTCGACCCCCTTTCAAAAAAAAACCTCCAAAATATAAACAAAAACAAACTGAAAACTGAGCTCAGAGAATAGGAAATGGAATGTGGAGAGACTGAAGGAAACTGGAACAAAAGTGTACCCTGTACAAATGAAATTGATCAAATTAAAACATGAATTATTTAATATTTTTCCTAAAGTCATATAAGTTATGCAAGACTTTGGCAAAATTTAGAGGGAAAAATTAGGAAACAGGTACCAGGAAATTAAAATAACATTCTGAGTACAAAAATAGGAAAGTTAATATTAAGCTGTATTTTCAATTGTCGAGATCTCATACAAATCATTTGAGAAATCGAAATTAGAGAATAGCCTATTTCTCATTTCCATGCTTTTCATAAATTTTTGTGTTTCTCAGATTGGCTATTACACTTTTCTGAAATCTTCATTGTGAAACTTTTATGAGATATCAGACAAGTGAAAAAAAGCTTTATGAAAAAGTAGACTCCGGTTGAATTTTACATTCACATAAAAAAAATTAAATTTTATTTCATTGTGTGAATCTTTCTGTATAGGAACGGCCGAAATTGTTGCTTTCTAAAATGCAGAGATATTTAATACTTATGGGTCATTCCATGTGAATTTAGCCACCCGAAAATATTTAATGTCCTAATCAAAATTTACTACATATCGAGAGCTTAATCCCATTTTTTTAACATTCCTACTAGCAATTCGCTGGAGAATCGACAAGGAACATAAAACTTTAAAGAAATTATATATTTATAATGGCGCTTACGATTTAAGCGGCATAAATTGTGAATATACTATTTGCATCACTTCCATTCGAGAAAAAAAGAGTCCCATAAGTCCATTCTTAAACTGTTTTTGTTTTTTTTTTCGACTTTTATTTTTCACGTTTTTATACTCTGTACCAAAGGTAGATAGAGTATAATAAGTTCGTGCAAAAGTATGTAACAGCCAGAAGGAAGCATCTCTGACCCCATAAAGTATATATATTCTTGATCAGCATCAACAGCCGAGTCGGTATAGCCATGTCCGTCTGTCTGACCGTATGAACGCACAGATCTCAGAGATGGTACGTGATAGAGGTTTGACATGTATGGGACTTAAGCTTCTTATACTTGCAGGCAAATCAAGTTTATTTTAAATTTTTGCCACGCCCCCTCCCGCCACCGCAAATTGGAAAAAAGTCTTATCTCCGGTAGTTTTATAGATAGAAGGTTCGTTCCTTCTGGACATATTTAGTAATGGGGATTCTTAATCGATCCGCCGAAAAGATAGGATGAATGATAGTCGAGTTAGAAGGAAAATAAACAATTATGGGCAGCACCGGTCACAACGGTGATGGGCAGCACTTCACAGGTACAAGTATGTTTTAGTCGGGCTTGACCGACTTTCTTACTTGTTTTATCTAGATATTCAAAAATATTATCCCAAAAGGATTTTTGAAAATTCGGTATACTCTCGGAGATATACAGGCCTGTTCCAGTTTTCACTTTCACTAAATTTGCTCGAATTCGATTTGGCTAACTGTTCCGGTCTTCACAATTCGATAGATTTACTCGATTTGAATTCACATTGCTTGGAGCCGATGAATTCAAAAGTAAATGCGGTTTTGTACATAAAGGCGTCAAATTAATGGCTTAAAGTTAATTTTGTACCATTGTTTAGTGTATTTAGATACTTTTTGCAATTTTACATTCCCTTAAAAATTATTTTTAATAAAAAAATTAATAATTTTTATGAACAGCTCCAATTTTGCCACGTGCCATCCAAATCGAATTCACATATTTTGTTGAAGCTGTTCTGGTTTTCACTTGTTTATGAAACGCTGGGAAAATGTTCAAAAAATGCCCTTAAAAATAGAAACGACATTTTAAACACCTATATTCAACTACTATCAACTATTTTGAGTGATTATTTATTGAATTGTTTTGATTCACCAGTTGATTAAGGTGAAAGTGTAGTCAACGGAAACAATTTGGAAATGAAACACTCGAATTGCAAATCGTTCGAATACCACAACACCTAAAACCAAATCGTTCGATTTTGTTTTCATTTGAAATCGAAGAAATATGTGAAAACCGGAACAGGCCTGATAGCAATTTTAGCAAACCACGTTTTTGAAACTGGTTCGCAGCTTTTCTCAAGTTCTACAGAACCGATTTTGATGATGTAGGGCTTAATGGACGCAGAATTAGCATGGCTATGGCCCGAACCTCGATCATAGCATTCATACCAAACAATTTCCAGTCTTCCGTTTGGCGTTCTGATAATGGGGACTTCTGGAAAGCTGCCATCAACACACCTTTTTTTGGGAGACCCTACTTTGGAGGGCGAGAACTTTTCAATTACAAGATCTTTTCCCGAATTTTTTCACAAGTTCTTAAAAAACAGGAAAAAATTCAGTTGCCTAGACCAGAAGAGGGCCTTAATGGTTTTTAATCTTTCCCGTTACTCGTAGAGTAAAAAGGGTATACTAAAGTCGTGCAAATGTATGTAACAGGCAGAAGGAAGCATCTCCGACCCCATAAAGTGTAAATATTCTTGATCAGCATCAACAGCCGAGTCGATAAAGCCATGTCCGTCTGTCTGTATGATCACCTAGATCTCGGAGACTAGAAGAGCTAGAGTCACCAAATTTTGTATTTAGACTCTTATTGTGCCTACGCAGATCAAGTTTATTTCAAATTTATGCCAAGCCCCTCCCGCCTCACAATTAACACATAAAGAATATATATTCTTGATCAGCAGGACGAGCTGAGTTGATTTAGCCCTGTCCGTCAGTCTTTCTGTCCGTCTGTCAGTTTCTATGCTATCTCCTCCGTCAGTTTGAAAGCTATCTTCATCAAACTTTGCACGAAGTCTTTTGGTACATATAGGCTGCACATTTGTCGGAACACGCCGGATCGGATGACTATAGCATATAGCTGTGATGGGAACGAACTGTCGAAAAACTAGTTTTAATGAGAAAAACTTTTTTGTTTTCAATGGAAACGCCTCCAAACTGTTTATTACTTAGTTAACAATGCTTTTCCATGATTCCACCAAATTTGGTCGAAATCGGTCATCTATATAGTATAGCTGTCATAAAAAGTAGAGTCTGAAAAGTAGTCTTAGTTGGAAAACTTTTTTGTTTTCAATGGTAATGTCCTCAAAATTAGCGTATATTTTTCTTTTTTAGATGTGTGCGAGCAATTTTTGGTCAAAATTGGATGAATATAGCATATAGCTCCCATAGGAACGATCGGTCGAAAAACTAGTTCTTGTGAAATAAAACTTTTTGTTTTCAATAGAAACGTCCCTTACGTTGGCATTTATTTATTTTATATACTTTTACACAATTCAACAAAGACTTGTCAGAATGATCGGTAGAAAACGAAGTTCTAGTGAGAAAAACTTTTTGTTTTAAATGGAATCGCCTTTAAATTTTGTAATTGTTAGTTTGTTATGCTTTTCCATGATTCCACTAAGTTTGGTAGAAATCGGAAATGTATAAAGTGTAGCTCCCTTAGAAAAATAAGGTCCCAAAAGTAGTCTTAGTAAGAAAATATTTTTTTTGTTTTCAATGGATGATGCAAGGGTATTTAATCTTTGGCCGCGCCAAAGTTAACTTTTCCCTATTTTTAGAAAAAAAATGTATATTCGGGGGTGTCCTCGAAATCTCTAGAGATTTTGTCTTCGGTTGGTTTGCAAATCGCTCGAAAAATCCGTCGGTGTTCCAGAACTTCAAGAGATTTCATTTTCTTAGTGGGAAAGAGAATTGGTCCAATTGGGTTTAAAATAATTGTCCATCTCACAAAACAGGGTTGCATCACGCGCAAAAAAATTTCCCTTATATTACTTTTGAATTATAATGATGTTAAACGGAAATCTGCTAGCTGTGACATAAGTTTTATGATTCATGCTAATATTGTAACTTAAATTAAAGTCGCGTTACCCAAAATTAAATGGAAAAATTTAAAAATATTTTCGCGCCAATCATAAAGCAACACTTTCCAACCCTTGGCTCGCTTGTTGTTGACTGGTACGGCAGTTTTGGCCGATATGGCAGCCTTCAGTTTTTGCGAAAAATTATCAAAAAGCAAATTTCAATATTTAATCAAATAAATCATGTTATTTATTTGATGCAGCCTATCCAGTAAAATAATGTAGTTTAGATTTCCAAAACTAGTTTTGATTAGGTTTGATTATCAAAATAGTTTTAGCGAGGAATTTAGCAAAATCTCTAAGCAAATCACTAAAGATTTGAAACCAACCAAAAAAGATTTCTAGGAGACCGAGAATTGGTTTTGGGTTGGAATTTGGTTGCAAGAGATATCTGGGACACCGCCGATTTATTAACTTTTTCGTGTTTCTTAATGATTTTTTCGGAAACAACAGTTGGTTCGCAAAAAAATATTGACTACAAATTTATTTCGAAATACGACGATATAATCTTCCTCTACAAGACAAATTTTTTGACTTGAAATTTTCATGGCATGTTATAGACAACACCCTAACACGTAATTTAAGCCAAGAAAAAAACTTTAAAAAAAATTTTGGTGAAGGTATACAGTACCCTTAATGTTCTTTGTCGAATATTTTGCGAGTTGTTAGTGGTGGGGATGTCAAAAAAATTGGATCAAACAGTCGATATGTAGGACTTTAAAGCGCGGATAGTAAGATTATTTTATGACATTAAAAATTTTCGGGTGGCCAATTTCACATGGAATGACCCATATGTGACTCTTTTACGACTTTTATGCTAAGTAAACCTGAAGTTTAAGCTGGCTCGAGGTCATGTTATGCTTTCGCATAACTATAATCAGGGGTACACAGCACCTCAAAGGAGACTGGTAGATCGTAGGGTAGTTTCAAGGCGCACCAATGTCTTTCATCAGCGATCTTTGCCCGTCGACAGTCAGTCTAGCAACCGTCTCTCCATTCCAATGTTGCCATAACTGTTTGAGAATTCCAAAGCAGCATGGGCTGAAAAACTGATGTCAGAAAGTCAGCACCGAAACAGACAGAAGCCCCTGTGTATGTGATCCCCAATTAACCTTAGAGTGAGAGACTAAGTCGCATTCCCATTTGCCGGATGTAAGGATTCAAGCTTAGAGAATGGACAATGTCTTATGTCTCACTTCAAAATGAATCATTAAGAAACTGAACATGATTTTGTTAGATATTTAGGCAAAGTGGCCCACAATATTACAATACAAAATTTATCTACATGGTTTTTAATAAATGGTACGAAAAAAACTGCTTTTTTTTTGCTGGATCCTTTTTTAGAGTGCTGCGAAACTTACCAGCAAATCAAAATATTCAACAGTATTAAGAAAAACCAAAAAAATTAAAAAAAAAAAAAAACCCCAAAAAAGTACAAAAATCGAGCGGTCACCTACATTAGCTATTGGCCCTTTTAATTAACATACAATTTGATAACAAATTCCTCAGTAATTTAAAAAATTTTCTCTCCCAGCATACCCTTTGCTACTCTCTAACTTTGGCCAGCAAAAATTCTGGTATAGCGTCAAACACGCAAGTCACGAGAGGCCAAAGCCAAAAACCAGAGTTCCTCTTCCTCGTCTACCCCCAGCCGCACTCTGATTTGTGCTTTTGTTTTCATCAGCGCCACTCACCTGCCGGGACAATTGTGTACACGCAGGGTTCGCTTTGATCGCCAATTTCGTTGCTGGCCCAGCACAGCAGCGTTCCATAGTCCTGCAATGGAGGTAAGGAAAAAGAGTGAGGCCACACATGAAATGGTTGAGGGGTTGGATGGGGGGCTGGTGGGGTGGGTGAGTGACAATGCAATGGCATTTCGTTGGCTTAATTTATGCATGCAATGCGGCGATGGCGACGCCGATGGCGACACACCTTTTCAACCTTAATTGAAAATTCAAAACCGCAATTCGTTTGGAAAATTATGTGCTGAGGGAGGACTGATTTATATGGCCCCCTTCCCCCAGGCACAGCGCACTTACATTCTCCGTCATGGGCGTGTAGTGGGCAATGCTCCGGCCACGATCCACGGCCACCAATGAGGCGGGTATATCAACTGTTTCGCCCTGCGTCGCATTGAATTTCCACACATAGTTGGCCTCGCTGGGATTGGCCTCGATTTCGCAGGCCACCTTAACGGTCTCGTGCCGTCCCGAACTGTAAGTGGTGCGCTGGCCCGGACGACACACGGGAGCAACTGCAACAATGAGGTAAGCGTTGATTTATTTAGAGAAACAATTGACAAATCCCTGACAATTTAATTGAAATGCTATGCAAATTTAAGTGCAAACATTTTAACATTTAGTTGGACGCCGGCACTCACATCGTATATCCAGCTGCACAGGATTGCTTTCGCCGTCGCCCTCCCGATTGCTGCCCACACACGTGTAGATGCCACTCCTCGCCCGGCTGGCGTTCTGCAGCACCAGACTCTGATTGGCCACCACAATGCCCTCGGCGGGATTGTTGGACAGGATGGCACCCTGGAAATGGGAATGGAGGGGAATACAAATTGAAATTTATGCCCAACATTTATTGCATTAAGTTCAATTTTTCGATAACTGTGGAAAATTGAAATAAATTTAATCCTGGCAGCTAATCACACTAGCAGGCCACGCCCCCTCAGGCAGGCGGCAGGCGGCTGCATAAATTGTTAAGTGCTCTCAATGTGCTCAATAACTCAATAATAAATTTTTTTTGTAAATTTCAACAACATTTTTTTCCTGCTTCCTGAAATATGCAACAATTATGTGGCACGTCTTAGGGCATAGAATGCTGCTGCTCCTCAAGGTAATTTATGTACGAAATATAATGAAAATAATAATATAATAATCGTTGGGAAGGGGCATACGTTTGTTGCCTCCGGGTTCTGCGTACATAAATATATATATTTCAGCCCGTAACTCGAAGCTAGAACATTTTGAAAAGTTTCCGTGCTTTAGTGAGAAAATGGGAAAATGAACATGTGGAATGTTTTTTTGATGAATTCTCAAGTGCGTTGGTGTGTGTGTGTGTGTGCGGAAAAGTGTTGTGCAAATTGTGGCAGAGTAATTTCGTAATTAAATAAGCGTTTATCCATACTTACATTGTGCCGCCAGCTAACTTTGTATATCCAGGGATTCGACTTAATGTTGCACTCGAAGAAGACATCGATGCCCTCGCGCAAGGTGGAGTTCAAGGAATTGGTGCCCAGCTCCAGGCTGACAACGGGTATGTCTGCGGATCAGAAGTGGGAAATAAATTTCTTAATTTTCTAAGCCTCACAAAGTGGCCGCCTTCTTGTAGGCTCTGCTAAACTGTGTTTGTTTTTGCACAATTTTAAGTTAATTAAATCAAAATTGGTGCGCGAAAGCGAATCAATTAAGCTTATTAAGCAATCTATCAAATTGGGCAAACAAGCTCCTCCCGCCCCGGCCAAAGGGTTTTCAATCGAGGCACGGCAAAAAATACAAAAAGTTGAAAGGTAAGCAAGGCGAGCGCGCTCCACCCGGGCAAACAGGAAGCGGTTCGCCTGCTGGCTCGTGGTGTGGTTGCCGGGAGGGCCGGGGGGCTGTGTCGGTTGGTTGGCCATTTAAATTTTGCGCAAACAGGTCGAAAACTGTAAAAGCGTAAAGATGACTTTGCCATCGACGTCGCTGCTTGCGGTGTTTGTGGCGGGTTAAAAACTTTTCGCAAGTTTTCCCCCAAAACTTTTCGCCGGCCGCCGCTGGAAATTAATTTGCCAAAACTTGCCACAACCCGAGACGAAATAAAGAACTTAAGGAAAAAACCCAGCGCACTTTTCAGCGACTTAAAGTGCTGGGCGTTGCTTTCGGTTTCATTAAAATCCAAATTAAATATTGAACAAACGCCACCTGACTACTTTGAAGTAGCGGCTAATTAATATACACAGAACTTACGATAGATGTCCAATTTCCAGCCAGCTTCCATCCCAGACTCGGGTATCATGCCCTGTTCCGCACGGCAGGAGAGGAACTTGCCGCGATCCTCAATGGTGGGCGTGAATGTCAGTATCGAGGTGGTCATATTGCCATCCGGATTGGCCTGGAAGGGGAGATTCGAATGAGAGAATAGACAAACAGTTAATGGCTGAGCAGTCAGCCAAGACAAAAAGGCAAAGCTGGTGGGGGAAAAAGGGTTGCCCGGCACGTTCGAGAAGTTTCGGGGGATGCTTTTAATTGAGGACGTTCTGTCTCCTTTTCCTGGCTACGTGACTGCCGTTCAAGCAACTTCAATTACCGCAAAGCATGTGTAGCTTGAGGGTGGGGGGTGTTCCAAGGGGGAGAGGTTTGGGCCCATTAACAAGCCTGACAGCATTCGGAAATTTGCATGTTTATACACAGTAACCCGGGCAAAGGAGCCCCAGGAACGGCTGGCACTGTGCAATTTTGAGTCGAACGATGAGAGTGGGCTGATTAGTAATTGGCTCTGAGATCAAATTGTATTTAAAATTTTTTCAAATTTTGTAAAAACTATCAAAAATTTCATAAGAAATGGGTATTAAACGGTAAGAGTTCAGTTCAGATTGTCAAATGGCGCAATAGTTTGAAAACTTAAAGATAAATTCACAGTAAAACACTTGGCCACAATTAGAAAGAATCTTTAGTTTGATTTTTTTTTTGTCCTGTCCATATAACGTCGGCAAAAAGATAGCAAATCCATTCTATATATCCATATTTCAAAACTTATCTGCAGATGACTTACTCTATGGCATCATGATACAAAAATTACAAGGTAGCGCAACCGGAAGTGCCTAGTTATTCGCATGCGAGAAAATATATTGAACCCCAGGGCTGAGACACATATAAGAACGAGAGCGTAAGTTAAAGTTGGTCCTGCCCGACTTCGATATACTCGTTACGCATGGCAATAATAGTTTAATATCCTTTCCCTATGTTAATTAACAGAGCATTAACATTAAAGTGACCATTTCAACATTATGTGAGCAAACAGCGCATGCAGCGCTAAAAAGTACGCAACGTTTTTTATAACCTTTATTACTGTGCCATTTATTATGCGATCTTTATGAAACTTTCAGAGATTGTAGATATTGGGCACACTGCAAAATATGAGCTTGATATCTTCAAAATTGTTGGAGTTATGCAACATTTTTTATTGTGGCGGCGGGAGGGTCGTGGCCAAAATTTGAAATAAACTTGATCTGCGTAGGAACAATAAGAGTTCATACAAAATTTGGTGGTTTTAACTGCGTGAAAACTCTAAGTATTAACTGTTATTCTACTTTTCTTTTAGCAAGCAAGGATTCGTTGTTGTTGTTTAGCTTAATTTCTTATGTTGTCATTCGCAACTCCGTAGAAATCTGGCGGTTTCATAGAATAATTATATGTTTAAACTAAGATTAGCGTGTTTTGTGGAAAAATTTCAAAAGAATGCCATGTGGGACGCATCTGTCTGAAGAAGAGCGCGGCTTCATAAAGGAACTGAGGGAAGCTGGGGCCAAAATAGAAAATATCGCTACCAGAGTCAATCGACATCGAAATACAATCGCCAACTGCTTAAAAAATCCCGAGAGTTATGGTCAAATTAGGCGCTCCGGCAGACCAACTACCAAAGACAAAAGGTGCAAACGGCAGATTCGGCGTCTCGCGGCCCAAGAAAACTTGTCTTGCATGGAGATCAAGCGCCAGTTAAGTCTTAAGCAAGTAACCAAAAGACGAGTGTATCAAGTTTTGGCACAAATAGAACGCCAAAGCGCCGTTTGGCATTTGCTGAAAATAAAAATTTTGGACCGTCGTGTTCCAGCAGGTCATTTTTTCTGATGAGAAAAAGTTCAACCTGGATGGCCCCGACGGTAGTAATAAGTACTGGCGCGATTTGAGACAACCAAGGGAAACATGCCATAAGAGAAATTTCGGTGGATGGTCACTGATAGTTTGGGCAGCTTTTGGACATGCTGGAAAGTCTCCGATTTGCTTTATACCAACTAAAACAAATTCGGAGATCTATGTTGAATTGTTAGATGAGGTGCTAGTTGGTTTTGCTAAAGATTTGTATGGAAATAATTGGACATTTCAACAAGACAACGCCTCAGTCCACACAGCAGGCTTCACAAAAACCTTCTTTTCTTCAAGAACTATACCATTATTGGAGTGGCCAGCGATCAGCCCAGATCTAAACCCAATTGAGGATCCTTTCAGCCAAAGTTTGTAAGAGTGGTCGTCAGTTTGACACCATAAAGCAACTCAAAGAAGCATTGGTCGCAGAATGGGAGAAGATTAGCCTTTCCACCGTGGAAAAACTGGTTAAATCCATGCCTGGTAGATTAAATCAGGTTATTAAGCTAAGAGGAATACATATTAACTATTTAGAAGCCATTGGTATTAGTTCAATAAGTAAAAGTTTAAAAATCATCCTATGCATATTTACTTATTTCATAAGAAGACGAAATATTGGGTTAAATATTTTTGTTAGTAAGTGAACACTAAAATTAATTTGTTCTGTTTTTGGTTATTGTTGTTAAGTACTGCATAATAAATAATAATTTGGAAATTTTCAGTTGTCCATAAATCCTTTTTATTAAATTTAGTCCATGCACATATACTTAGTTCACGCAGGTAGCTCTTCTAGTCTCCGAGATCAAGGTGTTCATACAGACTTACGGACAGACGGACATGGCTAAATCGACTCGGCTGTTAATGCTGATCAAGAATATATATACTTTATAGGGTCGCAAATGCTTCCTTCTACCTGTTACATACTTTTGCACAACTTCATGATCCCCCTTTTCCCATTTGGGAATGGGAACAGTGTATAAAAAATATGTTAAAGTTAGCTTCGGCTCGGCCAATTTTTTGTATACCCTTACAGCTTCCATTGAAAACAAAAAATTTTTCTATCTTAGACTAATTTTCAGACTCTACTTTTCTATGACAGCTATACTATATGGATGTCCGATTTCGACCAAACTTAGTGGAATCATGGGAAAGCATAGCAAACTAAGAAATACGAAGTTTTAAAAACGGAAAAGTTTTTCTCACTAAAACTAGTTTTTCGACCGATCGTTCCTATGTCAGCAATACGCAATTTTTATCTGATATGTACCAAAAGACTTCGTGCAAAGTTTGGTGAAGATATCTTTCAAACTGACGAAGGAGATGGCATAGAAACAGACAAAAATTAAAAACTATAATTTTATCTAGTTTCACCAAAAAATTTGTGAAAATGCCATTTCATGTCCGATTTTTGTGTTTGACGTCTTTTCTTAAAGTAAATTAAATAAAGGAAATTATTTTAAATTCGGATTTAAAAAAAAAAACATAATCTTTGTTTTTCCAGTTGCATTTACAAGCACTTTAATTTCGATAAGTTTTTAAATTTTGAAAAAGTAGATAGTTTTTTCCACATTTGGGCCTATAGAATTAAAAAGCTTTCACGCTATCAAATTGATGTCTGAAATCGAAACTTTTGGCCAGGTTTCTTCTTTTTAAATTGCATTTAAGCTTTTGAATAGGTGCAGAAACAAAAAAGTTTTAAGATTTTGATAGGGCGTTTATAGCTGCGTTCGACTTCGCGTTCAATTATCGAAGAACGCGCGTTGAGCTCCATATAAAAACAAATCAGTTGATGGCCGAGGGGGAGGTGAGGGGACGGGAAAAAAAAGTCGCGTTCACGTTGAACGCTGGTTCTGCCAACTCGTTTTTTATACTTAACCGAGGATCGAGTATGAGTATCGATAAGAAGCTATATCAATAGGACAGTTTGATAACAAAATAAGCTGGCACAACAAAATGGCGCAATGGAAGGTAAGTTCATTAATATATTGTTAATTTATTTATATCAAGGTTTACCCTTTCTACAGGCGGACGAAAAATGTACTAGACCCCAGAGGCAACCTTCTACCTTCTCGACTTGTGGCAAGGAACGGGATGTTTCCCCCCTGGGCCCAGATTTTCCTTCCGCCGGACCTGGGCTTGTGACTTAAAACGCCCAAATGCAACGTGTGTGGGACTCCTCGTACGCAACGCTAGCCACACCACACTCGTTCATCAATTGCAAAACATTTTTGTTTAACTGCATTAGCAGCAATTGTTGCAACGTCACTTAAGTCCATTTTGATTGACAAATAGACCACGTCAGCTGTTCTTGTTCTGAACGCTGACGTGAACACTGAACGTAGTAGAAACACCTTGGGGAGTTTATCGATGAATCGTGCAATCGATAACACAACGCATAGAGGTGGAAATCGGCTATAAGTGAAGGCAACTTTTGAAAAAACCGAAAAAGCTGCTTATCGATAATATCTCGATAACGATTCGACAGATTTTTTCATATTTTTGAAAAAGTTGGTTTGGCGAATTGGGGGAAGATAGACTTCCATTTTATCGAGCTGTGTAAGTACAAAATGTTCTTGATTCAAGAACGTTTGTTCTTATTTCAATAATAATAACACTCGCTTTTCGGTTTTGAAATGTTTTGTACTCAATTTAAGTGCACCCAAATACAAATTATACTTGAAATTTTGAGTACAAAACAGTATAAGTTCAATCCCGTTTGGTGTCAGCCGTTTTTTTGTGAGAGTGTAGAACTTATTGAAGTAATTTGAACTTCATTTAGGACTTTAACTGAATTAAAAATAATTTCTTGTTAAATGTCTCCAGAAATTGGCAGCGCCTGCCAAACTGAAAAGTAAAACGTAAAAGTCTGCCTCTGATGATGATCGGATGAATATTTCGTTAAGCTGTCAGTCCGCAAATTGTTTGTGGAGGCTCTGGCCACACTAATCTATCGGTTACTTAAGTACTGTAACATCTCAAAGTGAACAAGCTGGCTGCCGAAGGCCCAGCAACTTAACTCTTGTTATAAATAAATGCACGGATGTCAAATTGGTGACCCCGACGTGATCTTATTGACAATTCGCAAAACGAGGCCCTATAGCAATTCCCCCCAAAGCCTTCAACCGAGGCACAACAAAGCACTCAGCCGAGGCTCCTGGAAACCAACCATCCGAATATATGAGATTAAATCTCGAGTACACTGCGCCAAATCGTGACATGGTCCCTGGGAGTAAAGTACTGTAGCGGCTCTGGTCACATTAATCAATCGGTTACTTCTGTTGTTCAGTCTGGGAAATCACTCAGCTAGCAGTTTACAAAGCGCAAAATAAAATTGTTGTCTGAAAATACCGAATTTTTAGGAGATTATCAGGAAATGGACTTAAAATACTTTTTCCTTCATGTTTGAGAGGCATTAAAGCTTGGCCTTTTCCATTTATTATGTAAATATTAATGAGAAAATATTGGGGTTATTTGCGTTGCCCGTATGCCAGGAGGCATTGGCTTGAGTTCCAGTTTTACGCCTTAAATTGGCAATGCAAGTCGCCCCTAAAGTTTTATAATTCACGAATGCGTTCATGGCAAATGAGTAAGCTTTCTTAGTCCATTTTTAAGGGCTTACTTCCGAAAACGACAATATGCACTTGGTTGCTTTTACATTCAGTCATACCATTAGATGCCAATTTGGAAAACGGACTGAATTAAACAATATTTTTTGATAACCCATTAGATGAATTTCGTTATTCATTTGGACTGCATACTAGAATACTCATTTGAATCCTTTTTTTATACTTGCAGGGTATTTAGAAATGTAGGACTTCATATTCTTCATCACTTTGAAAGGCTTATTGTTGCTGAAAGATAACATTTGATTAGTTGATGATCAGATTTGAATATTTCTTGTAACTTTTCTTGCTTTCCTAATTTTCACTTATTGTCTACGCACAGGGCTTTAATTCATCTGCATTTGCTAGGCCTGCCCTTTTTCCCCCTTCGCATTTCCCCACCCCATTTTGTCCACTTACAATCTCATGCGTGTTCTTCATGGGCGTGCTGCCCTTCCACCAGGTTATCGTCGGACCCGGACGTGAGCCAATGACAATGCAACTCAACTGATAAGAATTCTCTGCCGACAAAGGACGATTCTCGCCCTGCAGCTTCACCATCAGAGGACGTACTGTTCATGGGGAAATTAATTAGTAACAGAACCCTCGCACTTCTTAGGGCTCCTAAGAGCTCGATTCCGTAAGGCGGGGACTTACGGTTCATGTCCAGAATCACGCTGCTGGTAATTGGTGTTGTCAAATTATTGTTCTCCGCCCGGCAAGTAAGCTGCATGTGCAGATTTTTACGCTTCAGCTTGGCCAATGAGAGGACATTGCCCACACGTCGCTCGGAGAGTGGATGGCCGGTGCCGGAGTTGTTGTAGACGGTACTGCCAAGCAGCCAGGTAACCCGAGGTTGGGGACGTCCTGTCAGTGGAGGATGAAGAAGAAAGAAAATTATCGAGTGCTAGTGCGGGTGGAGGGAAGGGTGGCCGGGATGGGTGAGTGTGTGCAACTGATATGTTTGTTATACGGCTTAGACTTGAAGTTGTCTCTGCCGCTTCCCTCCAGCATTTTGCCTTCTGTTTGTTTATGTGCAAGAAGTGCTTAAGTGTGTGTGTGCGGGTGTGTGGGTCTGTGCTGGTGTGTGTACAAGTGCCTTTCGCTGTTTCATTTGTTGTCTTGTTTGGCTTTTAGCAATTTTCAAGTGCTCTCAATGCAATTTGTGTGGGCATTGTGTGTGCCCTGAGCCCTGTTTCGGGTACGTGCAGCCGACAGCATTGTGTGTCTGTGTGTGGAAATTAAATAAAATATGGGGGAATCTGTTCGTTTCTTTTTTTTTTTTTTTTTGCCTGCATTTTCATGCTCATCACTTTTAATTGTCAGCTACAAAAAGCAGTGTCAACACTTGCGGGTGAGTTTTAAGGTGGAGTGGATTGTCAGTGGGGGAGGGGGGATGTGGGGGGGACAACTCACCGCCAATGGCCACGCACGTGATGTTAACTGTGGAGCCCTCATTGTAGGGTCCCAGTGTGTGATCCTTAATGGTGGCACCTTTGCTGTCCAAAATGATGATGGATTCAGGTGGTACTAGACATTAAAAATAAATGGAAAGAACAAACAAAATTATGGAATTTAATTACTTTATTAGGTTGCAATAACTATAGTACGTGGTTAATGTTGATTTGTTATGCTTGTGCTTATTTTAAGACTCAGAAATCTGAGTTAAAAATATTTCGGTAATCAATAACGCCAAAAGGTATAGATTCTCTGCATAATCAAATTGATCTGAAGGTTTTTGTGTGAGATGCTTATCTGAGACTTAAGCTGCCTTTACACTTGTCATATATCTCTAAACAGATTCTCGGACGATAGTGTAATAGCAAATCAAATATCTCTAAATATTTTGAAAATGATATGAGTTTCTCTTTATTTAGAGATATATGATAAGTGTGAAGGCAGCTTAAGTGTTTAAACCTCTAAATTTCTGCATGTTCGATTACATTTCGTAAGACGATTTGATTTGAGTCTTTCTTTCCCCTTGCTTTTCGGTTGAAAATAGAGAAATGCTTTACTTTAAATTTATTAGACATATAAGGAAATTAAAAATTAAGCTCTTCTTCTTTCTTTTACAAAAATGTCAAAAAATAATTTAGATATGGGCTAATCCTGAGTTGCATCTGGCGTTCCCAATGGTCAATTTTAATGAAATCTTTTGCAAAATGCAGTTCTTTGGGAGTACTTTTAAACCTATTTCAAAATAATCGGATAACTGTTTTGGAAAAAAAGTTATGCTTGCAAAAAGTTCCGTTGCGGACGTTACAAATTGTAAAAGTCGACTTTAAGGCTTATGTGCACTTGCACATTTTTTAGCGAATTTTGCATGATAAACTAAACAAGTCCATATACAAAAAATCAAGTGGAATATGTGACCATATCAATCCAGCTTAAAAAAGTATGTTAAGTTGTCCCGTTACAAAAACAAATCTTTATTTTCGTCTGTTGCGGACGTTACGTTGCAGACGTTACACTTTTTCCATCAATCAAAATTGTGGAAATAATAAATAGTCATGTACTTAGCAATCTTTTAAACCTTTTTCAGGAATTATTTTAGGTTTGAGAAAAAACTAAAGTTCATCTCAAATTAAGTTGCTCTCGTCTGATCCCTTTTGGGGAAGGGCCTTTTTCGCTTGCAATACGAGAATTTCCTGCGATACGTACGTTACATTCGTACACATAGTGGTACATAGCGCTTGGAAAGTACTTTCAAATCATGAAAAAAATGTTGACCAGTTTGCTTTAACAAAAAAAAAATGGTTGATTTAGGTTCGTTCGTACGTTACACAAATGGGAAGTTGTATTGAAATCAACATACATTTTCTTGATTTTCAGAGGTTTTTGTAGTATAATGAAGAAAATGGTTGAGGCATAAAACATAGAGAAATATTTACTGACTCTAAACCGTTTTGATGGGCACAATTGAGTATTTCGTTTATTCACAATGGGTGATTTCACGTGCGCGTACGAAAATTAAAGGTGAGAAACCTCGTTTTAAAAATGGACACACTGGTTCAATTATTAGCACCTCTCCCATCTCTGTCGACACTTAATACATTATTCTAACAGTTATGATGAAAGGCAGCGGCTCACACCTATGCACAGTGGGCGATTGGGCCTCGCTAGCGGCATTTAATTAATAACTTCCAAGCGAAAATAGATATCTTCAGACGGTTTTTTTCACAGCTCAGAAAAAAAAATCATAGAACTTAAAACAAAATGTTTTTCTTTAGTTTTTTAATTTGAATTTTTTATAATTTTTTTTTAGCTTTAATTTTTAATTTAAAATTTTTTTTTAACTTTATTAAACATATTTTAAAAATCAATAATATCTAGAAACAATAAAATATTATTCGGAATCAGAGTCAGGTATATCCAGATGCTTCATTAAAAGCAAGCTCTTAACATCCTCGTCCATAATAATGTTTTTTGCAGACGAAATTGAAGACCCATTTGACAATGAAGATATCAAAGGGTCGGAAGATACTAATAAAGCATTTATGATATCTTCCATTGTATTTTTCCTGGATTTCTTTGTTATATTGCACTCGCGTATGTTTTAAAAGTCCTGGTACCAATTGGAAGGGAAAAGGTTTATAATGTCTGCTCTTCACCAAATTTAGAATGTTCATATTTTTGCAAGTAGCGTTACAGATTCCGCATGATTGCTAAAAGGATTCCGATATGACACTGATCGTTTTGCCATCAAGCATGGTCATATTTGTGTTTAAATCTAAAGGTACTCACTAATGTTGGTACAATATTTAATATTTGGCTCTTAATGTTTTCAATTTCCCGGCAAGACAAGTCTGCTCTTTCTCTCTCGTAAAGTATCTTGATTGGTCGACCATATCGAGTAGAAAAAGTTCTATTATTTTTCCATTAAACTGTTCGTGCTTTCTGCACTATCAATAGTACCACACAATTTGAAAATGAATATTGGTCTATCATGACTCCATCAAAGTCATTACAATTTTTGCCTATACTATATGTATTACAACCCCTCTTGTAGGTAGCAGGTGATTGGGTTTATTATAATTTTCAATTTGGTTTTCTGGGTGTGCTTCAGGAATCCTAGCAATAGTATGGCCCACTAAACTCTGTAGTGGTACTTCAGCGAAATGATCAGTGACCGTAATGCCACTAGGTGGCATGGGTATATATCGGTGTTTTGGCCTTAAGCCAATCTCTCACTGCTCCTTCTAAGTATAAGGTTTTTGAGATCAGTAAAAATTACCCAGTTTTTCATGGTCAGAAACTTCTTGGTTGGGATCGCTTTTTCGTGACATTAAAAAAGTGTCCGTTTTTCTATTGACATTGTGCCAAAAAAGTTACATAATTTGAAGGGTAGCAGGTATTAGCAGTTCATATTAGACATTTTGGACTCACAATGATTCACACTTCCAGATAAAATAAGAGTTAGACTGAATCCAGGTGAATCTGGTAAGTTATACTCCACGAAAAACAGGTGTGCGCTACTGTCGGCTCATTGTTAATACACTTAATTACCACTACGTTTTATAAGCATCACATTTATAGACCGGTCACAAACACTGATTTTCAATGTAAAACATACCTTGGAGTTAATAAAAAAACCAAACTTTTAATAAAATAAGTAAAGATTGTAAATTTCCCAGGTACTCGAAATCAAGGCGCACAACAAAGAAACAATTTAGTAATGCGCTTGATGAAACATATGTAGTGTTTGACAGCTCAATCTAATCAAAGTATCTGTTATCGATTTGTGGAAAACAATCAACGCTTTTTCAATATTAAAAATTTTAATAAAATGCCGCTAGCGAGGCACAATCGCCCACTGTGCTATGGCTAAAATGAGGAAGCTGTGTTTTGACGAAATAAAGATTCTTAAGACGGAGAAACTTTTCTACCAATTTAGACATCGTACAAGCAGTCTTCACAGTCGCTAATTTTGTCCATCTTTTTAATTATATAGATTTATTGTGCACGAAGTTCCATAGCTGCCATTGGAACGGTCGGTTGAAAAACTAGTTTTAGTGAAAAAAACTTTTTCATGATTTCACTAAGCTTGGTCGAATCCGGAAGACTATATACTTAGTACAGCTGCCTAGAAAAGTTAGGTTTGAAAAATAGTCCAAGTAGTAGGCGTAATGAAAATTTATACGAGTGAATATAAATTTATACGGGTATATAAACTTCCGTGCCGAAGTTAGCTTTCCTAAATTTTTAAGTGTGTTTTACTATTATAGTTTATAAAATTGGTCCAGTAAAAAGTTGGTATAGGATGTGTGCAATCCGAACTAAAATCGGACAAGCGGTTCAAAATATGCAAATTCCGCTGTCTAGTCATAACACAAAAAATACGAATTTTAAGTTAATGATGAAGAAATATTCCCCATATCGTGTCCCTTCTTCTTCTTATTTGGCCCGATCTTTCAATCACAACCGTTTGACGGTCTCGGCCGCTGCAATTGATGCCCGCCACTCGCGTCTGTCTTGTGCGAGCTTGCACCAGTTGGTCAATTTAAGCTTCTCAATGTCTTTGTCCTCAATGTTTTTCCCAACTAAGTTTCGGTCGTCCAACACTTCTTCCTTTCCCTAGTTCGTTCGCCTTCCGCCTGTACACTTTTTGACTGGAGCTTCTTCATCCATACGAGTAACATGTCCAAGCCAGCGCAGTCGCTGTTTTTATATGCTCTTGACTAAATCAGTGTCCCCCTAGAGCTCTTACAGTTTGTGGTTCATACGGGTGTGGCCTGGTGGCTGAGCGGCTAGTGTGCGCGACCGCTTTGCATGAGGTCGTGGGTTCGATCCCGCCTCGGAACATCTAATAAAAAGCTTTTTTTCTTTGAATAAAACTTTACACCCGGCCAAACCTCTTTGCTGTTGGCGCCAGCATTGCAGTAATTAGCCATGAAAAGCTTCTCCCTTTCTCTTGTGCTAAAATTAGAAGCGCACAAGCCAAGAGATTGAGAGAGGCTCGGCCCTTTGGGGCTGTGTCATCTGACAAGCTAATTTTACTTTTACTTTACGGGTGCGGAACTCATCGCCAACTTTTACAGGTCCATAAATCCTCCGAAGACGTTTTCTCTCGAACACGCTGATCGTCTCCTCATCCACTGTAGTTAATGTCCATGCTTCTGCGCCGTATTGCAGGACTGGGATAATAAACGAATTGTATAGCTCAATTTTCGCTGTTCGAGAGAGGGATCTGCTTTTGAACTCCTTACTAAGCCCGTAGTAGCATCGGTTTGCAAGAGATATTCTTATTCGGATCACCAGACTGATGCTGTTGTCGCTGGTAATCATCGTTCCGAGGTAGACAAAGTCCTTTACAACGTTAAAGTTGAACAATCCCATTGCAATAGATTGTCCAAGACGCGTAGGCTCACTGCGCGCTGAGACTAAGAACTTCTTCTTTTCCTCATTTACCGCTAAGCCCATGAGTTTTGACTGCTTCTCCATCTCTGAAACCGCCTTGATTACCTCCCGTTCGGATTTGCAGATAATGTCAATGTCATCGGCATATGCAAGTAGCATTACATCTTTATAAAAGATGGTGCACAATCTGTTAGCATTTGGGCACTGGCGCAGTATATACTCCATCAGCAGATTTAAGATGCTACACCATAAGGTGTCACCCTGCCTAAAACCTCTTCTGGTATCGAAAGGCTCGGAGAGGTTCTTTCCAATTTTGACGGAACTTCTCAACGTCATCATGCAAAGTCGAACGTACTTTTCAAATATAAAACTAAATGAACTAGTTCGCTATGTTCGCGATTTTCACAAAACGGATTATTTTTAGTTTTTACAGTGTTGAAGTAAGTGAGCGATATGTGACTGTCTTAAGACAGTTGCTGTTTTATCCGGCTCAAATTCATGTTATGCTTTCGCATAACTTTCAACAGAGACACACATCACCACAAAGAAGGCTGGTAGATCGTACAGCTGTTTCAAGAGGAACCACCCTCTATCATCAGCGATCTATTTGCCTGTCGACTGTCGGTCCAGCAACCGTCTCTCCATGCCTGCGATGCCATAGCTGTTTGGGAATTCCCAAGCATCAAGCGCGCCAAAAACGAGATACAGTACGGAAACCTACAGAAGCCTTCGTGTGTGTGCGTGTTATGCAAAAACGTAACATGACCTCGAGCAGGGTAACACTGCAGGTTTTTTAATTCTTCTAAGTTCTTCGTAAGCTTTTCGACTCTGCTGTTATTCTTATTGCCAAATTGCCAATGATAGGAAATCGCAATACTACGAAAAGCGAATCACATATATCAGTTACAGTTTATCAGCCTCAGATGGTTTCACATAAATTTTTGTTCAGCAACTGATGAATGTTCTTGCCCACGCAGATTGTATAAGTTGAATGCAAATACGCGTGGGAAAATCATGGATTCGTATTTGGATCGATTGCCCCTGAGTTTTATTTATGGTCATGGTGAATGCCAAACGGAAAATGCAGACGTCAAAGCAGCAATCTTGTTCGTTGTCGTACCGCCTCTAACAATATAATAATACTCAAATATTTATATGAAAAACATTAACACCCACACAAGTGCCAATTTAACATAAACCTTAACGGGTCCTTAAAGGACCAAATTTTGTAAGCCCAATCGGTTAAGTGGTTCGTGCGTGCTGCTAATGCTAACCGAAACAATATCATGGCTTTCTATATATATTTAAATGATGTTCGCTTTTTACCCAATAAAACAGACTGTCAACTCAAAGCGTGGCCAAATATTTTCTTAGAGCTGCTTAAAAAAGCTTTTGCCTGTCACAAATATTAAAGAGCTGCCTTTTTCTTTGGCAACCAACGGACCAGCTGCCATGTTTTACTTGTTTTCCCTTAGAAAAGGTGAAAGGCAGGTGGCTGCCAGCCTGGACTCCTTGAACTGCATTCCTTCGCCTTGGCTGGCTGGCTGGCCAAATAAAGCCGTAAATTTTCGTCGACGTGTTGAGCAAACTTTTAATTTTTTGGCAAATTCGCTTGCTTTATTTTGCCACTTGCTATTATTTTGGTATACACTTTCTTTTGGATAATGGGAAACTATTGCCCAGGCTTCAGCATATTTGCAAGTCGCCCATCCCATTCCACAGTGGCTCCAGCAGCAGAAGCAAGTTGTCTAAACTGTCCACCCCGGGGCCGGGGTAACTTTTAATCTAATATCTTCTTTAAAGTTTTTTTACACAAACTTCCAAATCCTGCCTCGGTTTTACGCTTCACATGTCACAGACACACACCCAACGACCGACTGGGCCGGCATGTTGAACAAGCTCAAGAAGTTTGTAGAACATAACCACGCCCCGTTTGAGCTTCATCTAACGGCAGCAGCGTCGACGCCGGCAGCAACTATTTACCAACAATATTTTTGTTCTGCTCCCTGGTCTCCTACTCGTATTGGTGCTAAACGGCATTTCAAAATGCATATAAATTTTAATGGTAAATTGCCAGATCAACGCACAGGTGGGAAATGTAGAAAAAGAAAAGGAGAGGTAACCAATGTAAGAAAATCGAAACTGGTCTGTTAGTATCTGACTGTTGAAGATGGCATACTCTTGCCTAAGTCGAAGTGGGCGGAAGCTTATTTCTTTTCGAAAAAAAATGGAGAGTCAGTTAAAAAAATCCTTTCAAACCAATTGCCTAATTTCAGAAAATTTTATTGAGCGGTCCATAACGTTCTGAAGCTCAAATGTTCAAGTTAAATTTGGTAAAACTATTTCTGTTTAAAGATAACATGCTCAACACAACGGAACGCCCCTTAACGGATTCCATTTGTTTTCTAGATCAAAAAATTTCAAG
This sequence comes from Lordiphosa collinella, assembly GCA_018904265.1. Taxonomy (NCBI): domain Eukaryota; kingdom Metazoa; phylum Arthropoda; class Insecta; order Diptera; family Drosophilidae; genus Lordiphosa; species Lordiphosa collinella. The sequence continues at coordinate 19,727 of JAEIFV010000169.1, read as the reverse complement.
CCATCAAAAATCCAGTTTTAATTGGCGCGAGTGGCCTCGTCGCGTTTAAAATATGGTTGAAATAAAAACTACCTATACGCCGCTTAAGCCACAACAAAATTTCAACAATAAAATCTGTACTCCATGTGTTGGGCTGTCAACTTTTAAAATCTGGGAAATTATTCGATATTGTTAAAAATATTTACCAAACTTCAGCAAAAATGGGAAACAAATATACTGCATTCTTGATTGCCATTTAAGTTGCGGTCTTAAAGTCAAGGCCGGTCAAGGGCCCAAAGCCAACCTCCTCTCAAACTCTAGGTATCTTCTTATTTTCGCACAGGAGAAAAGGACCTACTGTTTAACGCCGCAACAGCTAGTGCAGGTGACCGGATGTGTAAGTTGTCGAAGAAAAAACGTTTTTATTAGAGGCGGGATCGAAACGAATACCTTCTGCTCAGCAGGCATACATAATACCCGCTGCAGCACACCCGGCCTCCTTGAAGTGGTCCAATTAATTTTTTATTAATGTCTAGGTCATGTTCCTGCTTGTAGGTAGGTTTCTATTTCTTAGGTAGGTTTTTATTTAATTCACAAATTTAGTTTGGATTATACATAGTAGGTGGCTGACATCCCTATAGACACACACTCATACTACACCCGGATTCCCCACTCGTCGCGACAGACAAGATCGTGTAATAATCACACGGATTTCCTGGCTCTAGTTCCCGAACCTTGCATGGTTTCTGAGCTTCAGTTGGAGAAACTCCCAACATCTTGTGGAAAACGTACATATCGTCAGTGGTGTCATCTTATCTGGGGTAAATATTGTGTATGTTTATAGCCGACACGGGCTTATGAATGTGTATGTATCTTTCAATCTAGGTTGGCACTACTAGTTCCATGCAGGAAAATTGGACTACATCCCATGAGTTACTCATGACTGAGTCACTGTAGCCGCCAAGTGTGTCGCCCATCGCGTTGTAAAAGTGAAGTGAGCGATAGGGACTCGTCCAATGGTGCTCCCAGAATCACGGACTGAGTAATCCTCTGATTTGAGAAACTTTCGCATACCTGCTTGTGGCCATACCAGACTCCTGGCTTGGGCCCATGTCACAACATTATTCCTGGCGCGTTGACTTGGTGTTGTTTATGGCCATACCTCGTGGGAATTGATTTTCCGTTTTTGGACTAATCGGGCCCAACCTGCGTGGGTCAACATTGTTCGGCAGCCGCTCTAGGGAGCTTATAGGCGACTTCGCTTATAGATGACCTCTTCGTCTACCAATTGATGCCTGTGAAATAGTGGATCTATTGAGGTAGTAGATCATTCGTCGCTCTACAGTGGTCTCCGCTTATACGACATCGGATACATTGAGGTTACGACCACAAGGCGTACATAACCCTTCAATCAAAAATCAAGACCAGCTATAAATACTCTACATTGGTACCAGGGATGCAAACCAATCGGATATAAGGACTAGTTCGGTTCAGTGGCTCGCGCAGTTTTTGAACCTCCGGTTCGGTTTATTAGATGGTTTCTGAAGCCAAATGAACCGCGGTTTCGGTTCGGTTCAGTGGTTCAGTCTAGATTTATTATATATTTCATGAAATGCCGGTCTTCCCTCAAATCTGCGTGGAAAACAATTTTTATATACCTTCGATGGTAAGACAATACCAAAAATGCCAAGAAAGCAATTTGTATTCCTGGATCGGTTGAAATTCTGTTAAATCTTAAACCTTAAAGCCCATCTTAAAGTATGACGACCCTTAATTCAGCCCTTAATTCCGCCTCATCTCAACTTGTAAGGCTTATACTTACGTACCGAATTTAACTTAAATCTGTTCGAAAAGTTACATTCTCCGAATTTTCGAATGTTAGGCATTCTGGAAAATGTCCAAAATAGATTTAATTCGCCGAGTCTTAAGCCTTAAATCTCGGTTTACCCCTTAATCTTCGCGGAAAGGTATTTTTCGAAACTTTCGAAGGTAAGGCAGTCCGAAAAAGTTTAAAAAACTCATTTGTTTTTGGATCGCCTTTCATTTTACTATATCCCTTCATTGAGTATATCGTCGCGACTTACTCTTAAATCTGCTCTTAAAGTCATAGTTTCGGAATATTGAAGTTGCGGCAAATCAAAAATGATATAAAAAAACTTATTTTTGTTCAAGGAACACCTTTAATTTATTGTCCCAAAATATTGTTGTAACATGAAGTTCGGTCCGTTAGGTTCGAACACTCTATGAAGTACTAGTTCTGTTTTTTAGAGGTATTAAGCCCATGGTTTTTGTTTAAACCAACTTTATTTGGGTTAGCTTATCCGTAGAACAGAAAACATTTTTTGTATTTTATATTAAGACGCGTTTTAAAATGTCAAAGCTCACCTAAAGGGTCTTTTTATCGAACTTTTCCCCCAACATTTAAAAATAATGATTACTAAAGTGAAAATGTGACTTTTCGACATTTTCAAAATTGATTTCGTAGAGAACATTTGAATAGTAGGAATATGCTGGAATTTTCCTTGCTAAAGTTGGACTAAGGTGAAGAAACACGACAGAATCCATTAGCAAACTTTCAAAGAAGTAATGTAATCTGATGACAGGCGTGTTCAGAGGTCGGTGGGCAAACTCGTCAGTGATCTAAACCGAACCGAACCGTTTTGTTTTTTGGTTTCCGGTTCGGTTCAGCGTTTTCAAAGGGTCGCCGGCTCGGTTTGCAGTTCGGTTTATCAACTGGAATTAGTGGTTCGGTTACGGTTTTGTTCGGTTCGGTTCAGAGCCGGTTTGCATGCCTTATGGGTACAGACTTAATCGGTTTTATGAAGAAAAGTGAATTAAAGCAAAATTCTTATGTAAGCCGGCAACAATAGTCGCATACCTTCTAAACCAAAAAAGAGAATTCATACTTGGGGTCAAAGGCAAATAGTTTCAAATGAATATGTGCTAATTAATATTAATTTACAGTGTCTTTTGGTTATTCGGCATTCATCATGCTCTTTAAGCATCACTTAATCAACATTTTTCCAGTTGCGGCCTACACAACGAAATATCTTTCTGCGTGGGAGAACAACCTTGCCGTAAGTGCTTTGTTATTTTTATTTTTTATTATTTATTCGATTTTAATTGCAACAACGTCTTCTAGACAGAGTTAAAATATAATACAATAAGAAATGGATGAAAAGGAAAACAAAGATTAAATTGAACGCCTTCTGATCCGTTGGATGTACTTTATTAGTCATGACCAGCTGCGCCCCTGCTCGCATCGTTGGTGATCAGAAGGGAGTTCAAAAAAGTACTTAAAGCTAAGTAAGGGCAAGATTGTAAAGAATAAAAGAGCGAAAGCCTTTATTGGAAATGATGTCACTGAGAAGAGGAAAGATCTTATTATAATCCCTGCACAGAATGCGAAACGGACAATTGTCGGCATATAAAGAAGAGGCCAAAGGAAGCCTCAAGGGTATAAAGTTTCGTGTTCGTCTTGATGGGACATTAAAGTTCACACTTGGGTGTGGTACTCTGCGTCAATGTTACCCTGTAAAAGCTTATGCAGAAACATTATACCCAACATAGTACGTCTATGTTCAAGATTCGGTAAGTCTAAAAGCTTTAGTCCTGATAAATAAGGGGGAAGCCTCAATTGTGGGTCCCAACTCGAGTTGCGAAGGGCAATCAAAAGGAACTGCTTCTGGACGGATTCAATGCGCTTACTGAAGGTTAATGATTGGGGGTTCCAAGTACACAACCAAAATTCTAAGATAGCCCTCACTAGGGATGTGTATAACAGCTTAGTCGTGTAGGGATCATTAAACTCTTTAGACCAGCGCTTAATAAAACCTAGCAAGCCCATGACTTTATTCACAGAGAGTTCAATGTGAGTGCCAAAATGTAATTTATGATCAAGGGTAATACCCAGATCATGAAAAGATTCCTCCTGTTCAAGCTGATAAGAATTCAATAAATATTTAATCAGAAGGGGGTAAAACGTCATTATAACGTCATAAAACGTCATTGACTTACACTTGTCCCGGTTTAAGTGCAACAAATTGTTAGAGCACCACAAGTATATGGAATTCAAATCAGCCTGAAGCAAAGCAGAATCATTGGGTGAGTTATGGCTCAGGAAGATCTTTAAGTCATCTGCGTACATAAGTGCACGAGAATACTTAATTACATGAGGCAGGTCGTTAATAAATAGCACGAAGAGAAGAGGGCCAAGATGGATAAGAGGTGGATAAGAGGTGCAGCTATTAAATACAACTTTCTGAGTTCTAGACTGAAGATAAGATGAGATCCAATTAAGAAGAATCAACGGAAATCCCAACAAACGCAATTTCAGAACCAAAAGACAATGAGAAACACTGTCGAAAAGCCTTACTAAAATCAGTAAAAATAACATCTGTTTGCTTGCCTTGAGCAAAGCCTTGAATTACTGTAGAAGTAAATTCTAGTAATGGATCTATTTTTAACAAATCCATGCTGGTTCGGTGAGATAAAAGGGAAACTATAAATATCTTTTGGCATGCATAAAGAAATCGCCCAAATTAAACACAAAGAATACGAAACGGATCAAAATGGAATCCGACTAAATTTACCTGAATGATTTCTAAAAAACAGCTTTGGCCTAAAGCCGTCGGCTATTGCGATAAGCTATAATTCAGTATAGTTTGGTATAAAATTTTTTTTTTCTAAATATTTAAAGTCTTCTGACATGATTCGATTTCTATAAGTTGATGCTTCTATTACAAATTTGTTCAGACTTCTCTAATTTTCTCCGTTTAATATTTCTGTGGCTTGTTGTTGGCCAAACTCTCCTTTCCGCCAGTACTTCTTTATAATTTCCTTTAATATTGGACAAACTGCATTAAAGTGCAACGTGTCTTTCTTAGCGTTTAAATTGCAGAGGGTGCAGTTGGCTTCCGTGTCGGTGACTTTTGGCGGTAACGTAGGTTCAGCATTTCGCCCCTCGCTTTAAAAAAATAATTGATATTTGACTCAGGCTGTGACTGTCGTGAAAATAATGACTTATCCCCAATGAGTAGTTAAGTTGCCTGTACAAAACTCTCGTCGAGCGCATAAAATCAGAGTGAGTTTTCTGAACTATTCCTTTCAAGATTAGTCGGTGGGATCTCTCCCACGTAATCGAGTTATTCATCTCCAAATTTACGTTATGTTCCTGTGCTAGTGTTCTTCATGTTTCAAGGCACTGGGATCGACTCAACTTGCTTTTACTTAGTTCATGAACATTTTTTATGAGTTGTAAATGTTATTCGTCAGTTCTCTTTGCTCTTACGCCAATTTAAATTTCTATGAGGATTATAATTACAAAAAGTATAAGAATACTTTCTTTTTGCATTTACACTTCAATTTTCTTGACCACAATTTACTTTTGATGAATGGAAAAGAGACCAAAATCGTCATATTTTTCAAAACACAACGAAAACGATTTTTGAATGCTTGCAAGGCTTTTGATCTTTCTCAGTACCGTCTGCCTTGAAGCTTAATCATTAACTACGCCAAAAAGTCGACTGCAGCATGGCCCGTCTATTTTTGCTTTTATTATTTTTCCAGTTCGCATCGCATCGAATCGATTTGAGTCTTCAGCAGAAATTCTACAGACTGGACCGGGAGTTGCTGAAAACAGTACCACATCGGCAACAAGCTAATTTGGTCCAAACTTTTTGTCACCTTACAAATGGAAACTTAATAAAGATTGTGTTCTCACTTCAGATATTGACTAAGTAATATTATTGAATTTGGGCGATTTTTAAAATGTTTTCTTAATTTTCAAAATTAGTTTTAGCCTTTTCTGACTCTGATGGTCAGAATTGAATGAAAAAAGACTTCAGAAATGAAAAAACAATATGCGTCAGATATGATAATTCCTTTCCCTGAAATTAAAAATTAAATAAAATATTTTCTACCTAACGCTTATTCCCAAACTCTTCCAAGTCTCGGTGTAACCTCATGTGTATGCATACCCTTTCACACGAATACCACCAAAATAAGGAAACCATTTAAGCAGCATACGATTCAATTCAAAACTTGCAGGCTGCACTTAATCTTCCTGCCATCGTCTCCTACTTTCTCCTCTCTCTCTCCCTCTTTCTGCTGCTCCCACAAGAATTGCAGCTTTAACCCCAGCTCAGCTTGAACTTTTCGCCAACTTTGCACTTTAAAAGCTTGTTTGCTCAGGCAAAGGAAAGAAGAAGAAGAAGCAAGTTGGCATACACTGTGCATCCCTCTGACACACATACTTATATGTAAGTATATATGTACGTATGTGCTGTAAGTAATGTGTTTGCCCAAAGAACTCGGAGCAGTGCAAAATTAGCTGGCTCAATTATCGGGGCAGGACGAACAGGGTGTCATCCACCGCACAGAATACTTACTTATGACAGTTAAATTCACTTTCGAGTTGCGTGTGGGACTCTTTTGAAAGTCAACGCGACAGCGATACTCGCCCGTATCATCTTCGGTTGTGGACTTGATGGCCAAAGTGCCGGCACGTCCTTCTACATGAAAGGACAATCGTTCCCGATACGTTTCATCTGACCAGTGGGTGCCCTCCGCAAAGTTTGAGTCGCGAGTATCGACGCTGCAAAGAGAAAGGAAAGGGAAAATTTCAGAAGTGGAAGAAGTAAACAAAGCTTAAATGATTTCAGCGGGGGTGGTTGGGCGGTGAAGGTAAACAGTGTAATTGGGTTCTGCCTTGAATTAATAATCCCTTACCACGTAACTCTGGCTCAATTTGAGGTAATTTATTGTCTTAGTTTGTAATTGTGTGGATTATTGATTAATTTTTTTGGGGGGGCGGTCATTTTATTTGGTCGCAAAGTCTCCAAAAAGTTTTGTTTTAAGTATAAGTCCCCTTACACTCTCAGCATACCAAATCGAACTAAGCTTTAAAGTTGGCTCCGAGCGTTTTAATTATTACTTGAAATGTGTTTCCAGTGACAAAATAAATCCTCGCCTGGGGCTGACATGGCTAAAAACATGATTTTAATTCCACGTACAAATTTAACGTTTATAATTAAATCGTTTATGGACTTTAATGCACGAAATGCCCTTAAAGCGAAAGTAATTGCAGCGAATAAAATGATTTGGATTGAATTCTGGTCGATATATGTCCACTGCTGACTCCAGGTTCCCAGTCTAGACCTTACAACCCTTAAAAGAGGGACACATCTGCTAGCAGTTAAGATTGTAAGATTGTGTAATACAAGTACGCAATCGTGTTGTTGGTTTAGGGATTCGTCAAATGTGCGAACATTTTAGCTAGATTGCTAGATAAATATTAAACAATTAGACTCGATCTGTAATGTATCAAATTACTATTAAGTTGTGATAAATGAATATAAGTATTTAGGATTTTTTACCTACACTTGTAAAAAAAGTCCCCAATTAGCCCTTAAAATTAGAAATTCGCCTTTGAAATCCGTCCTTAAGCGACTCACCCTAAAATTTAGAAAAATAGTTTCTAAATGGAAAGCTTTTCTTAATTCTTTCTAAATCTTTTCTTATTTCTTAAATGGAAAGCTTTTCTTAACCAAAGGGCTACTTTTCTTAGAATTAGAAAATCTTCCTCCAAAAAAAAAAATTTTTTTAAAAAAAAAAAATTTTTTTCTAATATAGAGACAAATTTTTCTTAATAAGAGAAAGGTATTTTCTTAAAAGCAGAAAAAATTGTTTAAGACCACCGCTAAGGTTTCAGGTCCAACCACCGGGTCCAGGTCCTCCCAATGGCCACCGGTTTCTGGTCCAAGTCCACTACCGGTTCTGGTCCAAGTCCACCACCGGTCCAGGTCCACCGGTTCAGCTAAGTAGGTCCACCACCGGTCCAGGTCCAATTCTACCACCGGTCCAGCTCCAGGGTCCGCTTTGCTTGAACAACACCCAAGCTGCTTTGATTATTTTTTATTAAATAAATAAAAATTTTCAGGGATTGACTGGGACAAGAACCCAAGACCTTTTGTCGCGCGCAACGACGGCGGCCGCTTAGACGGTTAGGCTATTTCACAGCGTTGAAGTGGCACGTCTGAATAGGCTACTTTTTTTTTGCACTAGAGCAAAAATTTTTGAAATCTAACGCCTTTTTTTCTAAAAGCAATGGCTACTATCGCCATATTTTTAAGAAAATTAGTTCCAGAAAGTTAGTTCCATGTTAATCGTATGGATGAAGAAGCTCCAGTAAAAAAAGTGTACAGGCGGAAGGCGAACAAATTAGGGAAAGCTGGAGGAAAGACATTGAGGCGCTTAAACTGACCAACTGGTGCCAGCTCGCACAAGATAGAGGTGAGTGGCGGGCATTAATAGCAGCGGCCGAGACCGTCAAACGGTTGTGATAGAAATAACGGGCCAAATAAGAAGAAAAAGAGAAGCTTTCGTATTTCCTCAGCACATCTCCGGTAGTCATCTCCACCTAAGGTATTGCGTAAGATCATCCATCTCTTACGCAGTGCTGTCTTGCGCCTCGCCATGGCCTGAATCTGTCTGTCTTTGAGAAGCTATGTGGAGTCCTGGAAGGACAACTAGGATCTCGACGAATCATGGATTGATCGGCTGCATTATAAATGTTGCGCAAAAACAGCTCCTCTGCGTCATCAATGTCAGCTGGAGATCTCAGCTCCATGTTGAGGTTAACCAGCTGCTCCAATCTGCTCAGGAAGCGGGGGTCTTAGCCTGGAAGCCGTGGCTTTGCCGTTAATGTGTAAGCGGCTACTCTGATATCTATAACTAGGGGGATAAGGTCTGGCAAGGCTGCGCAGAAGGCAGAGCGCAGGCGGACTAGCACTAGCTCCAAGTCAAACTCCCTCTCTGGGTCGGTGCCTGATTTCGGTTAAATTGCCTTTGATTTTAAAGCCTTTCCAAAATGCCCTTAATTTTTCCTCATTTCTCGCCTACCCAAATCAATTGTCAATTGATGGCTGCCACCATTTCCCCTTGTGGCCCTTTCAATCTTTAAGCTTTTGTGTCAAATGCAGAGCCACAAGCCGCAGCCTGGCCTGACCGCAAACATTTCAACCGCACACACACACACACACACACACAGAGCACGCACACTTCGGTCCATAAATAAACAAAATTGATTACCACAGACAACTTTTGACGCACTCAACCCGCTCACTGCTGCTGCCCCTGCACATGTCAGCTGCCGTTTTTTTTTGCTGTTTCTTCTCCATTCTGATTTAATGTCTGCTAATTAAGCAATTTTTGGCTTGCTTTTTTGGCTGTCTGCAGACATTAAATTAGCATAACTAGAAAACTGGTCCAAGTTTCATTCCAAGGTTACGCACAGTAAAAACTTTTTCAATTATTCATGTCGAACATTCGTAGCTGCCGCCGTGTCTATTTCTAGGCCGAAAGCCTACTTCAAAGGCGCAAAACTTTAATTGGATTTGTTCTTGGACGTAAAACTCATGTGAGACGGAGATGATGCTGATTAGCTCGCCATTGACATGCGGCTGAAACTAATTGAACTCTGCGCTGTTCCAAGGACTTGCAAATGACTAGAGCGAAAATAGTAATTAGCGTTGCGTAACGACCGAAGGGGCCACGCTTGAACTGAGCACCAACTCTTGTTTGTAATTAAAAACCACTCAGCAAGTAAATTAATCATAAAAAAATGAAAAAAAAGAAAAGAAATTGAAAATGAAACCACTTTGGCCAGAGTAAAAATTTAATTTTCACTCGAGTAGATCGAGAATTGAGAATTTTATGGCCCCAACTGCAGCAGCAGCAGCAGCAGCTCATTAGGTGCGAGAGTCGAATTCGTGTAGCTGAGTGTGCCATATGTTGGGAACAAATCAAAATTGAAATGCAATAAACAACAGACAGCATGGAGGCAACTCGCAAGCTGTCAAACAAAAGGCAAAAGGGAGAAGCGAAAAGACAAAGAGATAAATCGACATGCAGGTTAAAATCAACTCAAGTGCAAAATGGCTGGAATTTATGGCAATATCTGGGAAATAAAAATTATATTGCCTACTTGCAGGAGTATTTTACTGAGATTTTTTTTTCATTTGCCGTTCGATTGGTGAATTTTCTGTGAGAAATGAAAAAACAGTAAAAAAAGATAAAACATTTTCTATAAGCTACCTTTTGGTACCCCGTGTTATAAGGAAATGGTTTCATTTTATGTATTTTGTGAGTCATTTTAGAGATAGAACAGAACAAGTTAGAACAAAGGGAAGAGATTCATGTGATCTAAACTAGCGCAGACGAAGCGTTATTATTAAATGCGTAGCACTGAAAACCATCAACAAATCTCTAGTTATCGCTGGCTTCTCAATAAAATGGCTTCCGGTCCATATTGTGTCAAATTTTCACTTCAACCAGTTGAGTGGTTACAAAGAAATCGTAGAAAAACAAAACTATATAAGTCTTGAAAAGTCAAAATAATGCCGAACGCCTTCAGGAGTCTTCAGTCCAGGGCTCGGTATCAAAACTTCATTCTGCCTTCCTGATCATTATAGTGTAAACCAAGCAGAGGTTGTAGCTATCCTGGAGGCCTCAAAACTTCTGGAAAACCTAGTAATTAGAGGAAGTAATGCATTCATTTTCTTAGATAGTCAAGCTGCCTTAAAAGCCCTTAACGGTAATATTATTGTGCCAAAACTCTCACAGAGTGCCGCAGATCTCTTAATGAGTTGGCTCAGCACTATAAAAATAATCTCGTTTGGGGGCCTGGACACTGCAACTTCAAAGGCAACGCGATGGCCGACCGCCTCGCTAAAGTTGGCACTACCACTCAGCTCCTTACAGATAAGAGCAACATGTGGGCTTCACTTGTGACCTTTAAACTACAATCAAAAAAACCACCTTTCGAATAACCATGAAGCGATGGCGCACGATTCACACATGTGAAGTACACTTGGCCCTCGCTTAACACGGGGGTGACATTCCTAGAAATCCTCGTGTTAAGCGAAACATGAATTCAGTACAAAATAAGGGGTTATGTTCAAAATTCAGAATTGGCAGCAAAAAAAATTTTTTATTGTTCAAATTTGGTCTGTTTTTTTTTAAAGTTTCATACATTTATTCAAAATTAACCAAAAGTTATTATGTATATGCCTTTAATAAATGCATAACATTCATATTTTCAAAATTAAAAGTTGGTATTAAATTAAAAAAGTTGCTTCATATATGTAATGTGTTGGTTTAAGCGACCTGATCTTCAGTAATCCAAAGGTTTGGTTGGGCTGGCTCGAGGTCATCCGTCTCATCCGAAAATAAAACGGCCTTTTTGTTTTATATTTTCCCAATATATTTCGAGCCCACATCGGGGTCCGTCTTCAGGGGGCTAACAAACAACAATTGAACAAATATTTTACAAGCTTTTCCATTAAATTACTTTAACAAAATTAAAAAACCTATACATACATTTTTACGGGACAAGTGCAACTGCTCGCCACGGAGTTTGATTTGAAACTGACTTATTCTAGTGTTTGTGTTGGTCAAGTAAATGTCTGTATATGTGTGCACAGTTCTCTGTGTCCGTTTTGAAGTTAAGCCTAATGTTTGTTGGTGTGTTAATGATGTGAAGCATCTCAAGAGTGAAGCGCTTGCTATAATGTCGCTCTTGTTGTAAAATGCTCGTGGCATCAAAGTCGGGAGAGTGGCCGCTCTCAGCACAGTGGGCTGCTAGCGCTGTTTTTTGTGTGTGTGATTCATTACGTTTTTTTATATCTGATTTGTGTCCAGATAGTCGAGTCCTAAGTTTTGATTTTGTCGTCCCAACATATATTTTGTTACATATATTGGTCCCGTCTCCAGCGCATGGTATTTTGTATATTAAATTATTTTTGTCCAACGTTGTTATCCTACTTTTCATATTGTTGAATAGTGCCGCCGTAGTGAATGTTGGTTTGTGAGCTATTGTGATCTGTTCTCTGTCATATAAGTCCGATTTTGCGAGTCTTTCCGAGTACTGTGGTATATATGTTACTGACTTGTACATTTTGGTCTGTTCCGCTGGTGCTCTTGTGGTTTCTTTTCCAATTCCTTTGATGATCGTCATTATGATGTTTTGAGGAAAGTCATTCATTGTCAGTAGTTTTTTGATGGTCAATAAGTTCTCTTCATGAAAAATTGGGTCGCTCGTGTCAATTATCCGCTTGGCAAGATTCTTAGCCGTATTAATTATCATGTTTTTGGGATGTTTCGAATGAAAATTTATTATCCGTCCTGAGGCTGTGGGTTTTTGATACCAGTTGACTTTTAGTGTGTTGTTTATTCTGTGGACTACGGAGTCTAAAAATGGTAGTTTGTTATTTTCTTCTGTCTCCAACGTAAATTGTATGTCCTTATGGTATGAGTTTAGTGTCTCCAGAGTTTTTTGAACGTCATCTTCTCGAACTATCGCAAATAAATCGTCAACATATTTAGTTAATAGTCTGGTGGTCTTTACATTTTTGAGCACTTCTTCCATAACAATGTCTGCTATTATTGGTGAAGCCGGAGATCCCATTGGGAGACCTTTTAACTGGACATACAGTTCCTCCTCAAACTTGAAATACCTATTTTCTGTTATGCAAAAATGTAGTGCTTCCAGAAATAGTTTTTTTGGCATACTTGTGTATTTTTGGATGATATTCCATTTTTCCCGAATCACATCAATTGCTAGGTCGGTAGGGATACTGGGGAATAGCGATATTACGTCAAAAGAAATAAGTTTTTCGTCATCAAAAATGTGGGAGTCATTAATCTTCATTTATAATTCCGTTGCGTTTTCTTCGTTGTATGTGGAACCGTTTTAAATTTTTTTTAAAATGTCAGACATATATTTGCATAAATGATAAGAGGGGGAGTTGATCATGGAACAGATAGGTCGGAGAGGAGTGTCCTTTTTGTGGATCTTTGGTAAACCATAAATTCTGTTTCTTTCGTTCCTTCAGCTCCAGTTTAAATAGTTTTTACACAATTTCATTGTTTTTTGTTTGTAGCCTTGAAGTGGGGTCTTTCCTTAATATCCTATGTGTAGATAAATCGCCTAGTATTTCCTTCATTTTGCCTGTGTAGTCGTTCCTTCGCATGGCGACTGTGCACGTTTCCCTTGTCCGCATGTAATATAATGATGTCTTTATTTTTGTTAAAGTAATTTAATGGAAAAGCTTGTAAAATATTTGTTCAATTGTTGTTTGTTAGCCCCTGAAGACGGACCCCGATGTGGGCTCGAAATATATTGGGAAAATATTAAACAAAAAGGCTGTTTTATTTCGCATGAGACGGATCCGAACCAACCAAACCAAACAAATAATAAGAAACTAAAAATGAATTAAAAGTAAGGAGATCATATGTTTCTATTCATATCAAATTTGAAATGCATTTGGTGGCATTTATAGTTTAAGCCAGTTTGTTTCAACATGTTTTCTTTTTTGGTGGCTCCTTATTAAAAATAATACATTTTCGATTGTTTTTTTTCTTTTTTAATTTTATTTTTAGGATTAATTTTAAACATAAGTCGGTTCGATTTTTATTTTCGGATGTTAAACTAATCGGATGGCGGTTTCTTTAGAGGCTCCTGTCATCTGATTTCGAATTATTTGCTTCATTCACAGCAATCTCAAGCAATGATTCGTCATTAATTTCTTCATCTTCAAACAACTCTTGCAAATCATCATTTGCCATGTCGTCGAAACCTTCACCTTCAATCAAGTGAGCAAGGTCCAATATATCCTGGAATCCACGTTTTGGCACTTCTATTTCATGGCTTTTAACAACCTCTGGCCATAATTTCCTCCAGCATCTATGTATTGTTGACACCTTAATCTCTTTTAAAGACAAGTTTACCAACTCAAGGCTATCTTTCATAGAAAATTTCTTCCAAGCACTGGTTACATCGATGGAGTCAGTTTCAGTTGTATCCAAAATCCAGCGTATAGAGCGCCTGATGTAATATGTCTTGAAAGTGTAAATTATACCCTGATTCATTGGCTGCAGAAGTGATGTTGTATTAGGTGGAAGAAATTTTATTTTGACATTCGGATGGGTTAAATCTTTTGGATGTCCTGGGGCATTGTCCAATAATAATAATGCTTTAAAGTTTAAATTCTTTTTTTTTTAATATTTTCAACCTCAGGTACAAAACAATTCGAGAACCAGTCTTTAAATAATTCTGCAGTTACCCAAGCTTTGGAATTTGTAAACGTGAAATTTGCTCTTGAAAGACTTATAAACAAGCATTGGCTTTACTTGAAAGTCGCCTGATGCATTACTACACAGCAAAAGTGTAACACGATCATTTTGTGCCTTAAAACCGGAAGCTACTTTTTCATTCTTTGATAAAAAAGTTCGATTTGGCATTTTTTTCCTGCAAAGTCCAGTTTCATCCGCATTGAAAACTTGGTCGGGCAGGAATTGCTCTTCTTTTAATGAACCCCTGAATTTCTTCTGGGTATGTGTTAGCAGCTCCATCATCGGCCGATGCCGCTTCGCCCTTAAATTTGAGGCTATGAATGGAGAACCTTTTTTAAATTTCTCGAACCATCCATTACTAGCAACGAAATCTATGCTGGAAGAGGGCTCTCCATTTTGCTTCAGTCCATAAATCCTGAGTGCCTTTTCCTGAATGATCCGCTGGCTTAAAGGGATCTTTTTTTCGTAGCTATTGTCAATCCAAATGCTAAGTGCTCTTTCCATTTTCTCCAAAATTGGTGCACGTGCTCTACTGGTAGATTTTGTTAGATATAGATGACCCAATGCTTCCTGCACGTCGTATTTCAGTTTTATTCTTTTTGATAGTGCGAACTGTTGCCTCATTTAAATCAAAGCTTCTTGCAATTTCCGTGGCAGTTTGCCCATTGTTTAAGCGGTTTAGAATTTGTATTTTTGTTTCTATAGAAATGACTTTTCTTTTAAAGGAGCTCTGTTCTTTCTTTCTGCCATTGTAAAAGCTGAAATTTATTTATTTTAATTATGTATTCACTTTTTGATTTAATCAAGCTGTACCACCTTTTTACTTACCACAAAATCTTTGACTTTTTATTTACGCGTCTGCAAAGCTCAAGATTTTTGCACCTACTAAAACACGCTTACATCTGACAGATCAAATGTGGGATTCCCCTTTTTCGACAAGCACCCCATTCGTATGACACAAGCATAAAGGCACTAACGCGTTAATTGACAGCAAAAAAAACTATATATCGATATTTTGCAATCGTGTAAGAACGAGGTTTTTAGCGTGTTAAAAGGGGGATGGGAGCAAATTTGTAACCGTGTAAGACCGAGTTCGTGCTAAAAGAGGCCGTGTTAAGCGAGGGCCAAGTGTATCTAGACTTACGAGGGCGGTCCCAGAAATAGCCGAACAAACTACTAAAACACAAAAATTTATCATTTTTTTTAAAATTATTTTTCAACATAGGATCCTTTAAGGTCAATACACTTTTCCCAGCGATGTTCAATAGCTTCGATACCTTTTTTATAATAAGAACTGTGAAGCTCTTCAAAATAGGCATTAACCTCGGACTCCACCTCTTCATTGTTGCCAAATCTTTTTCCTCCGAGGCATTTTTTCAAGTTTGGAAATAAGAAATAATCAGAGGGAGCTAAGTCTGGCAAATAAGGTGCGTGAGGTAGCAATTCAAATTTTAATTCATTAATTTTAGCCATTGCAACTGCAGAGGTGTGAGCCGGAGCATTGTCATGATGGAACAGCAAACGCGGCACCCATCTTGCGCATAACTTTTTCATGTCCAATTTTTCGGTCACTATGCGATGTACAGTACTTTTTGAAATGCCTACACATTCAGCTAACTCACTTTCAATCGCCGGTCACTCAATACACATTTTGTAATTTTGGCCACCATTTCTGAAGTGGTCACCTTATTTGGACGCCCATTACGATGTTCATCCTCGCAGCTCAAACGACCTCGCTTAAACTCAGCCACCCAATATTTTATTGTTGTAAACGAGGGAGCAGAATTACGTAATGTAGAATCTAGCTCCTTTTTAATATTGGTTGGACTAAGACCTTTTATATGAAAGTATTGTATCACATAACGATGACCAATTTTGTCCATGTTTGCAAATCAATAACAAGCGTTCTCTATTGAAATCGACCAAAGAAAAAACTGTGCAAGGTAAAGGCACCAAACTTCAAACTTAAGCTTTTGATAGTCGGAACTTCTTCTTTTTAATATTTTTTGTAAACATTTTTCAACACTACTGTGCTAGCTCGGCCATTTCTGGGACGGCCCTTGAATGCTTTCGCATAACTTTAAACAGAGACACACAACACCAAAAGGGAAGCTTGGTTGATCGGACAGCTGTTTCATGAGGGACCAATCCTCACTCATCAGCGATCTTTGCCTACAATGTCTATCAAACATGTGCTTTTCTTCAACTGCCTTTTTAATTGTTGGTAAATTTCAAATATTTCGTACACTTTCCCTTCCCATCACTCTTAATTAAAAATTAACATTACCATTTGACCTCTGTATTTTAAGTACTTACCTATAAATGGGCGTCTTGAGACCCACTTTGTACCAAATGACCAAAGCCACTCGATCCTCATAAATGGGCGGGGTGACATTGCAGGGCAATCGTCCCATGGTGCCCATTATGGACTCGGACAGCACGGGTGGACCTGCAAGAGTCAAAAAACGGAAGGAATGCTGAATGATGAAGCTGTGACAAAAATGTACTAAAGCGAGGAGAGCGAAAAAAAAACTGGCTAACAAATGATGTATAATTAGCCCGGGGCATTAGCACTTTGTTATGAAGGCGGGTTGCCCCCAAAAGCCACCAGCAGCTGGGAAAAAACGCGGCGATCTTTTACTTAGTGTGCCACTAATAATGCTATAAATAAAAGACAAAAGGAAAGCAGAGCGGAGCGGGGCGGAGGTCGGATAAAAGTGACGTAATGGCGGCGACGTCTTTGCAGTTGCCGCCTTTACATTAAAGTGAAATTAGCAAGCAAATCCTTTTTTTATGCTAATTTCTTGGGGCTTTCTTCGCGTTCTATTTTCCGTTCCGTTCTTTGTGGCTCCGCTTTCTTGTTTTATTTTTTTGAGTTATGTCCTTTTGGGCTGTTGGCTGCTTATTTTCCGAGTCCTTTGCTCTTAACAATTTCCTTTTGCTGGGTGTTATTTTTGGCCTGCACTTAAATTTCGTTTGCCTTTTCATTATTTGGCTTGTTTCCCGCTTTTGTTTAAAGCGAAGATGAGTGAGTGGAGATTACGGCTGTCTGGAGTTGACATTAATTTTGGTTGCTTTTTTCCAACTGATTTAAATATTTAAATTTTCGCTAAGCCTTTCCAACTTGACTTTTAGCCAATTTCTCAAATATTTTCGCTGGAGCCCTTTTCCTATTTTTTCCAGTTTACCCTTGTCTGCATTTTTATGTGTCCCTTGTCAAATTGTTTGTTTGTTGTTTCTCTGTCCATTGGTAAACCAATTTGCATTTCTTAGGCTCAAAGGCAACGGAAATAAAGTTATGAAAATGTTGTTAGGAGGAAAATATTTTAATTAGGCTACTTTTGGACATGAAATGCCCATTTCGATTTCGCATAACAATCGGGCAAGTCAAAAACTCCACTGACGTCATGCTTCGATTGTTCGCTCATTTCATATGCAAATATGTTCGATTTGTGATGTTGACCGCAATAATAATGAACATGACGCCGACGACGATGACGATGATGATGATGCTGGGGTCGAGGCGGACGACCAGCCACTGAGTGGGAGGGGTCAACAATTTACATTGTCCTTGCTTTTAGTGGAACGAAAATGCCAACATTAGCAAAACATTTAATTATAGCAATTAGCTAATTAGAGATTTTCGCTTAGCCTCAAACGCAATTTCAACGTAAATTGTTTTATTCCCTCCCTTTCTGTCTCTCCAGGCACCCGAATCACCCACAAAAATCAATCGTAAAATGCCAAAAGCTCTTCCTGATTTTGTGCTAAAATTGCTTAGCCATTTGCATTTGTATTGATTTGTTTGGACTCGACCAAAATTTCACAAAATGCCTTGCATTTTCTGGGTAGAGTTTAAGATTTAAGGCCAGTGAATTTAAGTAATGTAAAAGCAACATTTTGCTGAATTTGGTTTGCAAAATTGGATTAAATAGTTTAGAAAAGGAAAGGTGTTCCATTAAATAATTAAGCACACTTGAAAACAGTTTCATTTTTTGTCTAGATCTTACCAAAAATGTAGCGACTTTGACTTTACTCACACAACTTACACATAAGAATCTATAAGAGAAGCCCTACCCACCCCTCAAACTGCACAATTTGCCATACTAAGTCAACACTTTCCAAAGAATTACTAATCAATATCTTGATATTAAGTTAAAGCTAAGGGCCTCCTTTGTAGTTTTTACATGTCATAGTGTCATGTTTGTAATTAAAAGTTGATCAGAACAAATAGAAACAGAGCTTCTCTTGTTTAGGCATGCAGTTCAGATTAGGAAATGAGATATAAAGTTTCGACCTTTCACCCCGAATATCTTCAGCGAATCGAACTCTTAATATGTATCTGTCATCGCACTACATTCTTTCATTGAATGTTAGTGGAAATGACCACCTAACTGAATCCTAACTCATTTAAACTGAAAAACACAATGTGTGCCACAGCGCCACGTGTTGAGAATTACACGACTTCTTTTTTATCCTAAAGGCTCCCTGAGGGAGGCACCAAAATTACCAGCGAAATGCGAAGAATATAAAATTAAAATGACTTTTTATTTTGGATAGAGAAATGACGGCCATTACAACCACACGAGAAATTCAACAAAATTGGCTAGCAACAAAAAGAACGAGATATTTCATCAATAATGAAAATCTTCCAGTTGCCTAGAAATACATAACTAAATATTCACACTGGAATATCAGAGCTATACAAATTTATGGAATTTGCTATTGGGTGATAGAAAAACAGCATCAAGACTGTTGAGTAGAACAGCAAATCAATCAATATTAGTAAGCGGAGCCCAATGGTTTATGAATCGTCCCCCACAACCGCAAAATCACCGATCATGGACTGAAGCCATAGAGATGGCAACCTAAATAAGTGCACGCTGTTGTGGCAAAAATGCAAGAAAAAGAGGACGCCTTCCATTTCGGGCCAAGTGTCCTATACTGATAGAAATACGCTTTGTGTATTGGCAGCCAACTTCGCAGAGCATGAGGGTCGTGGGTTCGATCCGCCTCGGAACATCTAATGAACAAGTTTTTATTTAAATAAAACTTTACACCCGGCCACACCTCTTGCTGTTGGCGCCAGCATTGCAGTAATTAGCCATGAAAAGCCTCTTCAGAAACTGCCGTTCGGATTCGAAGCGTTAAACTGTAGGTCCCTTTCTCTTGTGCTAAAATTAGAAGCGCACAAACTGGAGATTGTGAGAGGCTCGGCTTTGGCCCCATGGGACTGTGTCATCTTGACAAGCCAATTTTACTTATAATTGTATTTCGATAGGTACATATCTAACGAACTGCTCCTCACTGCTTACCCACCGCTTCATCAAAGCTCCCTTGCGCTTGGAAATATCCCGTTTGAAAGCTCGCCTTTGATTTCCGTTTCTTCGCGCATGTTCTGCACAGCAACCCCGATATTCTTTTCTTTTTTGCTTTTGAAAGTGACTCACATGCATTACGCTCCGCCATAAATTTTGTTATAAGTAAAAGAAAAGTCATAAGAAATTCATTCAATTCTAAGTGCGATAAACTGCCCAGAGGCAAACACGGATGATCGCATCAGCAGATTTTCTTCAATTTTATCTGTTTGTACAGGCGTACATACAGTTATACAC
>JAEIFV010001652.1:0-28735 GCA_018904265.1 Lordiphosa collinella | reverse complement strand
AACCCCACAACTCTTAAGCTATTCCCTATTATTTAGCTCCGCCTAAGAACAAATCATACTTGTACAAGTCAGTGCTTCATTCTTAAGTGTGGATTTAAAATGTGTTAGAAATTACCCAACAACACGTTTTCTTTGTAAATGTGCAAGTCTGAAAGGGCTTAGTTTTTCTCTTTGATTTGAATTTAAGGGAAAAAATATTTAAGCTTTATTATGCCTTTTCAATTAGAGCAGAAAA
Source organism: Lordiphosa collinella (assembly GCA_018904265.1). Classification (NCBI taxonomy): domain Eukaryota; kingdom Metazoa; phylum Arthropoda; class Insecta; order Diptera; family Drosophilidae; genus Lordiphosa; species Lordiphosa collinella. The sequence goes on along the minus strand of JAEIFV010001652.1, from coordinate 28,500 downwards.
AACAAAAGGCTTAGCGGTCCTAAAGCCTTTTTAAGCCATTGCAGCTGCTGCTCGGCATTCATTCGATAATAAATCTTCAAATCGATGGATGTTGTTGGTTTTTAATTGGCCCCTGGGATATGCGGTTGAAGGATTTTTCATGCCTCTGTGGTGTATGTTGATTTCTGTTGTTGGCACATTGGTTGTTGGAAATGTTGGCGTATGTTGCGGCCATTAAAGTGTATGTATTTTGCGGTGGAATGAGTTTTTGTCCATTTCAATTGCTTGACCAAGTGCTTATGGCCGTTGTGTGTATTCTGTTCGTTTGCGTGCGGTTTTGGCATTTTATTAAATGCGGGGACAATTAATTAGCTGAAATGTTAATACATATTATGTAATTATAAAACAACAAAGCGCAGTTGACATATTTTTTATGACAATACACTTTGTTTAACATATTCATAATAAAAGGACCATATTTGTGTCATATTTTAAATATGAAATAAAATAAATTTAATCGCCTTCGTTTGTGCTTATCCTTTAGTTATTCTGAAGGAGAAAAAAAGAGTCGATGTAACTATTACTGTCACTAAGTTTGTCCTTATAAACGAAGAGAACTCAGAGAAGGTAACAGCTTGAAGTTCCATCTTCCGCAAAAACTTCATATTATTGAACTCACACACAATTACTTACCCTGTGCAGCGCCGCAGTGCAGCTACGGCGATGGGCAGCACCTTCCACAGCTCGTTTGGTGGCATATTCTTAAGGTATCAGTAATATTGCAAAAATAGTAAGATATATCCAGACTAGAGTCTGGATGGCAGAGGTCGGTCTATCCCGGATTTTCTCTAATCAAGTAGAAAGGATTGACTTGCGTGTGGATTTTATTATCTTGATTCCGTCGTTAGCTCGTAAGAGCTTGACTTAAGCTCGAAATTTGTATAGTTCAAAAACAATCAATATTGCTCTTTGCTTGTTATTCGATATCCCATATGTATAAATATAAATATTTATTGCCCGTTTTACCTGAAAATTAAACTCTCCACCTCTTGCACTGAACATAAATGGAAATTTCCAAAGTGTAGCTTAGCTGCTTGCTTTTGCCCATCATTCAACAAAGTTTGGAATCGAGGATTTAAATACAAGGTGGGCCAAAAGAAGTCACCCTATTGGAAGATGCTCTTATTTTTACAAATAGCCGCCAAAGTCAGATCTGTTTTGACATTTGTGGACTAGACAGATGTAGAATACAAGTGAACAAGCTATGGATCGATATACTCCCCAAGAACGCTGAATAATCGTGAATAATCGATTTTTCGAACAAAATCATAATGAGCGATGAGGCTCATTTTCACCTCAGCGGGTACGTGAACAAGCAAAACTATCGCTTTTGGGGCACCGAAAATCCACGAGTGATGCACGAGGAGCCATTACACCCGCTCAAAGTGACTGCATGGTGCGCTGTTCACGCTGGAGGAGTTATCGGGCCATTTTTTCGAGAACACCGCTGGTCAAACGACAACAGTGGACGGTGCGCGGTATAGGGTCATGTTAACCGGGTTTTTTCTGCCGCAATTGGACGTATTAGGACTGAAGGACATGTGGCTCCATCAGGACGGAGCAACGGCACACACTGCGCGAGCCACCACCGACAAACAACATCGGATGACTTCTTTTGGCCCACCTTGTACATAGGCTAAAATGAGAGCAGATCTTAACGCGAATTGTAATCAAGAAATCTAATCAAGTCTGATGTGTCTTAGGCTGGTGTTATGGAGACTTTTACTAATAACTTGACTATCGTTCATTCGATCTTTACCAATGTTTTGGCGACTCGATAAATAATTCTGATTTATACATATGTTCAAAAGGTACTAACCTTGTATCTATAAAATAGTAGGAAATATTTCAGAATTCCGGATTTGAACAGGTTTAGTTAAAGCCGCTTTGCACCCCAGTTATTTATATTTACGGAATTCACGACCCCCTGTTGAGCCGTGGAAAAGTTATATTGAGGATATTTTGACAGTTTAGTTTAGTTGAGCACTATTTCTTTGGTTGAAATGAGAACTTCCAACGTTGGTAAACAATACAAAAAGTGCTGACCATTGCTTGCCTGAATTCCTATAGCACAGTGGTGTAGCGGTAAAGGTCTTTAACTAAAAGGCTTCAAGACCTGGGTTCTCAAATCTCAGTAGGGCATATTATTTTTTTTTTATGAAATTTCAATTGCAATATCACTTATTATACTCTGTACCAGAGGTACACAGAGTATATTAAGTTTGTGCAAAAGTTTGTAACAGGCAGAAGGAAGCATCAACAGCCGAGTCGATCTAGCCATGTCCGTTTGTCCGTCCGTCTGTCTGTCCGTATGTCCGTAACAAACAGATCTCAGATATGGTAAGAAATAGAGGTTTGACAAGTATGGGAGATATGCATCTTATATTTGCCGGCAGATCAAGTTTATTTTCAATTTTTGCCACTCCCCCTCCCGCCACCGCAAATTGGAAAAAACGTCATATCTCCCACAGTTTTATAGATAGAAGGTTCCTTTTTTCTGGTCATATTTAGTAATCGGTACTATTTATCGATCCGCCAAAGGAACGGTAAAGATCGAATGAACGGTTGTCGAGCTATAAAGAAAACAAACAATTATGGGAGCACCGGTCGCAACGGTGATGGGCAGCAGTCAATTCACAGATACAGAGTATGTTATAGTTGGGCTTGACCGACTCTCTTTCTTGATTCCATTTTAAGATTGCAGCATAGCAAATTGAACAATGAACATAAAGATTTCTTCTCTTCATGGTATTCCCTTAGCTTTCTCTGTAAGTTTTATATCCCTTAAGTATAATAATCAATGTGTGAAAGCCAGAGAACTGCAACGAGCCGTCACGAAGTTCACTCGCTCAGCACTCAAGGCGTGTCAAGCTCGAGTGATGCCCGTACAAAGCCCGAGTTGACTCAGAGCTTCGGTCGCGACTTGTTGTTAAAATCTAAGTTCTTCTGCGAGCCGTCATGAGTAAAGCTCGATCAGTACAAATACTCGTGATGACTCGTAGCTTCGACCGCGAGTCACCGCGAGTACTTGTTGTCGAAGTCAAAGATCTGCTGCGAGGAGTTACGATCAACGGCCGGTCAATGGCCTTTTTTTGTAATTGTATTTTACATACGCTTGCATATTGCTGTTTGAAGTTTTCAACAACAATTGCATAAGAGGCTTGTCGAAGCTCGCCGTCAACAAGCCGAGTAAGTGCGAGTAAATTTTGCTGCGAGTGCGAGTAAGCACGAGTGTAGCAAATGTCGAGCTTGTTCATATTATTACTCGTGCAAAACAAAGAGCTTGCTCGTTCTGACTCAATGTGCTTCCGATCATTTCGTGTGTGTCGAACCAAGGCGGCGAACCAAGTAAACGCCCAAATGTGATCGAACATTAGAGGCTTGTAGCAGGTCTCTGGTGAAAGCACAAGTCTTTCAGAAGCTTCATGCCAGAGGAGGTAACTTTGCTTTGCTATTTGAATAATAATTTGATCAAGTTTGCAGCCGATTTCTAAACTTTTAATTTTATAAATAAAAAAATTTAACAACTCAACTAAAATATTCATAAAAAGGGTTACTCGCAATTGAAAATGCTTAAAATTCCTCAATTCAACTTTTCCGCAGCTCAACAGGGGGTCGTGAATCCCTAATTATTTTCACTGTGGTTGAGTGGAGTTTAATTAAGCTCAAATTAGCCACTATTAGAACAGTTGTACTTAACATTTTGGAGAAAATTTCTTTCTATTTTAAGTTTATCGTCTTTTCTTTTTTAGAGAAATTCATTAATATAACTTAGCTTTAAATATAATGGTTACTCCACATCTTAAAGAAAGTTATGTATAGAAAATTTTAAGTTGCTTGTGGCTGATTGATCTTCTTTAATATGACGAGCTATTGGGGCAAACTAAATACAAACTAACAAAACCTTTTCTTTACTCAATATATATATTTTATTTCTTTTTTGTTGTTGTCGTTCTTGTTTATTTTATTTTTATTTTCATGACTCATGCCCGGAAGTATGCTTCGACCTTAAAGCTCGCTGCCGAACAGCTTATCAGCTAAAGCGCTCCTCCGCTAACTTGTGAGTGCAATTTGCTGCAGTAAGAGGTTTTCAAATTGCGTATCGCATTCCACTAAATCTGTTTTAAATAACAAACCCGAAATGCCATTGAGCACAATTAATTTAAAATGTAATTGAAAGGAGGTCACCGAGTTAAAGGAAAACTTATCGGCATCAAGGCAAATGCCAGGCAGCAGTGGCTAAATCTAAATGGAGCGGAAGTTCAATTGAATTCCATTTCATTTACAGCAGGCAAACTGGAAGGAAAAGGGAAATATATAAATTCGCATCTTAAAGTTTGATTAAATTTATATGGCTTTCACATTCTACCAGGTGCTCAGCTATGCTCGGCAGTAGAGAGCCCTGCACTCAACTTGCATTCAATGTCAATGGAATGTAATGCATTCAGAGGCAGAATCCAATAAAATTGCATGTTCCCTTTCTCTCAATGGCTACGGTTTGAGTGGCTTTGTCTCTGCCACATTTGAATGCAAATGAATTTTCACAGCTTTCGCCATATTTTTTGATTGATTGCAATGGAAATAGTAGTTTTAGAGTTTAAATATTTTGCACTTGCATCCAGTACAATAAAGTAATATAACTTGATCTCTTATATGATTGAGAAACCTTTAAGGTTAAGAATTGAGAGCATTCTTCTTATTCTTCTACACTTTCTTTCGCCTGTCAAACCCAAATATTGGCTTTCTTTTGACATTTAATATGGCTAACAAATGTTGAGAAAAAACACCATACAATGGGAATCGGTTAAATATTGCTTATGTGTGTTTGTGGTATTGCTGTGCTCATGTTGTTGTCTTGTAAAGAAATAAGCCCTTAAGCCGATTCGAGTCCCTTTTTGCATTTGCATAAGCCATTAAATATGCACGGCACACTGATTTTGTACGCCCGCCAAGTCCCCCCCGCCAATCATTTGTTGAATGGACAACAATAAAATGACCTACGTGGAATGTGTGTCCAAATGTGTATCTGAGTTGTCATCAAACAAAAGGAATCAAATTGAACAAAAGGTCCTTGGCAAATGGGGCGTGGCCGGGGGCTGGTGCTGGATTTTCTTATCTTCAGGTGAAAGCAGCCAAGTCAGCAGCGCCTTTGTTTTTGATAAACGACTTTATGTGCGGCCATGTAAATCTATTCCACAATAGACATTTGTCACGATTTCGATTCTGCCCTAAGAACGTTTGCCTGAGCGGCACTTTGAATAATTGAAATTGTCGGGGCCATAAAAGGAAATTGTTTTTGGGGTTGTGCTGACTGAAGGGAGTCTGGGGGAGAAACAGTTTGGTGGTTTAATCAACTTTGCTATTTGCCTAATTGAACTGCATTGTTTGTAATTAGCTTGCAATTTACAAACATTTCGTGATATAATTATTCTTCCCATCTTATTTGTGAATCAGAAGATTGAAATTTCAATAGCGAGTCCACATTATTGTACTTGAAATAGTCCTTTAATTCGTGTATTAATCCGAAACAGCTCATTAAAAAAATGATATAAAAAGAAACCATTTGAAAGGAAATGAAAGTTTTAGATTGACGAAATCACAAAACAAACGGAGTTATGGCTGGGAAATATTCTCAGTGCTGGAAATTGATGACAAGATCCAAAATTTTGCGTGTTGCATTCTATGCAAATATGAGTCTCTCAGCGTGGCCAAGGTGGGTTTTTGCGACACCGTTGTATTCAACAAGGACCAACTGAAATCGTATTTACATTAACATATTTAAAAAGGTTCACAACAAACATTCCCCCGATTTTTCTGCTGCTAGCAGATTATTAGAAATGAGTTGTATTTTGATAAATCAATATTTCGTGCATGAATCGTGAGTAAGGCAAAACACTCAAGCAAAGTGCGGCATTCCTGAAAGTCACTTGTTTATATTCTGCTATGATTTCAAAATGAAGAAAGTTGTATGTACGCTGTAAGTTTTAAATTAATTAACGATTAATTACATTGGGCAACAAGGTCCAGAATATTGAAGGGTTGGTAGTGATTCAAGACGATTTTTGTGTGCTATGCAAACCTGCGTTTTCAGAAAATGTCCATCACCTGGAGATTTTTAGTAATTTAAGCTTAAAGTTGCTAAAAAGTGCCTATTTTGACCCTTTTTAGGAGCGTTTTTCGGGGAATCCATTCTATTGTTTGGATTTTTTTTGATACCATCGGAAAGTACCACTCCTTAGCTTTGAAATGAACTATCCCAAACAACTCTGCGATTTTTTCAATGGCGATATTCCACTTTAGCACTTGTCAAAGAATACAAAAATATCCTATTTATTGCTGGTTCCCCAAAGTATGCAATGGGTTGTCGAGACTCTAATATGTTTTCGTTTCCCAGAAACAGTATAGTAGGCTGGTCATTTGTAATGAACCAGCAACAAAATTCTAAAAAAAAACCTCACAAGTCTCATCAGTTCCACCAAATATCAAAGAAATGGAAAAAAGGTACCAGGGAAGGTGGGACATTAACATGATAGCAGATTTCTGTAGGTGCTTAAAGAGAGACGAATACATTAAATTTGACAAGCGAAGATAAAAATGCGCAGATTCTTAGAACCCTCTTCTGGTCTTGACGACTGAATTTGACCTGTTTTTTTTTATTGTGGAAAGAAATCGGGAAAAGATTTTGTAGTTCTGTTTTTTGTATTTGGTGGCTTAAATGATTAAAAAGTATACAAAATTAAAATTGTGTGATTGCGAGGGCTGCTTAAAAAGTTCTCGGCCTCCAAAGTAGGCTATTCTTAAAAAAAGAGTTTTGATTTTTGACAATTTTTTTTGCAGTGCAATATAGTTAAAAATAGTTTTTTTCAATTATCGAGGTTCGGACCATAGCCACGTTAATTCTGCGTCCATTAAGCCATACATCAACAAAATCGGTCCAGTAGAACTTGAGAAAAGATGTGAACCAGCCCCAAAGGGCCAAAGCCGAGCTCTCTCAATCTCTTGGCTTGTGCGCTTCTAATTTTAGCACAAGAGAAAGGAACCTACAGTTTAACGCCGAATCCGAACGGCAGTTTTGAGAAGCTTTTCATGGCTAATTACTGCAATGCTGGCGCCAACAGTAAAGTTTTATTCAAAGAAAAAAACTTTTCATTAGATGTTCCGAGGCGGGATCGAACCCACGACCTCATGCACAGCGGTTGCGCACTCTAGCCGCTGAGCCACCCGGCCACCCTTCACCAAATCCTTGTCGCTAAATATTTGGTTTCGGACTGATATACATCCATGATTTGTCTACTTTTACGATCTATTATACATCCTTTTAAGCACCGCGGTTGTAATTCTCTAAATTTTATCTTCTTTTTTAAGCGAAATCAAGCCTCTATCACTTACCATCTCTGAGATCTGTTTGTTCATACGGACAGAAGGAAAGACAGACAGACGGAAAGACAGATGAACATGGCTGGAACGATTCGGCTGTTGATGCTGATCAAGAATTTACAAGGTGGGCCAAAAGAAGTCATCCGGCCAAAAGAAGTCACCCTATTGGAAGATGCTTTTATTTTTACGAATAGCCGCCAAAGTCAGATCTGTTTTGACATTTGTGGACTAGACAGATGTAGAATATATATAATATTTACCTCTTTATATTTTGGCGGCTATTTGTAAAAAATAAGAGCATCTTCCAATAGGGTGACTTCTTTTGGCCCGGTGACTTCTTTTGGCCCACCTTGTATATACTTTATGTGGTCGGAGATGCTTCCTTCTGGCTGTTACATACTTTTGCACAAACTTAATTTTCTTTGTGTACCTCTGGTACAAAGTATAAAAATTCCCTTGGAATTGAGCAATTTATCTTAGCTGCTTAAACAACTCCGAGGTTTCCTATACCTGATCTGGTAACCCTAGGTATATTTGTCACCTTCTATACAACAATAATAAACTTGGATGTAAAATACTATCGGTGCTGTTCCGAATTCCGCTTCGGTTTTCGTGAAAACGTTGGTTTTTCTAATTTAAAGATCAGAATTTTATATGAAAAGTAAGAGAAATGTCTGTGGTTACTAGATCATCCTTTTTTACGAATTGAATTTACTTGGCTTTGAGCAATCAGTTTCTCAAAACCTAATCTAGTAATCGTAGATATGCCTGTCACCCTCTGATCCGTCTGTTCATACGTTCAATTTTAAATTAGAAAAGCCAACGTTTACTTGAAAAACGAAGCGGAATTGGGAAATGGGCTTATAAGGAAATCGACTCTTTTAGGAACTTATTCGAATGCTGAAATGATTTTTTTAAGACCATGTTATCATGCCCGTAAAACAAAATGTTTTAAGTATGATTATGCTTAAAAAACATCGGACCTGGTCTTACGTAGGGTTGATTTCTTATCTTCTAAATAAAGAAATTAATGATAAAAACAAACAAAAATACAAAACCTTTTATAGGAATAGAATATAAGTTTGGATTGAATTACAAGAACATGTTCTCATCACTTCACACTATAGAGCAGTGTTCCCCAGCCATGTTCCGGGGGGCCGAACACACCCGGCAATTCACACCGAACGCTTGCCGAAGTAATGCATCAGTGAGTGTTAGAGAGAGACAGAAAGTCTCCCTTCTTGGGGAACGCTTCTATAGCGATTTCCCTAAAGCCCCTTAAGCCAAGGAGTACTAAATAAATGCTCCTTTTTTATAGACATTATTTTATCTTGGCATTCCTTTGAGTATGCTGAAAATATTTTATTACTGCAAACGTGCAAATAGCTCGCAATGCTTCTCTCTAGTCCATAGGTAGGATACAATAAATGTTTATTTGGCTGATATTTCGTACGTGCGCCCACAACATGAACTCATAAATATGTATCGATTTTCCATTCACCATTCGCCATTTCTTTTCATTGGCCAAAGGAATGGAAAATGGCAACAATGGCAGCCACCGGCAGAGTTATGATTACGAAAGTTGTTTTTATTTTAATGCGGCAAGAAGACTTGAAAGGCGAGAAATTTTCCGCACTCTGCGGCGTCCCACTGAAGTCAGTGAACTGCATAAATGTTGTGTTACCAAATATTTATCAATAATTTACAGTCGCAGGCGCATTGCAGCACAAAAAGTAATTTGAAAAACAAACTTTTGCAGCGCATTGAAGCAAGAATGATGATTTGTAATCTAAGTGAGACATGTCTACAATATGAGTTCATTAATTCTGCCTTAGTCAAGTCGACAAAATAACGCACTGGCAGAAGACATTGTAGCTTCAGCTACATTTGTTTTGAGTGATGAGAATGGTGAGTGGGTGGTGGAGGAGGAGATTGGGTCTGGGGGGGTGAGAGATGCTGGATAACATATGTGTAATGTGGCAAACGTTCTCATAACAAATTTGTTAAATGAGCGGAAATTTATCAAAACTGTTTTGCCACAAATCAGAAAGCAAATACCTAATAAAATAAAGAATTCTCTTGTACAACATTTTGGCAAAGTAATAATCTGATGCTTTTCCCTTAAAGATCCGAAGTGTATGTAAAATTCTGAGTAGAGTTTAAAGCAAATGTTCAAATGTTCTGGGAAAATCTTGAAAGAAAGAAACGAAAAATCTCTTGAAATTAATTTATAAACCGCAAGTTTTCCCGCGCAAAGGATTTTTGAAAACTAATTAACCGCACAAATCATTTGCATATTAATTGAAATTTACGCTATTTGCCTCAACTATTTTTGTTTATACCATGAAGCTGGCATCAAAATGAAATGGCAACAAACCAAAAAAAAAGAAGTCAACTTCAAACTTGAGCAAAGTTGCCTTGGCAAATTAAAAGAAAATTTCCCATTTTCATGCCAATATAAATACGAAACGAAGATATAAAATGAACGAAAGAAATTGTTCCCGTCAAATCCACTGAATTATTTATGCCGCTAAGAGAAGTGCAAATGTTGCTGTCAAAGTCATCGACAGTTTTTGGTAATGGTGGGGCAGGCAGTTTGTAAGATGAATTTTATTTTCATTCATTTGATTCATTTGCGTTTTACGCGCTTTTCACGCAACATTTAATGCTGTTTTCAATTTGTTTTCTGTGTCACAGCCAGGTGACAGATTTGGCGTGCTGACTTCGTTGACTCCCAGCAGCAGCAGCAGCTGTCGGCAAGTTCAGCCATTATGGAGTATTGACCAAACAGGTGAGCAGCACAGACAATGCCAGGTGTCGTGTGTCGTGACCTGCGGCAGTTCTTTCTCAATATTCTGGTATAAAAATAGCCGCATATAAATAAGCAAGTATATGCTAACTTTTATGGTCGCTGGGGGACCAGTGCACGTCATCGATTGCGTCATAAAGTGTTAAATGGCAATTAAAAAGAGGTTGAGCCTAGGAGACAGAGCCGATGCCTAATTGAATGCCAAACTTTAAGAACCACAAATCCGAATCGAGTGCAGTCTGGTTAAGTGTTGACCGGACTTTCGTTCCCCATGTTTCCGCTTCAGACATTGTGCACAATGCACAGTGGACGTAATGATCCCCTTTTTTCCAATAAGCTTTTAACACAGAAGCAAGAAATTTGTTGGCCGTTTGCAGTAATGCAGATGCAAAGATTTGATCAACTTTCAATACAATAAAGCCGAAAAATGGATATAAAATGCATTGATTCCTAGCCATGTGGAACCTGATATTATTAGTTTAGCATAAAAATAACCAAGTCCAAAAAGATTATTCTGAATACAGTTTTATTGTTTTAATTTCGAACTGTTTGCTATCACAGATGGGAGAAGACTGACTTTCTATGTTTATATTTTGTGTTACTCGATGTGTTGTCGGTTGGCATTAGACTCATGTCTATGTGATCATATTCCTTTCCCACAACTCGGCCATCCTACTTTACATTCGTCCCGAATGCATCTACTTCTTCGTCATCAGTAATATTAGAGATCCATGGCTTCATAAATTCAGCACATGTGGTTGTATGTCTTGGTCCGTCGTCGAAAGGTGAATCTTTCATAACATCATATGTGTCCTTCGGTTTTGATCTGGTGACACGATAAGATCCTAAATATTTTGGTTTAAGCTTGAGTCCGCCACCAAATTGTGTTCGCTTAATTGCCACTAAATCACCAACTTTGTAGATTAAGGCAGACTTCCGACGTAGATTGTAAGTTTTTCTGTTTTCATTTTGTAAATTTATGATCTGTTGCTTAGCATGTTTACGTAAATCATTTCGATTTTCCACAAACTTCTGTGCCATTTCCTCGTGAATCATTTGTTTAACTTCAATGTCTGACTTTATTCGCATTTTTAGGCCAACAAGGAGCTCGAATGGCGTCATCTGCGTGCTCCTGCAGTACGTAGAGTTAATAGTTTGCTGCACTTTATCCACGTGCTTATACCATTTGCTCGGATCCGCTATAGAAAGTTTGGATAATACAGATACAATAATAGAATTAAGTCTTTCGATCTGTCCATTTGCTCGTGGCAGTCCAGTTGTAACAGTGTGGTGTTTAATATTTTCTTCTTCACAGTATAGTTTAAAGTTTTCTGAGGTAGATGCAGACCCTCGGTCAGAAATAATCTGAACTGGGTTTCCGAAAATGTAACTTTGGACCTGCAATTTTTGTATTACGTCTTTTGCAAATGTTGATTTTGTTGGGTATAACCAGCATAGCTTTGTTTGCTAAGATTGCTACGTTGTCCAGTAACATACAATTTCTCTTAACTTCAAATGGTCTCCGACTGGACGGCGTTGCACAAAATCAGCATTAACATATCGATAAGCTCCCACGATTTAAAGACTTAAGAACTTGGTCTGCTATTTCTCAATGTATTTTTAAATGGCTCAGCGGGTGGCTCAGCGGCTAGTGTGCGCGACCGCTGTGCATGAGGTCGTGGGTTCGATCCCGCCTCGGAACATCCAATGAAAAGTTTTTTTTTTCTTTGAATAAACTTTACACCCGGCCACACCTCTTTGCTGATGGCGCCAGCTTTGTAGTAATTACCGAAACCGAAAACCACAAATGAAAACGGTTCGGTTCGGTTCAGTTCAGACTTACAAATTTTGGAAATTTTAATCGATGCTACGATAAGTCCTTATCGAAGCCGGATTTATGAAACATGTGATTCCGTACATCTCCTGCAATTGTCCACTCACCTCTTAATATGCTTGTCATAAATTAACATTCCTTCTTTGAAAGTTGCTAATCAATTTGTTTGCGTGTCTTATTTCCTTTACGGGACGATATTCTCATTAGTCTCATTAGTCATTAGTCGAGCTTCTTCACCTTAATCCAACTTTAGACAGGAGTACAGCTTTTAAAGTGATATCATTATGGACGAGGACAGCACATCTTCTTCTTTCCTCTTCTTCTTCTTATTTGGCCCGATATTTCTATAACAACCGTTTGACGGTCTCGGCCGCTGCTATTAATGCCCGCCACTCGCCTCTGTCTTGTGGGAGCTGGCACCAGTTGTTCAGTTCAAGCGCCTTTATGTCTTCCAGCACCTGTTTTTCCCAACTTAGTTGTTAACTTTCCCCTATTTTTTTTCATTTAGAAAACTGCTCTTCACACATGACAAGTAGGTTTTCTAAATAAACATTAAAGCCCGAATGACACTAAATAAATAGTTGCTTTAACTAAATGCGTGTGAACGGTTCAGCAATATAAGTTTTCGGTTCATCATATCTATCTTCAGTACGAAAGCTCACACTTTCCTGCTATATAAGTTTTCGGTTCAGCACTTCTATCTTCAGTAAGAAAGGTCACGCTTTTCACATTTGGCGGTAATAAGCAAACGAAAAACCAAAAGCAATGCTTGGCGATGATATTTGCAATTTTGTTATTGAGTCTTGTTTGGTTATCCAACCAACTGAGCAGCAGCACTCTAAATCATTAAATTCAATTCTTTTCAATAATTTTGTTGCACAGTGTAGCAAACTCGCATATAACTTAACTTTCTCTTATTCTATGTTTGTTTTGCTAATGCGCTCTCTTTTGCTCTCTTCATTTGCTAAAATCATCTAATCCGCCTGCCCTTGACCTTACATTAATCAGTCTTGCTTTTGATCTCATCGGCGTCAGTTATTGATCTGACCTGCCGCAAGTCTCGATGTCGTTGTGCTCAGCATCAGTTGTCGTTCTGATCCGCCGCAGCAATTTTTTTTTTCGCTTGTCGTAACAACAGGGATCAACTCGGATTCACCTGTGTGTTAAACATTAACTTCTATAAACAACTAGCTGAATACCCGGCGACGCCCGGGTTCCCCAAAAAATAGCCTAAAACCACCGAAAATAACCTAAAATTCATGGCAATTTGGCCTTAAAATGGCGCCAAAGACATTATAACCTTACTTTAAGGTTACTGATGACCTTAAGCTTTTAGGTAAGTTTGGCCTTGGCATAAGGCAATAATTTCCCAAATTTTAGGAATTAATTTCCCAAATGTCAGGTCAAAAAATGCTTAAAAAGATGACAATTAATGTCCACAAAAAAAGGTCATAACATCCTAAATTTCAGGCCATTTTTGATTTAAAAGCATGGCAGCATATTCCTTAGTCTGTGGCAAAATACTGCCTACATTTTAGGTTACTTCTAACCAAATGAAAGGTCAACTATTCCTCAAAAATTTGGCATTTTATATCCATAAAGCAAGGTTATGGCATCCTTAACTTAAGGTCAATTTATGCCTAAAGCGCAGGCATCAAATTCCTTGTTCTTTGGCAAAATACTGCCACCATTTTAGGTTACATCTTGACAAATGAAAGGCAAATTATTCTTAAAAAAATTTCCAATTTATTTCCACAGATTTTGTATTTCTTATATTAATTTTTTTAATAATGGTTTATTTGTTTTTAATTTAAACTAGTTTGGGTTTTACAAAGTATTCACATACATTTCTTAAAATAGCTTAGGTTTTACAAAACGTATTTCATTAATAGTGTAATCATGTATAGGAGGATTAACAATTTCATTGATGTTAAATAACTGAAAGGATCCCAATTCTCTGATTTCATAACAAGAATAATGCTTGCAAAATTTTGTATTCAGTTCCTGGCAAAAAATAAAAACTTTTCCATCGAACAGCAAAATTTCCTTAATAATATAAAATCGAATTTTATCTTTAAAAATAATATATTTTTGTTTGTAGCAATTTCCATATTTTTTTATATATAAGTAGCTAATTGCTGAAGAGAAATCTTGTTCAGGAAAGTTTTGATTAAATAAGTCAAAATTTATGGAATGATCAAACCGGCACTTTGTGGAACTAAAAGTGAAATAGCTTTTTCTGAAATCTACAATTTTTCTTGCAAAATTAAAATTGAATTTCATGGCTAAAGAAAGGGGAGCATTTTTCCTACATGTTACATTCTTTAAATACCCTTTCAGTTCTCTGTGCTTAGATTCAAATTGAAATGTCCAAAGGTATCGTAGGGGGCCTGACTGTTTTATAATTCTGGCATAGTGGATAAGAAAGTGGTGCTTTGGTTTTAAGGTATCTTTGAATAGATGAACATACTGCTTATTATGCTCCCAAATATGTCTTTCCAGGCTTACAATATCAGAGTTTTCGAAGTCAAATAGCATTAGTAAGTCAATCAGTTCCATTAAGTTAATAACAAATCTCCATACAGGGTCAGATGGTGGAACCCTATCTCCAACCATAAGAGGGAACGAGTATACGAACGTTAGCATTTCACGGGCTGTCAATTTTATTTTAAAGTTCTGTATATGATTCATACTGATGGGTGGTCCCATGTTACCAATTTCAGTTTCGCCATATTTAAAATTTTGTTTTCTTAAATTAAGAAATTCTAGATCAAACACTTTTTGTGATACGTAATATTGAATTATATGCGACATATCATACTTTAAAATGCCCTCAAAAACGTCATGCAGAAGGTCTACAGAATAGTTTTGAATTACTGAAAATTGATTAACTCTGTTGAATATTGAGTATTCACGAATGCCATTGGTTTGATTTTTACTGTCTTGTACGTAGTCATCTTCGCATCTGAGAAAGTCGAGATTTTCAAAATAACATTTAACTGTGTCATCTTTTGACATTCTGCAAAAACGGCAAAAGTGAGTGCTGCTGAATGACTTTGAAAATCCAAGAACATAGTTCAACGCTAGATTATCGCCAACTATAAGACCTAAGGTGAAGTGAATTTTTCGATTTCCCTGGTTTGTCTTAATATCAATGCCATTTATATCTAAATCATTCAAACTTTCAATTAATTTAAAAAAGGATCGATCATTCCCCAAAGTTTTAACAGTTATAGATTCAAATACAGCTGCAATAAACACCTCGGTGTAGCCAAGTGGCGCTGAGGGCAGTGAAATATAAGAAGCCAATAGTGGTGAAGTATGGGGGCCTAATGGATTATTTACCTCAAAATCATCGAAGTAAAGAAAAAGTGGAATATGCAGCTCATTTTCGATTGTTTTTATCTTTTTATGTTTCCAAATTTCACCGTTCACAAAATTATGTAATGTATCTTTTGCCAATATATTTTTAAAATGTGATTCAAAATCTTGATAAACTCCTGGTAACTCAAAGAACTTTCTTAAATAAAATTTAAGTGGGAACAAAACCATTTTGGTTTTCTTTGCACCTAACGTTATTTGGTTTAGAGATCTTTTAGAACAAATGGTATTGCCTAAAGTAATTGTAGTTGGCGATTGCCATAAGTCAATAGATGAAAGCGCTTTGATAAACATGTGTTCCGACCCACATTGCTTGAAAGGATTATTACAAAAGCTGATTAACTCTTCCAATTCAGCAGCATTTTCATTCGAGTTTCCCAACCTATTTAGAATATTTTGTAATTTATATTTTATTGGAAAAGCAATATTTTCCCTTATTTTTTGTTGAATTATCAATGTCTTATTTCTAGGAAAACTTATCTCTCCATAAAACTGAAGTAACATCTTAATTGAAGACTGTTCAAAGTCTGAATACTTATTAAATTCATTTGCTAAAAAGTTTGTATTGTTGTTTGAACTTAAAGGCACAATTTCTTTGGAAGGGATATCATTTGTACGTAAGTTACTGTTTTCAAGATTGAAATTAAATAAGAAGCTACTAGTCTGTGCATCTATATCTACACCAACTTCTTGAATGTTTCGTATATTTTTGCTTTGCTTATTTCTCATGTGTTTTGCCAAGTTTTTTAAGCAAGTAAAATTTTGGTTGCAATCAGTGAATCCGCAACAAAAACTAGCCAGCTCAAATGAATGATTTTTTTTCGAGTGTGTAAGAAACTCTGTTAAGTTCTTGCAAAAAACGTTGCATATCTTACATTTTATGTTCATTTTGAGACTTAATTTTTTTTTAATATTCAAAAATGTTTGCAAAATACTATTGCTTGCATAAAATGTTTAGATCATTAATTACAGACAAAACTGACGAGTTGCATTCGCGATCAGAAGTGTTCAAGCCGTAGAAATACTTTTCGATAAAAATCCAGACTAGTTTGGATGCTGTTGGGTAATTCAAATCAAGGACGTGAAAAATCTTGAAGCACGAGTCGATTGCGCTCAAGATATTATTAAATTTGTAAAAGATGTCAGCGTAGTACACAAAAAATTCTTTGGATTCAAGAATAGAAGGCCCGACAGCACAAATTATTGGCTGCAATGTTTCCTTATTTTTATATAAAGCATCAATTTTAGCCTTAATTGCAGTTCGTAGTTCGCCATGTGTAGAATAGAATGCGCAAAAGCTGTTCCTTGAATCTGCAATGGTAATTTTTATTACCAATTTCTTATTGTTTTCCTGAAGAACAGATCGACGTGCTGTAGGCACCAGAATTGCATGAAGAATTAAAAATATAGCGATATTCTTTTCATCTGCAATTATAGGGAAAACATAGTTATTAATGTATATGGGTTTTAACATAATTATAAATTTAAAAAACAATTTGTCTTTATGTTAGTAATTTTACCTTCAGAACTGAAATTATCTTTTAACTTTTTAAGAATTTGTAAGCTATAAGCTTCTTTGACTCTACTTTCCGCTAAAGCAACGAATTTGTTTTGAAAAATAGTCCAGTTGGTTCCCAAATCGGTAACGTTATAAGGGAATGTGCGTTGAAAGTCAATATTTATCTGTTAAATTATAATAGTCACATTATTTATAAGTATTTCACATTAATAACATAAATTATTACCAGTTCGTGTCCAAAACTTTGTCTGAGTATTGGCCATTCCTCCAATATGGCATCCAGTTGATGCCCGGCAGTTGCGATGGAATCTTTACGACAAGTGTAGGTTTTCTGCCAGTGATCTAGGGATTCTTCGAAAGATCCAACATTGCATTTTAATATAAACTGGGAAAGTGCGGCCTCACTTTTGCCTAAACCTGTTAGATTAAAATTGTGTCAGCTTTTTTAAAATATTTAAATTATTGTTATTTACCTTCATTCAATGTCTCACAGTTTTCATCATCGTCTGTGGAGGTCTGCAATAAATTTCGATGCTTTCCAACTGTGTTTCGGAATCTGTTGTAAAGCAATCCTCCAGGTCTTTTATTTTTTACGGGTAAATAGTATGTTTCCTAAAAAAGTTATAAATAAATTTAAATAAGAAACATATAAATAATAAAAAAGTTTTTCTCACTAGAACTAGATTTCCGACCAATGGTGCCTATGACGGCAGCTAAACGATATAGTCCTGTCTGTGCAGACAAACATTCATGGATATCATAGACTCATAGATAGTAAATAGACATTAAATAATAAATTTCCAAAATACAAGTTAATAAATGATGGCAATCTAATCGTTTGGGCTGCTTCTCGTGGCACCTATTTTACTGTCTATGTGTGTATATTTAATGACTCCATGTCAATTTAGGTTAAGATAGCTTTAAAGTTGACGGAGAAGTTTGCAAAAAACCGATGAACGGACGGAAGGGCAGACGAACATGGCTATATCAACTCGGCTCAGCTGATCTAGAATATATATACCTTATGTGTTTCTGCACTATGATGACTAAGAAATCAATAATAAAATAAATTTATGTATACTAATATACCTTTACTTCTGAGGGAAATAGCTCAACTATTTCAATTGCAGTTATTTGAAACTTATTTGGTTTCCATTCGATGGCGTTAGTAACCAAGTGTTCACATATGATTTCGCAAATAAGTTTGCGATGCTTCTGTTGCAAGTATCCATAAGCCCGATGGTGGGCTTGGATTGATTTGAAATGCCCAGATTGCTTTAATATTGCCGCTGTGGACACCTACCAAAAATATAATTTGTGAATTACATAATATATATTAAATTTCATATGTATACTTACATTGGACTGGATTAGCTTGGAGTGATTATCCCCTTCTTCATAGTCATCGTTCTGAAAATTACATTTTTGTTAAGCAGGAAAACACATATAAATAGCGTGGGTACGAATATATGCTATAGTCATCCGATCCTGCCGGTTCGGAAAAATGTGTAGTATATTTGTACCAGAAGCCTTCGCACAAAGTTTGGTGAAGATTGCTTTCAAACTGACGGAAAGATGGCATAGAAACAGACGGACGGACAGACGGATAGCGTTCACTCGCTCATCACGTCATGCTGATCTAGAATATCTATACATTATGTGGTCGGAAATGCTTCCTTCTGTGCGTTACAAACATCTGGACAATTTTAATATATCCTCTGCAAGGGTATAAGATCAAACAGGGAGTAAACACACTCGAATTTACTTTTGGCTAGCGACTTTAACCAACTTATTTTTCACTTACCGATTTATTTAAATTATTTAGCTTGTGCTCAAAAATTATTCTAACACCAAACAATTCTTTGGGCACAATAACGTTGAGATGCTCCGGAGTAATTAGTCGCACGCTTTCTTCGTCGATTCCGTGCTCTGCAAAAATATGAAACATACATATTAAGTAAAATACACATTTCTTAAAAAAAAAAAAAATTCACAGCTGGTTAATTACCTTGAAAGCAATTTATTAGCTTCTCGCACTTGAATTCTTTGAGCAAGTTCTCCATATCTAAAATGTAGTTGTAATAAATTGCCACAATCACACTCTTTTTTTCCTAATTTCCTACAACAAAAAAGCGAGAACGGATTCACACATGCATATGTACATGTGTTACATATAAAAGCGAGAACGGACTCACACATACATATGTACATGTGTAATGCACAATGCACATTGTCTTTTTGGTGAATTCAGGGCCGTTCACGACATTATTTGTTGTTAAAAATGATTTTATTTCATATTTCACTTAAAACTTACCAACATCTGCAGCAAGCAACGCCAAATTATCAACTTTTTCTTTTTTTATAACTAACGAGCCGGCACGTTCGCGCACTTGCAAAAACTGTATGTGTGTGAGTGTGACCGCGCGGTTAAGAGCTTCGAGTTCAGAGATGTATTTTTCTTGCCTATCGAACTATCGAGTCACCGATTGTACAAAGCAGCACTGTAGTATGTGGCACATTTAAACTTCAACTGTCATAACGAAGGCTTAGGAAAAGTGACCTTATATTAAGGTTACATATTTCCTTAAAAAAACTGTCAGAAAAATTATCTTTTAGGTCACATATTGGCCGTTTAGGTAAAAAACAGCCATGAAAGTTGATTTAATGGTTATTTTTTTTTTTAGGAACTGCTTAACCTTAATTCTAGGTTTCTCTTTTTTTGAGTGTATACCTCTACAAAATTTAAATTTCGTGCTTTTTGACCGTTTGGTTAATACTTTCTGTTTACCCGTCTACAATTGCCGTCTATCAAATTTTCACAATAATCCAGGCTCAAATCAAAAATTCGCAATACTTTGGACCGTGTAATCTTCATCTACCATTTACTAACGCCTGCATTGTAATATAAGCACTAAGCGCTTTCATAAATACTCATAAGGTTGTTTTGCAAATTTCGCGATTTTTGGACCTTAGAAACCTTCGCGGGCAAGCGTTGCCCAAAGTTTTATGACAATCGGATGAATGGTATAGTTTTTGAAATTTCGCGGTTTTATGACCATTTCCGGCCCATTTCTTCAATTTAGATACCTTCGCGGGAAAGCGTACAACCATTCCTCAAAGCTTTATCAAAATCGAACATATGCAAATTTCGCTGTTCTTGGACCATTTTCCGCCCATATCTTCTACTTGGAAAGCTTTCCGGGCAAGCGTAGAACCACTATCCAAAAGATTTACCGAAACCGCAAATTTTTTAATTTTCTCGGTTTTTTGACAATTTTCTGCCAATTACTTCAATTTAGTAACCCTCCCGAGCAAGCGTTCAATTCATTCCCCAAAGTTTGATTGCAATCGGATGAACGAAATAGTTTGGCGAATTTCGCGATGTTTGGACCTTAGAAACCTTCGCGGCCAAGCGTCTAACCATTGACCAAAATTTCATCGCAATCGGATGAACGGTATAGTTTTAGAATTATCGCGGTTTTTGGACTATTTCCCGCCCATTTCATCAAATCAGAATCCTTCGCGGGCAACCGTCCAAACATTCTCCAAAGTTTTATAAGAAACGAACATTTTGCAAATTTCGCGGTTTCTTCTCCTTCCCGGGCAAGCGTCGAATAATTTTGCAAATTTCGCGGTTTTTGGACCATTTCACAGACATCAGACATAGCCTATGACACTTTCCTGATCGACATGAACATACTGTGGAAAATTCGTGAAGCGACCTTCTTTGAGTTTATGTCTTCCGCTAGCTTCTGCCAAAATTCATACTTCCTCGGTTACAGTTTATACATTAGACTTGTTGAGCTATGAAGCTTTTTTAGTAGCTGTTGAATTGTTCACTAAATTTGTCAAAATAATTTAAAATCGAAACATGTTTTTTCTCATAAGGAACAGAATACTAAACAGGCTGACTGGCAGTAAAGTAAAAGTAAAATCTGCTTGTCAAGATGACACAGCCCCAAAGGGCCAAAGCCGAGCCTCTCTCAAACTCTTGGCTTGTGCGCTTCTAATTTTACAAGAGAAAGGGACCTACAGTTTAACGCCGAATCGAGAGTTTGAGAAGCTTTTCATGGCTAATTACTGGTGGGGGGGGGGGGGGAGGGGGTGGGTGGGGGAAAAGTTTTATTCAAAGTTTAAAAAAAAAACTTTTCATTAGATGTTCGAAGGGGGATCGAACCCACAACCTCATGCACAGCGGTCGTGCCTATCTATACATCTATATAAAAGTGAAAGTATGTTTGTATGTTTGTCCCTTATGGGCGTCTAAACCGCTGAACCGATCTTCACGAATTTTCCACAGTATGTTCATGGCGATCAGGAAAGTGTCATAGGCTAAGTCTCATGTCTGTGTAATGGTCCAAAAACCGCGAAAATTGCAAATTTTACGGTTTCGGTAAAACTTTGGGGGATGGTTCGACGTTTGCCCGCAAAGGTTTCCAAGTAGAAGAAATGGTCGGAAATGGCCCAAAAACCGCGAAATTTGCAAAATTACACCGCTCATCCGATTGCAAAGAAAATTTTGGAGTGGTTGAACGATTGCCCGGGAAGGTTCTAAGATGAAAAAATTTGCGGAAAACGGTCCCAAAACCGCGAAAGTTGCAAAGTTTACGTTTTCGCTAACACTTTGGGAAATTGATCGACGCTTGCCCGGGAAGATTTTCAAGTAGAAGAAACCGCGAAATTTGCAAAATGTTCGATTGTTATGAAACTTTGGAGAATGTTTGGACGCTTGCCCGCGAAGGATTCTGATTTGAAGAGATGTGTGGGAAATAGTCCAAAAGTCGCGAAAATTCAAAAACTATACCGTTCATTTGATTGCGATGAAATTTTGGTCAATGGTTGGACGCTTGGCCGCGAAGGTTTCTAAGGTCCAAAAATCGCGAAATTTGAAAAATAACCTTATGAGTATTTATGAAAGCGCTTAGTGCTTATATTACAATGCAGGCGTTAGTAAATGGTAGCTGAAGATTACACGGTCCAAAATATTGCGAAATTTTCAAGTTTTTGATTTGAGCCTGGATTATTGTGAAGATTCCGTCCATCAGACGGCAATTGTAGATGGGTAAATAGGAGGTATAAACCAATCGGTCAAAAAAGTCACGAAATTTGCAAAATATTCATGAGTTTAGATTATTATGAAGATGGTTAAATAAAGAAGACGAACGAACGGTCCAAAATGTTTATGGCGACTTGCAGCCATCACTAGCTTGAATACAGTCGCTCTCATTAGAAACACAAGGACCCGTGCGATATTTATAAAAGAGTTGATCCTCAATGATTGGCTATCAAATGGGGAATGGGGAAAAATTAATTTTTCATCTGATTGACCTTTTAGAATAGTATAGAAGCAAAGTTCATGAAATAATTGGACACGTCTTTCCTGAATTTCGGGAAATCCGTCTTCAATAAATATGGTCAGAACATTGTGAAAGCAAAAATACTTTTTTTATACGATTGACTTGAGACTTAGCTTGTAAGGATAGTAAGCGAAATAGTTTGTGATGGAATGCAATATTTTAATCCGATTGAATTGAAACTTGTTTTGTAAGATTACTAAGCGAATTACTTAGTGATTTCATTATCCGATGCTGGAAAATCTGGGTGCATGTAATACCGCCCGCTGACATAACGCCCGCGGGGTGGGAAAATTACAGGTCATATTTGCATTGGAGAAACTATTTTTCATCCGATTGACTTGAAACTGGGTTTGTGAGGATAGCATTCGAATTAATTTGAGATGAGCTTCTCCTTTTTTGACAATTCTGTCCCCAGGGTGGGAAAATTCCCGGAAAGCTTAGTAGGGAAATGAATATTTTACAATTGAAGGATGCCAAGGAGGTTCAGACTCCACTTCTGATGTTAAAAATCAACCCTCTGCATGTAAAATGTGATGCGGGGATTCCAAACCATTGAAAAATCTAGGGTTCGTTTATTGGACCAGTTCATTAACCTGCAATTTTGGTTTGAACCTTGGTTCACAGCTTCTTAGTTTGCTTTTCATTTTACAACTCGAATAAGGGCTGAAGTAGTTTTCGACCAATGTGCATTGGATCGATCAAAGAATTTATTAGAAATTCAATGATGGAAAGAACTTTTCAATTGTATAGTATGGCATCTCCCTGTGCTTTCCCACCTGTTTGTTGGTGCATGGCTTACTATGGATTCTGTTGTACTCAGAATTGTGTTTTGTATTGTTGTGTTATACGGCTGCCGTTGTCACTTGCATTGTCAGCAAAAAGCATTGACAAAAGATGACACACAGTTCAATTGCATTCTATGTGGAGGAGTGCAAGTGACTCTGAGGATAAATGAAAAATGAAAATGAATTCCAGTTCCATTTGACATGCAAACTTTAACCCCCACAACAGGATATAAAAAAGCATATGGGGCACTAATTTGTAGTTACGACTCGGAATGCCAGGCAAACCTCAAAAAATTCAAACAACATTTCATTTCGACCTGTTTGGCTTTTTGCAAGCTGCCATCTGTCAGTCCATATAAAAAATCAATATTTACATGCTCTTCTGGCCTGCAGTTAAATGGATAAACAACTGAACCAAAAACGAATTCCCTGGCAAACGGAAAGCAATCTAAAAAAAAAAAACCAGAAAAAAATGAGCCGCAAGCAGGGCTCAGCTATGTATTTGAGTGCATCACACACATGCAAAAAACAAAACCCCAAACAGAACGAACAGCGGAATCAAAGTTGCTTAGCTTTCTTCTTTTGTTGTTTAAACGCAGGCAGCTTGGGCTTGCAAGGCGTATACGTAATTCGGCCAAAGCATAAAGCGTTGAAATTGAGTTGTATGTTAAGAACTTGGCTTCTCTGTGTCATCTCCGATTCGCATTGTCATGGTGCGGGTAAATTGGGCGCAAAAGGGACTCACAAAATTTAATGAAGCAAATGCTGTGTAATTTTTAAGGTATGCATAAAAACGGGTTGTCATTTTTGTGAGTGCTCTCTACCTGTTTGTCTTGTCTCCTGTCGCCAGCCCTGAGATTGGGAATTCAGCAAAATTTCCATAGTTTTTGACTCAGATTACCAAAGTGTGTGTTCATTTGCATATGGTTTGTACGGTGTCGGATTAATGCTACAGAGTTGATATATTTTTATTAACTTCATTACTTTTTACTGTATTCTAAGGCAAAGTAAGAAAATGAAAACAAACTTACCAGAAGTCAAAGGGAATTGGAGAGTAGGTATAGAAATGTTAAAGAATTTTACGATTCCAATAAATTTCGGTATTCCATTTGGATATATATAAAGTTTGAGGTATCTTTGTCATGCTCTTGTCACACATAACACATAAACTGAAATTGAAACTATGCCATGTACATGAACTTTCCCCTATGCCCTTAAGTTAGTGGGAGTATGTGTGAGTATGCCAAGTTATAACTTTGCCATAATTCATAATATGAAGTAATATTTGCCAGCGGCGGGCGTCTAGTGGCCTTTCCCACAAACATTTGTGGGGACTCCTGTGCATGTTCATTGGCTCTTAAAATATGCGGGTAGCAATAATGGCGACCACTCTGACATAATGAGTTTCGTACCCGAGCTGTGCAAATAACGTTCATTGCATTACACTTGCAACACTCAACCAGTCACATCCACACATTGTGTGAAATTTAATTAGTACCTGGACGGGGACTGTGTGCGCTTTGTTACTACAAAGTTACCGTCGACCATTTGCAATTAGTATGGCCCAGATCGTGTCTCTTATTAGCCAACATACATCCATCCACCGACAAGCAGATCCGCTTAACCACAAGAAACAGTTTTTTGCTAGTTTCCTCATCTCCTGCATGTTCATTGTACTTAAAAGTTCGTAGAAAGCCCAGCCAAGCACAAGTGAAAACATAAAAAATGCATCAACTGCTGCTGCATGCCACTTAAATTGAGACAGGAGAAGCTCTTTATGTGCCACCAATTAGTTGTAATTGAGTTAGACTTAACTGCTCAGCAGTGCTTAATTTGAAGGGATACAAAATGTATAAAAAATGCACATCATGGACTTCAATTAATTTCATGTTTTCTGTGTGCAGCTGTAAATGTTTGAGTCTAAATTCAATATTAAATATTCAAATGAAATAGCCTAACCGTCTAAGCGGCCGCCTACGATGTGCGCGACAAAGGTCTTGGGTTCTAATCCCAGTCAGTCCCTGAAATTTTTTTTTATTTATTTAATAAAAATTAATCAAAGCAACTGGGGTGTGGTGTTGTTCAAGCGAAGCGGACGGGGGGCTGGACCGGTGGTGGACCAGAACCGGTGGGGTAGACTTGGACCTGGACCGGTGGTGGACTTGGACCTGAACCGGTGGTGGACTTGGAACTGGACCGGTGGTGGACCTGAACCGGTCTGGACCGGTGGGTGGACTTGGACCTGGACCGGTGGTGGACCTGGACCGGTGGTGGACCTGAACCGGTTGTGGACTTGGACCAGGAGGTGGACCCTGGCGGTGGCCATTGAGGTGGACCTGGACCGGTGGTGGCCTTGGACCCGGAAGGGAACCTGGAACCGGTGGTGGACCTGGACCCGGTGGTGGACCTGAACCAGGTGGTCTTACTATAAACAATTTTTTCTGCTTTTAAGAAAATAAAGTTGTGCAAAATGTAACAGGTAGAAGAAAGCATTTCTCCCCCTCCCCCCTTTAAGCGCAAAAAACTGTCAGAGCCACAATTTTTAAGATAGACCTTCCATATCAAGTAAGGCCTAATATCTATCTATTCTGAAAAGATCACTAAGATCGGACAATAAACACCGAACTTATATACGAATCAATTTTGCTTGTGGGAGAGAGGGGAGTCTTGCATTGTCAGTTATATTGCGCGGCCGCATGTCATTCGTTTGTGTGTATGTTGGAGTGTGTGTATGTGTGAGTGTGTGTGTATGTGAAGGAAAACACACGAAATCAAGGGAACAGGGTATTTTGTAGTCGGGGCACTCGACTGCAGCTCCCTTACTTGTTTATAATAAGAACTGTGAAGCTCTTCAAAATAGAGGTGTGAACCGGCGTTTTTGTTCTGAAGTCAGCAAACGCGGCACCCATCTTGCGCATAACTTTTTCAAGTCCAATTTTTCGGTCAATATTCGATGTTCAGCACTTTTTGAAATGCCTACACATTCAGCTAACTCACGAACTTTCAATCGCCGGTCACTCAATACACATTTTTTAATTTTGGCCACCATATCTGAAGTGGTCACCTCATTTGGACGCCCATTACGATGTTCATCTTCGCAGCTCAAACGACCTCTCTTAAACTCAGCCACCCAATATTTTATTGTTGTAAACGAGGGAGCAGTATTACGTAAGGTAGAATCCAGTTCGTTTTTAATATTGGTTGGACTAAGACCTTCTATATGAAAGTATTGTATCACATATCGATGACCAATTTTGCCCATGTTTGCAAATCAATAACAAGCGTTCTCTATTAAAATCGACAAAAAAAAACTGTGCAAGGTAAAGGCACCAAACTTCAAACTTAAGCTTTTAATAGTCGGTACTTCCCCTTTTTATACCCTTGCAAAGGGTATTATAAAATTGTGCGGATGTTTGTAACGCATTAAAGGAAGCATCTCCGACCACATAAAGTATATATATTCTTGATCAGCATGACGAGCTGAGTTGATTTAGCCTTGTCCGTCTGTCCGTCTGTCTGTTTCTATGCTATCTCCTCCGTTGGTTTTAAAGCTATCCTCACCAAACTTTGCACGAAGTTTTCTGGTACATATACGCTGCATATTTGTCGGAACCGGCCGGATCGGATGACTATAGCATATAGCTGCCATATGAACGATCGGTCAAAAAACTAGTTTTAGTGAGAAAAACTTTTTTGTTTTTAATGGAAACGCCTCAAAGTACGTATTTAGATTACTATCCTTTCCCATGATTTCACTAAGTTTGGTCGAAATCGGATGACTATAGCAAGCTGCCTAGGAAACGATCGGTCAAAAAACTAGTTCTGTGAGAAAACTTTTTTTTTTTAATGAAACGTCCTTATCATTGGCATACACTTATTTTATATACTTTTACACAATTCTACAAAGTTGGGTCGAAATCGGATGACTAACATATAGCTCCCATGGAATGAGGACAAATAGCTCTAGTGAGGAAAACTTTTTGTTTTGTATCCTTGGCATACACTTATTTTATATACTTTTACACAATTCTACAAAGTTTGGTCGAAATCGGATGACTATAGCATATAGCTCCCATAGGAACGTTCGGTCGAAAAACTAGTTCTAGTGAGAAAAACTTTTTTGTTTTTAATGAAAACGTCCTTTTTATTGGCATATTCTTATTTCATATACTTTAACATATTTCTACAAAGGTTTGATCAAAATCGGATGACTATAGCATATAGCTGCAGTATGAATGATCGGTCAAAAAGAAAGTTCTAGTGAGAAAAACTTTTTTGTTTAAATGGGATTGCTCCAAATTAACGCCTCGTAATTAACAGTGTATTATGCTTTTCCATGATTTCACCAATTTGGTTGAAATCAGACATCTATATAGTATAGATCCGATAGAAAAGTAGGGTCCAAAAGTAGTCTTAGTTAGAAAAACTTTTTTGTTTTCAATGGAAGCTACACAAGGGTATACAAAACTTCGGCCGAGCCAAGTTAACTTTCACCTATTTTTTATATTTTTTTGTGTACATTTTCCAACACTACTGTGCTAGTTCGGCCATTTATGGGACGGCCGTCGTAACATTCTATGACAAATTATGAAAAATTGGCGTTTATGGTTAAACTCCAATTTTTCATTATTTGTGCTAGTGGAACGCGGGTATAAAGTGAGACTGTATTGTATGCTAGAGATGGTAACAATGGGTAAGTGAGTTTTTATAGAGTATTGAACTTATTAGTGATGTGTAGTGGAAACAGTGAACTGGAACCGCCACAACCATTTTGAGAATGTAAAGTATTCCCACTCGGACTTGACTGCATGTCAGAAGCACATCCCGTATACAACATTTGCCACTAAGAAGTTGTTGCAAAAACCTGCAATCTTCCTTTCGCTATTGTATAGGGGCGAAACGTAGCAGCAACTGTTCTATTAGAACCGACTTTTGCATGGGTTGTTGTTCGTTCAACTTCGTAAAGCGTAGGGCTCTGCATGCGTGTCATTAGAAGGGACGTTTGTATGCTATGCAGATTTTATGCCTTCCAACATGCGTCAAAAGAACATGTTTACAAAAAACGAACGATCGTCAATCGATCGGGTCCCATATCGCATTTGGTTTCCTAAACGCGGGTGCTGCATGCGTGTTATAAGAGGACATTTGCATGTTGTGTGGACTTCTTCGCTTCTAACCTACTGAAAAGTGCGCCAGAAGGCATTCTTTTTGGGAACCACGTTCCGTCAAATCCGACTGGGTTTATGAACTAAATATTTGTTATATTTTGTTTTATTTTTACTTACCCTTACTGGGACTCGGACTCAGGAACTCGAAAGACTGCACTCACTGACACCGCCGCTCAGCCAACAGCACCTACACCAAGGCGGTTTACGGTAGCGTCAAATTCACTTATAAAT
>JAEIFV010001651.1:0-28928 GCA_018904265.1 Lordiphosa collinella | reverse complement strand
GCCATTTTGTTTATCTCCATTTCACATCGTAATCAATTTGCGTTCCTCTAAGATGTGTCAAGACTAGAATACTATCCTTACCAAAGGATGCTGAATTTTACATCGAGTACACCAATTTTCAATTAGAGAAAGGTTTACATATAATTTGCGTAAAACATTTCAGTGTATAAGTGTAGTTTATACAATAACACTTGAAATTTTTTCTAAGCATATATGAACGAAAGAGATTTAAGAAAAACGACATAAAAAATAGATATAGAACTCCAACCTTCACAACCGCATAACCTCAGCAACCAATCCGTCAACTATAAACTGCAACAACAATGTATTATTAACTGCAACTTGCTAAAGTTCGGAACTAGTCCAGCTCCAGCCGTTCATTTTGGATCATGAATACATAATACTGAATCATCTGGTCAAAGAACGTTTACAAGTCAGTAGATATTTTAAATTGGCTCGGCTCTTCCAGAAACTGGCGGAGCAACCTACTACAAAGTATTCATATTTACCGCATTTATTGGATATCTGAGAGACTCCAGTGGCTGATTATGGTTAGTTAGCTCTGCCAGCTGCAGCAAAGTCAGGGAGCTGTTGACTTGAACCTCCTCCTCCTCCAAGCGACGGACAAAGCCCGATCGCAATTGGCCGCGCTCAAGGTCGGAGGGCTGCTGCTCAGCCAACCATCTCTTAAGGTATATGAACTGATTACCCTCCTCCTGGTGAAGTTTCTTTTCCATTTTTAGGTAAAAAAATATATTTGATTATTATTTTTTGTGTGTAGCACACTGTCCGACTTTAGGAGAGAGAATGATCGAATAGAGCAAGGCGTGCCAACTTGGCTTAAGAAACAATGTGAAAAAATTTACTTTTCAAAAGATTTTATAAGATTATCCCAAAAACGGGTAGCCCTTAAAAAAAACCTTTTTAGTGTTTTCCCTAAATATTTTAGCTTGCAATCAATTGCATCGATAATGCCCATACCCTCTTACCAATACCCTCAAAAACTGGTTGGATATGTAAGACGTTAGCGATCCTCTATAATGTACTCAGTGGGCCAAGCTTATTAGTGTGATTTTCCTAAATAACCCAGTTTGACTTAGCAGCTAGTGGTTCCCAAGAGAATGCCATTTTTCATACTTATTTTTACGGGGAAAAGTCACTACATAATTATTTCAGTATGATAGAAGTTAAAAAATCTGTATGAAATTGTCACAACATTCTTTTTTCATGCGCTTTGAAGGCAAAAAGTCACTCTGGGTTGTGCCTTTGTCATGCGTAAGCAAAAAGAAAGAACGCAATAAAAAACTCAAGCGATTTCCGAACGCCGAATTCTTTTTAAGACTGGATTTACATGGAAGAGCAAACTTCCTGACGTTCTTAAAAAAGCTTTCGGTTGTAGAAGAGAGGTGTAGTGGTGTAGCTTGCCCCTCTACACCTCTTTCCTACAAACGAAAGTTTTTTCAAAAGCTGCATGAAGTTTCCGTCATCAAGGTAAAACCCGTCTAACACTTTCTTCTTCATGTGCTTGGAAGGCAACAAGTTGCCACAATATAAAGCGTCCCTTCTCAGGGTTGTGCTTTTGGCAGCTATTAAAGGGAAGAAGAAATAGAAAACAAAAAACAAAAAAAAAAAAGGAAGAGAAAAAAAAGAAAGAAAGAGAAAGGGGAAAAGTAGAGAGAAAAAAAGAGGGGAAAAAAAATTTATGGTTGGGTGAAGTTTTGTTTACCCATGCAGCTTCCATTGAAAACAAAAAGTTTTCTAACTAGAACTACTTTTTGGACCTTACTTTTCTATGGGATCTTTTTTTTTATAAAATTTCCTGACTGAACGACTGACTGACTGACTGATTGGCAATCATCGCACAGCCAAAAGGGTAAGAGCTAGAGGGCTGAAATTTGGACCGGAGTTTCCTTATGTGGTGAAAGTGCGTACTAAGACGGGATTTTGGAAAATTCCACCCGGAAAAGCGTCGGAAAAGGAGAAAGTTTGTATGGGGAAAATTTCATTTTTCATCCGATTGACTTGAAATTCGGTTTGTAAGGACAGTAAGTGAAAGAAATTGAAATGCGATTTTCCGATGTTGGAAAATTCAACCGTAGGATCGGAAAATTCCCGGAAAAGCGTCGGGAAAGTTTGAATGGGAAATATTTTATTTTTCATCCGATTGACTTGAAATTCGGGTTGTAAAGACTGTAAATGAAATAAATTGAAATGTGATTTTCCGATGCTGGAAAATTTGACCGTAAGGTCGGGAAATTCCCGGAAAAGTGTCGCAAAAGTTTGTATGGGGAAAATTTCATTTCTCATCCGATTGACTTGAAATTCGGTTTGTAAGCGAAGCATACGAAATAATTGGACACGTTTTTTCCCGATTTCGGAAAATCTGCCCACAAGGAAAATACCCGGGAAATTCGATATGTCAAAATCTATTATTCATCGGATTGATTCGAAATTCTGTTTGTAAGGATGGTAAGTGAAATGAATTGAAATGTGATTTTTCGATGCTGGGAAATTGGAAAATTCCCCGGAAAAGCGTCGGAAAAGTCTGTATGGTGAGAATTTTATTTGTCGTCCGATTGACTTGAATTTCGGTTTGTAAGCAAAGTTTGATAAATAACTGGACACGTATTTTTCCGATTTCGAAAAATCTGCGCGCAAGGAAAATTCCCGGGAAATTGGATATGCAAAATCTTTTTTTTTCATCCGATTGACTTGAAATTCGGTTTGTAAGGACAGTAAGTGATTTATTTTGTAATGTTATTTTCTGAAGTTGGAAAATTTGACCTTAGGGTCGGAAAACTCAGCAGCCAAAAACCTATTTTCATCCGATTGGCTTTAAACTTGGTTTGTAAGGATAGTATAAGAAATACGAAATAACAGTAACTCGAGCTGCCGTTTTTCATTGTACTGGCTGTGTGCGGGACCTGGACCTCGACCTGGAGCTGGCACTGGACCTGGACGTGGAAGTGGACGTGGACCTGAAAGTGGCCATTGAGGTGGCCATGGAGGTAACCATGGAGGTGGCCGTGGAGGTGGCCATGGAGGTGGCCATGGAGGTGGCCATGGAGGTGGCCATGGTGGTGGCTATGGAGGTGGCCATGGAGGTGTCCATGGAGGTGTCCATGGAGGTGGCCATGGAGGTGGCCATGGAGGTGGCCATGAAGGTGTCCATGGTGGTGGCTATGGAGGTGGCCATGGAGGTGGCCGGTGGCCTGAGGTGCTGGGGTGTCCTGGGTGGACCTGTGGTGGACATGGAGGTGGAAAATGGTCCAAAAACCGCAATATTTGCAAAATTCTTAATCTCAGTGAAACTTTGGGGATTGGCTAGACGCTTGCCCGGAAGGTTTTTAAGCAGAAGAAATGGCGGAAAATGGTGCCAATCTGCGAAATTTGAAAAGTTATAGCGTTCATCCGGATGCAATGCAACTTTGAAGAATGGTTGGAGAATTGGTAGAAAATGTTATTTGTTGGCCGATCTTTATCAAATTGTGTTTGTAAGCTTTAAATTTGAAAAGTTCACCACCAAGATCGGAAATGTCAGGAGAGACTTTATTTTTAACCGCGGAAGGGGCATAAGAGTTAATCTCTGCTTTCAGCCGATGTATGTAAGATACGGTCAAATATTTTCCGATTTGTGAAATCCACCCCCAAGTCGGAAAAGAAAAACTGATACTCTTATCGGTTAAAATAGCTTAACTGACGGCGGCGCAGCGAAGCAAGCCGGGATATTTGCTAGTCTCTCTATATATAAAATAGTTTGTCCTGACTGACTGACTGATTGGCAATTATCGCACAGCCTAAACGGTAAGAGCTAGAGGGCTGAAATTTGGACCGGAGTTTCCTTATGTGGTGAAAGTGCGTACTAAGACGGGGTTTTGGAAAATTCCACCCGGAAAAGCCGGAAAAGCGTCGGGAAAGTTTGTATGGGGAAAATTTTATTTTTCATCCGATTGACTTGAAATTCGGTTTGTAAGCATAGTATGCAAAATAATTGGACACGTGTTTTCCCGATTTCGGAAAATCCGCCCACAAGGAAAATTCTCGGAAAATTCGATATGCAAAAATCTATTTTTCATCCGATTGACTTGAAATTCGGTTTGTAAGGATAGTAAGTGAAATAAATTGAGATGCCATTTTCCGATGTTGGAAAATTTGACCTTAGGGTCGGAAAATTCCCGGAAAAGCGTCCGAAAAGTTTCTATGGGAAAATTTATTTTTCATCCGATTGTGTTGAAACTCGGTTTGTAAGCAAAGTATGCGAAATAATTGGACACGTGTTTTCCCGATTTCGGAAAATCCGCCCACAAGGAAAATTCTTGGAAAATTCGATATGCAAAAATCTATTTTCCATCCGATTGACTTGAAATTCGGTTTGTAAGGATAGTAAGTGAAATAAATTGAGATGCCATTTTCCGATGTTGGAAAATTTGACCTTAGGGTCGGAAAATTCCCGGAAAAGCGTCCGAAAAGTTTCTATGGGGAAAATTTATTTTTCATCCGATTGTGTTGAAAGTCGGTTTGTAAGCAAAGTATGCGAAATAATTGGACACGTGTTTTCCCGATTTCGGAAAATCCGCCCACAAGGAAAATTCTTGGAAAATTCGATATGCAAAAATCTATTTTCCATCCGATTGACTTGAAATTCGGTTTGTAAGGATAGTAAGTGAAATAAATTGAGATGCCATTTTCCGATGTTGGAAAATTTGACCTTAGGGTCGGAAAATTCCCGGAAAAAGCGTCCGAAAAGTTTCTATGGGGAAAATTTGTTTTTCATCCGATTGTGTTGAAACTCGGTTTGTAAGCAAAGTATGCGAAATAATTGGACACGTGTTTTCCCGATTTCGGAAAATCCGCCCACAAGGAAAATTCTCGGAAAATTCGATATGCAAAAATCTATTTTCCATCCGATTGACTTGAAATTCGGTTTGTAAGGATAGTAAGTGAAATAAATTGAGATGCCATTTTCCGATGTTGGAAAATTCGACCTTAGGGTCGGAAAATTCCCGGAAAAGCGTCCGAAAAGTTTCTATGGGGAAAATTTATTTTTCATCCGATTGTGTTGAAACTCGGTTTGTAAGCAAAGTATGCGAAATAATTGGGCACGTGTTTTCCCGATTTTGGAAAATCCGCCCACAAGGAAAATTCCCGGAAAATTCGATATGCAAATCTCTATTTTTCATCCGATTGACTTGAAATTCGGTTTGTAAGGATAGTAAGTGAAATAAATTGAGATGCCATTTTTCGATGTTGGAAAAATCGACCGTAGGGTCGGAAAATTTCTGGAAAAGCGTCACAAAAGTTTGTATGGGGAAAATTTGTTTTTGATCCGATTGAGTTGAAAGTCGGTTTATAAGCTAAGTATGCAAAATAATTGGGCACGTGCTTTCCCGATTTTGGGAAAATCCGCCCACAAGGAAAATTCCCGGAAAATTCGATATGCAAATCTCTATTTTTCATCCGATTGACTTGAAATTCGGTTTGTAAGGATAGTAAGTGAAATAAATTGAGATGCCATTTTTCGATGTTGGAAAAATCGACCGTAGGGTCGGAAAATTTCTGGAAAAGCGTCACAAAAGTTTGTATGGGGAAAATTTGTTTTTGATCCGATTGACTTGAAAGTCGGTTTATAAGCTAAGTATGCAAAATAATTGGGCACGTGCTTTCCCGATTTCGGAAAATCCGCCCACAAGGAAAATTCCCGGAAAATTCGATATGCAAATCTCTATTTTTCATCCGATTGACTTGAAATTCGGTTTGTAAGGACAGTTAGTGAATTAAATTTAAATGCGACTTTCCGATGCTGGAAAATTCGACCGTAGGGTCGAAAAATTCCCGTAAAAGCATCGGAAAAGTTTGTTTGGGTAAATTTTTATTTCATCCGATCGACTTGAAATTCGGTTTGTGAGGACAGTAAGTTAAATAAATTGAAATGCGATTTTCCGATGTTGGAAAATTCAACCGTACGATCGGAAAATTCCCGGAAAAGCGTCGGTGAAGTTTGTATGGGAAAATTTTTTTTTCATCCGATTGACTTGAAATTTGGTTTGTAAGCATAGTATGCGAAATAATTGGACACGTGTTTTCCCGATTTCGGAAAATCCGCCCACAAGGAAAATTCTCGGGAAATTCGATATGTCAAAAATCAAATTTTCATCCGATTGACTTGAAATTCTGTTTGTAAGGATGGAAAAGTGAAAGAAATTGAAATGCGATTTTCCGATGTTGGAAAATTCAACCGTTGGATCGGAAAATTCCCGGAAAAGAGTCGGGAAAGTTTGCATTGGGAAATTTTTTTTGTCATCCTATTGACTTGAATCTCGGTTTGTAAGCAAAGTATGATAAAATAATTGGACACGTTTTTTCCCAATTTCTGAAAAATCTGCCCGCAAGGAAAATTCCCGGGAAATTGGATATGCCAAAATCTATTTTTCATCGGATTGATTTGAAATTCGGTTTGTAAGGATAGTAAGTGATATAATTTGTAATGTTATTTTCTGAAGTTGGAAAATTTGACCTTAGGGTCGGAAAACTCAGCAGACAAAAACCTATTTTCATACGATTGGCTTTAAACTTTGTTTGAAGGGATAGTATAAGAAATAACGAAATATCTGTAACTCGGGCTGTTGTTTTTCATTGTACTGGCTGTGTGCGGGACCTGGACCTCGACCTGGAGATGGCACTGGACCTGGACGTGGAAGTGGACGTGGACCTGAAAGTGGCCATTGAGGTGGCCATGGAGGTAACCATGGAGGTGGCCGTGGAGGTGGCCATGGAGGTGTCCATGGAGGTGGACCTGTAGGTGGACATGGAGGTGGAAAATGGTCCAAAAACAGCAATATTTGCAAAATTCTTAATCTCGGTGAAACTTTGGGGATTGGCTAGACGCTTGCCCGGATGGTTTTTAAGCAGAAGAAATGGTCGCAAAATGGTGCACAATCTGGGAAATTTGAAAAATTATAGCGTTCATCCGGATGCAATGCAACTTTGAGGAATGGTTGAAGAAGTGGTGGACAATGTTATTTGTTGGCCGATCTTTATCAAATTGTGTTTGTAAGCTTTAAATTTGAAAAGTTCACCACCAAGATCGGAAATGTCAGGAGAGACTTTATTTTTAACCGCGGAAGGGGCATAGGAGTTAGTCTCTGCTTTCAGCCGATGTATGTAAGATACGGTCAAATATTTTCCGATTTGTGAAGTCCACCCCCAAGTCGGAAAAGAAAAACTGATACTCTTATCGGTTAAAATAGCTTAACTGACGGCGGCGCAGCGAAGCAAGCCGGGATATTTGCTAGTCTATATATATAAAACTGTTTAACCTGACTGACTGACTGACTGGTGACCGTCGCACAGCCTAAACGGTAAGAGCTAGAGGGCTGAAATTCGGACAGGAGTTTCCTTATGTGGTGAAAGTGCATACTAAGACTGGGTTTTGGAAAATTCCTCCCGGAATAGCCGGAAAAGCGTCGGAAAATTTGTATAGGGAAATTTTTTTTTTTCATCCGATTGACTTGATATTCGGTTTGTAAGCATAGTATGCAAAATAATTGGACACGTGTTTTCCCGATTTCGGAAAATCCGCCCACAAGGAAAATTCTCGGAAAATTTGATATGCAAAAATCAATTTTTCATCCGATGGACTTGAAATTTGGTTTGTAAGGACAGTAAGTAAAATAAATTGAAATGTGATTTTCCGATGCTGGAAAATTTGACCGTAGGGTCGGGAAATTCCCGGAAAAGCGTCGGAAAAGTTTGTATGGGAAAAATTTCATTTTTCATCCGATTGACTTGAAATTCTGTTTGTAAGGACAGTAAGTGAAACAAATTGAAATGCGACTTTCCGATGTTGGAAAATTCAACCGTAGGATCGGAAAATTCCCGGAAAAGCGTCGGGAAAGTTTGAATGGGAAATATTTTATTTTTCATCCGATTGACTTGAAATTCGGGTTGTAAAGAATGTAAATGAAATAAATTGAAATGTGATTTTCCGATGCTGGAAAATTCGACCGTAGGATCGGAAAATTCCCGGAAAAGCGTCGGCAAAGTTTGAATGGGAAATATTTTATTTTTCAGCCGATTGACTTGAAATTCGGGTTGTAAAGAATGTAAATGAAATAAATTGAAATGTGATTTTCCGATGCTGGAAAATTCGACCGTAGAGTCGGAAAATTCCAAGAAAAGCGTCGGAAAAGTTTGCATTGGGAAAATTTTGTTTCATCCTATTGACTTGAAACTGGGTTTGTAAGCGAAGCATACCAAATAATTGGACTCGTTTTTTCCCGAGTTCCCGAGTTCGTATAACGAAGAGATGAAAGTTATATCGAGTGACCCTTAGAAAAACTCCAAAGGCTGAGCAGCTGGTGGGTTTGGCCTCATTCGCGCACGCGCTTGTTCCGGCTTCCGTCTGGTCGGCAAGAAATGGGGGGGTTTAAAAATGAGTAAGACAGGACAACGCTCTTACTCGGATAATATTATATCTATATTTAATCACGTGCGAAAGGCAGACGAGATTTGCAGAAAGAACAGATAGAAATAAGAAAAGGAACAAGAAAGGACGAAAGGCTAACAAAAAGAATAGATTACAGGGTCTCCTACACCTAGATATTGCACACAGATACAAACATATGTGGCACTGATGACGGTGTGACCACAATTTGCCCACCCTACCTGATCACGGACTTCCATCTGTATATTAACGTGATCCCTAAAGGAGAATAAACTCCTCGTTTACCTCACTTCATCCTTCGGTTTGTCACATGGCCCCATAATATCAACACTTTAGCAAGATGTCATTTTCACAATCAATATATTCATAGAAATCTTCAATCTAGACATTATAAAAATTATTTTGAGTTTAACTTTAGAAACATTTCATTTAAAAATCTCACAAGAGCAAAAGGGTAGCATTTAAAAGATAAATAAATTTAGATTCTAATTAAAATGTATCAAATAATATTGTTCGCAGCAAAACGCTATTTAATTTGCCATAATTAATTTCATACTCAATCATATTGTCATAACGTAAAATCACATTGAATTTTGTTAACTTGAAGTAAATATTTGCATTGTTAATCACGAGTAACGATCATCACTAATCTCTGTTAACTAGCGATATATTGTAACGATCAAGGTGTCATCACTGACACCCAGACACTCTGCAACTTGATCCGCAAATTAAAGCACACATAATTTTGATCGGCCTCTTTTATTTAAAAACTATTAATTAAATAGGCAAAGGATATAAAATAATATCTCCTCGAAACATTGGTGACCCAACGACGTGATATTGGATCAAGTTGCAAATCGGTTTCGTTTAATTGTTGCAAAATAAACAACAATATTCGCTGTCTTGGCGCTGCAGCCAGACACACACACACACACACAAGCGCGCTAAGTGCGGCTTTCGGTGTTGCAGAATTAACACAAATCGATGTGTATTCTCGCCTAGCGTTATTATATTTCGGACAATATATATAACCAAGCTGTTTTAGCACAATTTGGTGCCAAAAACACATATCTCGGTACATCGAAGTCCCATTAGCATACGCGCATACACACACATACATTCAAACATTCGAAGTGCAGTTCAGTGCAGTGTACAAGTAAACATACATACGTGCATTGGCGGTGCAACGGTAATCCGTGTCTCGCGTTTGCCCAGTTGTTCTAACTTTGACTTTGTGCGATTTCAAGGGAATTTCGTTCGCTGACCTACCGCAATAGTCCAATTCGTCGCGCCAAATTTTCTGTCGTACAGTGAGCGCTCATCATAATGCCTGATGACTTTTTTCGAGCTAAAGCTGCATCGGTCAAACGCCAGATGTCAGCCACCACCAGATTCATTAAAACCGAATTGGAAAGCTTTGATGAGTCTGATCTGCTGGTTCGCCTTAAAGTGATCGAAAAAATGAATTGCGAATTTGACGAATTTCAGTCTCGCCTTGAGAAACTCGATTTATTGGAACTGGATGGCGACGCAAGATCAGACTTTTCTCAGCTCTATTGTGAGGCATGCTCAACCCTCTCTCGAAAATTGGATGCGCTTGGAAAATCTCGGGGTTCTTGTGTCAATTCAACAGTGATCTGTAATGATAATGGCCAATCTCATCACTTCAGTCACAACGCATCGCAGTCTCATGCCCGTAGATCGCGTTTGCCAGAGCTTCAATTGCCCAAGTTCAGCGGCTCTTACGAAGATTGGCCTGACTTCTACGCTATGTTCCGCACTGTGATCGACAATGAGGAGGATCTGAGTAAGCTTGAAAAATTCCAACATTTGCGCGCTTGCTTGGATGGTGCTGCGTTGGGCACAATCAAGGCACTGGAGCCTTCAGATGCCAACTACGAAAAGGCGTTAGAGTTACTTATCAATCGATTCGATAATAAATTGCTCCATTTCCAAGCACACGTGCGGGCTATATTTGCATTACCAGGTGTAGAGAAAGGATCAGCATATGGGTTACGCGAGTTGAGTGACGAAATCAATTCGCATCTGCGAGCGCTAACCTCCATGTCAACACCAGAGGAGCTGTCTGACGGTCTACTCATTCACATCATCAGCCGCAAACTGGACCAAAATACTCAGGAGAGATGGGAAGAAGCCTTGCCTGCAAGCAAATTACCCAAGTGGAGGGATATGGCGTCTTTCCTAGACAAAAGATGTCGCATGCTGGAAAATTTGGAATGCGCTATGGTAAAGGCACCTAGCCAGCAGGTGGGAAAAGCCTTTTCAAAACCTAAAACTAACACCCTCATTGCATCTTCATCAAATCATAACACTCCATCATGCCCATTTTGCGATTCGAAGGAGCATTTTCTATCCAAATGTTCCCGGTTTTTGAATTTATCGCCTCACTCGCGCCACAAGGAAGCGAAACGCATGCACCTTTGCCTGAACTGCCTCCGCAAAGGTCATGGCCTACAGCAGTGCAGATCGGGGCATTGTAAACATTGCCAGTACAAGCATCACTCGTTGCTTCACATGGACTCAGGCAACACTACTCATGCTTCTCCGCCTGCACAACTTGCACCTGCCCCTCAGGTGCCTAGCTCATCAACTCTGATTTCGACCTCATCAAATGCTTCTCCTGACTCTCTGAACACTAAGCCCTCAGAATACGTGTTGCTCCCAACGGCCATAATATATGTCAAAGGACTCTCTGGTGGTTTTATTCCATGCCGCGCTTTATTGGACTCAGCCTCTCAGCTGAATTTTATCACTACACGCCTAGCTAACCAGTTGCAGCTAAAAATGCATAGGTCCAATATATGTATTTCGGGCATCGGTGAATCATCTCTATCATCTGACAAATCGGTTGAAATTTCTGCTCATTCGCATGACAACGGATGCAGCGCTTCATTTTCGGCTGTTGTGACGCACACCATAACAGACTATCAGCCTCATTACGACTTAAATGTTCAAGGATGGAGCATTCCGAAAAACGTTACTCTGGCTGATCCACTATTTTTCAAGTCTCAACGGATTGACATTCTGCTCGGTGATGGTCTATTCTTTGACCTAATGTGTGTTGGTCAAATACGCATGGGCGACAACTTGCCATCTTTACAAAAGACCAGACTCGGCTGGATTGTATCTGGTGGCCTTTCTCATGGTTCACCTAAGCATTCTTCTCTAGCCGCACTTCTTAAAGAATCTCAGCTGCTCACGGTCGCGGAACCACTCGCAGATATCGTAAGGCGTTTTTGGGAAATCGACAATTGCTGTGGCTCTGAACCGTACACTTCCGATGAGGACGCTCTTTGTGAGCAGCTATTCCTTCAAAATTATACGCGTCTCGATTCTGGTCAGTACTCTGTTCGTCTTCCTGCCAAAACCAATTTTGATGCATTGGGGGATTCATATCAGAGAGCTTTACGGCGTTTTAGGTCTCTGGAAGCCAAACTATCAAAAAATCCTCAATTGAAGAAGCAGTACTCAGACTTTTTGAAGGAATATTTGGACTTAGGGCACATGTCCCTAGCATCCAAGCAGCAAGTCAAGCCGCAATACTTTTTGCCACACCATTGTGTACAGAAGCCGGACAGCACCTCAACTAGGCTGCGTGTTGTTTATGACGGCTCAGCGGCATCTACTTCTGGCGTCTCTTTGAATGACTTATTGTTGGCTGGCCCATCTATCCAGCCGAAGATTTTTATCACGCTCATTCGATTTCGATTTTTTAAGGTTGCCATATGTGGAGACATCTGCAAAATGTATCGGTGCGTGCGTGTGACGCATCCAGACGAGTACCTGCAGTGCATTCTATGGGGCGAAAATCCGGAAGATAACATCGACATTTATACATTGGATACTGTCACTTATGGAACCAAGCCAGCTGGAGGGGATAGTACCGAAGAGGCTGCTGAAATTCGGAAACAGGTCAAAGATATGCTGCTCAGAGGACATTTTCCTATTCGTAAGTGGTGCTCAAACGAACCTGCAGCTCTTGAGGATGAATCTGAGTCTGATCGAGAGAAGTTGATTAAATTTCATGATGGATCGGATATCACTAAAGCTCTTGGTTTAGCTTGGGACCCTAAATCTGACCACGTGCTCTTCAACTTTTCGCAAATCGTATCAGAGAGCCGAGGAACCAAAAGAATCATTCTAGCAACTATCGCTAGATTTTACGACCCCCTAGGATTGATAGCGCCCCTCATCACAAGGCTGAAAATATTTCTTCAAACGCTATGGAAGGAGAAGCTGAACTGGGACGAGAGCCTACCACAGTCGTTGCAGTTCTCATGGGATGAACTCACTTCTCAGCTATCATTCGTTTGCAGCCTTAAATTCCCGAGATTCGTCATGATCCCAATGGCTACTTATGAGATCCACGCATTTTGCGACGCATCCATGAACGTGTAGGGCGCTTGCGTGTATGTTCGCTCTGAAGTTCACGGGACAGTCACATCTCACTTACTTTGTGCAAAGTCCAGGGTAGCACCTGTAATATCTTGGATCCCAGGAAAAACCGAAATATATTTATTATTTAAATCAATTTATATTTACCTCTGTTCTCGGCTGTAGTTGTATTGTAACTGAACATTTTGTATAAAATCCTAACATGTTCAAATATTAAAGACATTTCCTTTTCCACGCCTACTCGACAGACCGTCCCGAACTTCCGTGGGAGTCACCTGAGGACTGCTGCTTGTCCTTTTTATTTGATGCAAAAGGAACCCTTTTCACATGAGCGATGTTCCTTGTAATCGTCCTTCCCCCTCCGATCAGCTGCACAATGTTTCCATTCCTTTCCTTAACTTCGTATTCGGTATGGTCAAAGTTGGTTGTGAGTTTGTGTGGGAATACGACATTTTTAACAACAACTTTATCGCCCACGTTAAGTCCCCTATCCTTTCCTTTTCTTTATTTTCAGTCGTTTCTTCCGCGAGTCTATACTCTCCTACAACATCTTGTAAGCTGGGTATTTTGTCCCGAATTACCCTATTAAACATAAGTTCAGTGGGTGCTGTGCCTGTCGTTCCGTGTGGTGTGACATTGTACATTAATATAAATTTCCGCACTGCCTCCTTATAGTTTTCCTTATTAGCATGTGCAATTTTCAAACGCTTAACCAATGCCTTATTCATATTCTCTACTTCGCCATTGGCTTGTGGCCAATATGGTGGAGTTTTTATTTGTTCGATCCCACAAGTTTTGCAATATTCTGCCATCTCCGCACTAACAAATTGTCTCCCATTATCCGTTCTCAGATATCCCAGTCTGGAAAATATTTCTTTCATCTCGTTAATTATTATAGTTGATGATATTGTTCGAATAAATTTTGCTTCCATATACCTAGAATAATAGTCGATTAAGACTAGCACATGCTCGTTATTCGGTAATGGTCCTAGGAGGTCAGTCGCGACATGCACCCACGGACTTGAAGGGAAAGCATGTCTATCCATTTGAGATGGATTTGTCGCCTGCGACACTAAAATGCAATCCATGCAGTTTTTTACAAACTGTTCAGCTTGTCTGTCCATTACTGGCCACCATACCTTAGATCTCAACCGCCGCTTCATTGCTGACGCACCCGGATGACCTTCGTGCGCCAACTCTAACATTCTTGGTCGAAGAAAAATAGGAATAACTAATCGGCATCCCCTTAACATGATACTCCCAACCGTTGATAACTCCAATCTGAAAAGATAATAGCTGTTTGATAGGGCCGAGTCCCAAGAACCAGACATAAGGCACGACATAGCATCGACCATTTCTTCGTCATTTGCACTGTTTTCTGCAATCTCGGAGATCGTCAAAGCTGAAGGAATTGATTCTGAATTATGAGAATATAAATTATGTTCCCTTTAAAAACCCAAGTAAACCATAAATGTCCAAATAAGTATCTGTCTTCAATTGGTTTGTGGTTTTGTCTTTATGGTGCTTGGAGCGCACTCTGTGCCTCGATCTTTACTTGTTCACAAGCTTATGCATAATGTTTATTACAAATTCTTAAGAGTGGGTTTACCCTAAGGCTAAGAACTGCGCTGTCAGAGACGCTGGCAGCAGAGTATTCGGTATTGATATTTGTATATGTATATGTTGCGGCGCTCACGTCGCTAAGAGAGGGAGAGCGAGTTATGTGCGCATGGAAACAGTGACCACGCTTAGCCATTATGCTGACTAGGCGCTTTGGCTGTCCAATGTGTATGTGGTCAAATTACTCCACTTGGTTTATGTAAACATTGCAGCAAAGTGCTACAATGTGTTTCAATATGTTTACAGTGTGCATTCTGATAAGTGCGCATACTACATCTCCCTCCTTTTGAAAAATAACGTAATTCTATGAAGTTATTTTAGTATTCAGTATTTAATTCTTATATAGTGTTTATAAAATATAGTGTATATTTTTTTTTTTTGTGTATGTAGTTTATAAAATTGTTGGAATACAATTTTTGTGTAATTATTATATGTATTATTTTTTTTTCTTTTTTTTTTTTTTTAATTCTGTTCTTCGTTTTTTTTTTTTGTATTGTTTCATATCATTACATTTGTTGGCTGATCAGACCACTTTTTATATATTTCAGATTTTTAGTTATTAAACATTTTTAACCTGTCCTTATGTACTTTCTGTTTTTTCTGTTTGCTATCTCTAATTAAAATATTATCATTATCTTCTACTTTTTCTACTGTAAAGGGTCCTAGATACGTAGGATCTAACTTATGACCTGTTTCGTTTTTTAGCAAAACTTTATCTCCTACTGATATATCTACGTTCCTTACTAATTTATCGTAGATTTCTTTATTTTTTCGCTTATGTTCTTCTAACATTATTCTAGCTCTTTTATAGGCTACTTCTAATCTATATTTGCTTTCTTTAGCGTAATCATCTATATTATATATAGGTTCTATATTATTTATGCTATTAAAATGTTTTGGCAAATTATTTGTTTTACCAAAGACGAGTTCGTATGGACAATACTTATGTGTCATAGACGGAGTCGTATTGAAACAGTATACGAAATATTGAAGCCATACGTCCCAATCAGTTTTATCAACCGATATATATGAACGTATGTATTCGTTAAAAGTTCGGTGGCTTCTTTCGACTGTTCCAACCGTCTGATGGTGGTGTGCAGTTGATGTTATATTGTTTATTTTTAGGTATTTGCACAAATCATTAATTATTGAATTTTTATATTCTGTTCCCATGTCCGTAATGAACGTCTTCATCGGACCGTACTTCAGAATAAATGATTCAAATATTGCCTTAGCAACAGTACTTGCATTTTTATTTGGAATTGGAATCGCAACTAAATATTTAGTCAAGTCACATATTAAGGTGACTGCGTATTCGTTTCCATTATCTGACTTGGGTAGCGGACCAATAGTGTCTACTATAACCCTGTCGAAAATATTTACTGGTGT
The DNA here is from genome assembly GCA_018904265.1 of Lordiphosa collinella. NCBI lineage: Eukaryota > Metazoa > Arthropoda > Insecta > Diptera > Drosophilidae > Lordiphosa > Lordiphosa collinella. The sequence goes on along the minus strand of JAEIFV010001651.1, from coordinate 13,060 downwards.
TTCAGTAATTGTTAAAGGAGTTTTTATATTTGTTGTCACTTTTGATTTTTGACATTTTTGACATTTCCGTATGTACTCAGTAATATCTCGAGTCATGCCTTTCCAAAAATAATGTCTTTTGACCTTGGCCAAGGTTTTTGCAATGCCAGTGTGACCTCCTTGTATTGGATCATCATGTAATGTAGACAATATAGCTTCTTTTTCTTTTTCATTTTCTATTAGGGTCACCGGGTTGAGTAGCGCTACTCTCAATGATTTTAATGTTTTATTGCCCATTTGTTTAAAATTATCAATTGAAACTTGTTCAAAGATATTTTCCCACGGTGCCACTTTGAGTTGGCTGATCTTATGTATACCGGCCTGCATTTCAAGCCTTTGGAAAAACTGACCTAAGTCTAGAATTCCATTAGTATATAGATCGCTAACATCATATCTTGCAATAATTTCCTTTCCATGTTTAAAGAAACATAGCATATTCTTTATTTGCAAGGTCACTACTTTACGTACTTCGTCGTTTTTGATGACTTCGTATACGTTGGGCTTTGAAGCTTTTTCTATAGATTGCCTAGGCAATTCTATTTCTTTTTCTCCTGCGCAGGATTTTTGTCTACTTTGGTATCTTGTAGTGACTTTCATTATATTTCTGTTGATTGCTTGTAGCTCTGTGATGGTTATTCTTGATAACGCATCAGCTACAAAATTGTCTTTTCCCTTTAGATATTCAACTGTAAAATTATATTCCTCTAATTCAAGCCGCATTCGTGTGAGCTTAGAGCTTGGATTTATCATTGAGAACAAGTATGTGAGTGGTCTGTGATCTGTTTTGATCCTGAAGTGTCTGCCATAAATGTATGGTCTAAAATGAGTTATTGCCCAATGAATTGCTGCCAATTCTTGTTCTGTTGTGCTTTTATTACTTTCACCCTTAGTAAACGCTCTTGATGCATACGCAACTGGGAGTTGGAGTCCATTTTTGTTTTGAGTTAAAACTGCTCCACAAGCTTGTTTACTTGCATCTGTTATTATGCAAAACTCTTTGGTGAAATCTGGGTATTGTAATAAGTTTGGATTTATTAGTGCCGATTTGAGATGTTCAAAGGCATGCTGGCAATCAGCTGTCCATTCGAATTTAACATCTTTTTTACATAATCTTGTTATGTGGCGAGAATATTCGGCAAAGTTTTGGATAAAACGTCTATAGTAATTGCAAAATGCAACGAATCGTCTAGCGCTGTCCGCATCATGTGGGACTGGGTAATTTTTGATGACGTCGTATTTTTTGTCATCTGGCAAGATTCCTTTATCTGTGCACTTGTGTCCCAAAAATGTGACTTCGTGCATGAAAAATGAACATTTTTCAGGATGTAACTTTAGGTTGTATTCTCTACATTTCTCAAAAACATCGGTTAAGTTTTTAAGCATATGTTTTTCGGAACAACCAATGACTATTAAATCATCCATATAAAGAAAAGCTTGAGATGGTTCTAGTCCGGAGAATGCAATAGTCATCATTCTCTGGAATGAATTTGGTGCTATTTTTAGACCAAATGGTAGACGCGTGAAGCGATATGAACCATTGTTTGTTGAAAAAGACGTTATATCTCTTGAACTTTTTTCAAGTTCAATTTGATGAAAACCAGACATTAAGTCTAGGCATGAAAAATATTTCGCTCTTCCTAGTTGATCTAAAATATCATCAATTCTAGGTAATGGAAATTTATCAGACAACAGTTTTTTATTAATCTGACGATAGTCAATTACTAATCGCCATTTTTTCTTTTCAGAACCGGGAAGAGATTTTTTCGGAACTAACAAAAGTGGGCTGTTATACGGTGACACAGACGGTTCGACTATTTTATTGTCGATTAATTTTTGTACCTGTTCTTGTATTTCGTCTATCTGACTATGAGGATTTCTGTAATTTTTTATGTATACTGGTTCATCATCATTCAATCTTAGTTTTTGTTTGTAGAAATTGTTTGTTGTTATTGATTCGGTTTCAAGTCCGAATACATCACTATATTCAGTGCATAAATCTGTTAGTTGTGACTTGAATTGTGGTGGAAAGTTTTTTGTTAATTGAGATATGACAGTTTTTGTTCTTTCATCGGAATTAGTTTGAACTATATCGTAGTTCGAAAGTGATTCATATTGCAAATTTTTTATATTCACTATTTGATCTGTACTGGTTGTATTTAGTAATCGGACAAATGCATTTTTGGTTGTAGCAATGGTATTTGCAACATAAATGCCAGTTTGAATTTCTTGGTTGGGAATTAATACGCTATCTTCATTTGAGGATATATGTATTTTTCGGATTACTTGAGATCTTGCTGGTAGAATTATTGAGTTGTTACCAGAACTGTATGTTATTGGAACATAAATTGAGAATTTTAAGTTATTTGGTCTCATTATAAGCCAGTCTTCTGTTGGCTTGAAGTCTAATTGACAATTGAATTTCTTTATGAAATCGATGCCTATTATTCCATCACATGGTATTGGAAAATGTAAGTCTACTATATGAAAATCGTGTGGAATTATGTATTTGTCTGTCTGTATCTCGAGTGGAGTTAATCCTTTGGATTGAATTAGTTCTTGGCCTATGCCTTGAATACTAATTTTATTGTTTTCCTGAATATCATGAAAGATATCAGAATTTTCTTTTAAAAGAGAAATGTCTGCACCTGTGTCTATTAAAAAGACAAGTTTTTTATTTGTTTCTACATTAGTAAAATTTACGAATATGTTCTGGCTAAGATTGATGGTGTGAACCTTATGGTTTTTTACTGTTGTGCATCTAAAGGTTGTTGGGAGTTTCCCGAGTTATTCTGGGCTACTCTAACATTGCTTCGGTTATTATTATTTTGGCCTCTATTGGAATTATTATTATTTCCATTGGCATTACCTCGGCCTCCACGGTAATTGTTGTTACCGTTGTTATTGTAGTTATTTCTGTTTTGGTAGCTGCCATTGCCTCTACCACGATAATTTCCTCTATAGTTGTTTCCTCTATAGTTATTACCACGGTAGTTATTACCACGGTAGCTGTTACCTCTTTGGGAATACATTACTGTATTCACACTACCGGTAACTCTGGTACTGGTACGGATGTAGGCGCTGACGGCTGCATCCATTGTTGTACAGAAACCAGATTCTAAAATCGTTTTGACACTTTCATGATCGGTTTTCTTAATCATTGTGTCAATGGCCTCGCTTGTGCTGAGAGTGTCTGCATTTTCAGCGGGTATGCCTTGGTCCATGTATGCTGATTCAAGAAGTTGTCGCAAATTTTCAACCTCATTTGTAAACTGGGTGGCTGTTTTACCTTTTTGGGTAAGTGTAGCCATTTTTGCTTTTATGTTAGCGGGTGTTTCACCGACTACTACGGTCTGTAGTTTTGTTATTATCCCTTCTATTGTAGTCTCATTTCTGATCTTGTTAAGGGTTGTGCCAGTTATTTTAGATTTAATCACTTCAATTGCAAGTGCCTCATTATTTTCCTTAGTCAGGTTTACTATCCTTAGGGCGGTTAAGAATTTCTCAAGATGAATTTTCTTTCCGTCAAAATCAGGTATTGTTTGGGCAATTTCCCTGATGTATGCCCTCTGGGCAGATACTGCTTCTGCCATATTGCTATATTTTGTCTCTTCCTCGTTTGAATTTGAGTCAGATTCTGTATCAATTTCTTCTGTTATTTCTTCTGCTATTTCAGGTAATAATATTACTGCAGGAATTGTTAGATCGTGTAGATCTTTTTCTTTTATATCTATGTTTTCGTTATCTTCATTATCTGATTCGTCGTCTTCTGTTAAGACGTTTTCCTGATCTGTTACTTCTAATTCTTCCCTATGTTCTATGGTCAAAGGTGTGTTTAAGATAGTCGGGGCTGAAATATTTAAATTATACTTATCCCTGATTGTTAGTAAATTCGATCGTAATCTAATTAATAACTTTGATATTTTAGACCAGTTCGCCTGGCTTATATTATCTTTGTTTTCATGAACTAATATTCTTGTCTCATTGAAGGATTCGACAAGTATTTGAGCATGTTTATTTATTGTGTCTTTCTGTATAGCTCTATTTTGGCTTAAACATTTGTAAGACTTGTCAAAGGTATTTTTTATTTTGTGGATTTGGGTTTTCAAATGCTCCCATTCCATATTTAATTAAGCTCATTTCTCATTTTATATTGTTCATGTCTCATTTGGTAATTATGTTTTTGAATTTTTTTTTTTTTTTTTTCTTTAGAAAATTTTGTTTTGTATACCCTTGGTAATAATCGTCGTTTGAGCGAAAAAATTTTTTTTTAGGACTTATCTAAGTCATTAGCATGGCTTATGGCTCTTTTGGATATACATTTATTGTGCATCTTATATGCTTTAAAAAGGATATAGGCACACATTATAACAACGATTATTATCAAAAGTATGTTTGTTAAAGTCATGTCAATTGTGTTCGATTCTACTTTGTTTATTACGTTTGCAGTGGAATCCACTGTTTTTGAATCAATTAACCCCATATTGGGTGTTTTATTCTTTATGGAAAATATATTAAGAATTTTGGATTCTGGCTCATTAATTGAGAAATCTAAATCTTTGCTTATACGGTTACTATTCATTTAACTTTACAGTTTGAAAATTTGTATGTCTTGCCTGCGATTGCTTTTTGTTTTCCTTTCCTTTTTTTTTTTTATTTAATGTTTATAACTGAAAATCTTAATTTTTGTCAAAAATTATATTTATTTGGAAAAATTTGTTTTTTTTTTTACGAAAGAATAGAAATTTGTATGTTTTTTTTTTTTTAAATAATAATAATGTGTCCCTAATACGTCTTACGACGGTGAGAATGGTTGGGATATTAAGGGGTGGGTCACAGTTTTCCCTACCTAATAGAATCTTTTCGGGCCGTTTAAGTCGACAGCTCAAAATTAAAATGTTTCGTACAATGTTTTTTTAAAATTTCATTTGTGTTTTTTTTTTATAATCTAAACTGCTCATCCTTCCTTCAGATCTCATTGGGGGGGGGTTTGTCTTCCTTCTGGTCTGGCTTGACGCGCCAGACGGGTCCGGTGCTGGCTGCACAGGTTTATTGGTTTTGTGGCATGTATACTGACATGTTGGGCGGGGGGGTTGTCTTCCTTCTGGTCTGGCTTGACGCGCCAGACGGCTCCGGTGCTGGCTGCACAGGTTTATTGGTTTTGTGGCATGTATACTGACATGCTGGTGTGTAGAGTGGGCCTCTACAGTCTCCTGGGCACTGCTTTTTAAGTTGGGGGATCAGCTTCTCTGTGGGTGGTTTTGTTTTAGGATATGCTTTTGATATGGATTTAATTTGGGAGTTTTCGAATGTAGGAGTTTGTTTTGTTTTATTTTGTATTTGTTGCTTTAAAAATGATAACTCCTCGTGGAGTTCACAGGCATCCTCCCATTTTGGGGGATTTTCACTGTTCAATGCCTTTTTATTTCGGCAATTCTTTTGAAAATTTTGCAACGAAGACCTCCTTTTTTCTTTTGAGGTTTCATACTTAGTAATTTTTGAACAAAACACCTAGCATTCTACTCACTCTGTAATTTTTGTTTTTGGTTTCCCGCATATCTTTCTTCCTTCCTTCTGGGTTGTTTTTGTGTTTTTCTTCCTTCCTTCCTTCTGGGTAGCCTCCAGGCTCTACGTCACGGTCGCCATGTAAGACCCCATGTAATCCATAAATGTCCAAATAAGTATCTGTCTTCAATTGGTTTGTGGTTTTGTCTTTATTGGTGCGAGCGCACTCTGTGCCTCGATCTTTACTTGTTCACAAGCTTATGCATAATGTTTATTACAAATTCTTAAGAGTGGGTTTACCCCTAAGGCTAAGAACTGCGCTGTCAGAGACGCTGGCAGCAGAGCATTCGGTATTGATATTTGTATATGTATATGTTGCGGCGCTCACGTCGCTAAGAGAGGGAGAGCGAGTTATGTGCGCATGGAAACAGTGACCACGCTTAGCCATTATGCTGACTAGGCGCTTTGGCTGTCCAATGTGTATGTGGTCAAATTACTCCACTTGGTTTATGTAAACATTGCAGCAAAGTGCTACAATGTGTTTCAATATGTTTACAGTGTGCATTGGTCTGGCCCGATAAGGGAAGGGGTGCGGCCCAATGACGGGAATTTTGAAATTTCCTTTTTAATTGAATAGGTTACTTTAAATAAAACTGATCTGTCTAATTTTTAAATTTTTTTTGTGCAATGTCCTTAAGATATCGCTAAAAATCGGTTTTTGACAAGGTTTTTTTTTAAATGCCAATATCTCGGGCCCCAGAGTAGCTAGCGACATGAAATAAAATCCCACCGACAGAGAATTGAACAAGGTTATAGAAAATGAAAAACTTAATTACTTACACTTAAAACTTTTTTGTGTATAATTAATTGAAAAATATAATGAGTAGGTTTTGGTAGTTCCCGTTATAGCGCCACCTTAAAACTTTTACAGTATCTTCTTTGAACCTCGACGCTTATTACCTGAAAGTTTCAAAAAAATCGATGATACGCTTCCTCAAGAAAAATTTAAAAAAAAGTTCGCACTTATTTTACTTACTCATCATCTTCACTATTTTCATTTATGACAACATTTGCTCCGTTGGACTCAAATATTTTTGATAAAATTGCTGCTGGACGGATAATGCGTGATAGATATCTTGCATGAGTCAAGTAATATATCACACTTGCAGAGTGTGAGCAACAGCCAACAGTCCTCTTTCCGTTGGGACAACTACAGCAATAGCGTTTTATGCCATCTATGCTATTGCGGTTGGAAATGAAGTCGACATAAACACTATACCACTTGCTGTTTATATGCCTCGATCGAACCTCGAATTTTGTTATTGAGGGATTCATTTTAAGGAATGAAGCTTCAATCGTTCCGTCCTCATTCAGGATTTCGGCTAGATATGAGACGGCTAACGACAGTTGGTAAGATCCAGAGAATAATATTTTAAGCTCGTCTTCTGTGAGTCTAGGAAATTCTACAAGCGATGACGTATTTAATGGACTTAAAAGACTTCTTCTTGCCATAACGCTTTTCACTTTTCTGAATAATGTTTGCTTTGCGTACGCTTGACAAGTTGAACGGAATTGGTTCTGTGCAAACATTATGCGCAACGTTTCATATTAAATTCGTTTATCTACTAGATCAAAATTAAAGTTGGGATCATTGTCCGAATCGGAGGAGACTATCAAAGAAGAGCTTGTGTCAGAGTCCTCGTATTTTTCATTCGGCTGCTCATATTCGGGGGAGGGCTTATTGAAGCTGGTTGACGACTTCAAACGTCTACACTTATCGCACAGCTTGTCGTTTATTAATATTGTCTTTTTGGTTATAATAGTAAAAAAATGAGCCTCCTGCAGGCTGTTAATACATTTAGGCCGACCTTTACTTTCTTTTAAAGAAATGTTACAATTTTTGCACTTTATAAACATTTTTTTTTGGGTTTATTGTTTCTTACAAATTCTCAAGTTGGATATTAGATTAAATATTCTTATTTAATTATTTTAATTCAGCACAAGTCGTCTCGACGCTTTGGAATTCCGAAATGAACTAAATATTATTAAGCAATTTAGAAAGAAGGACATGTTGAATAGCCATCTAGATTGGTTATGAATGTTATCATTGTTTTAAGTCTGAGTAGAAATATATTTTTTAATTTTTCTTGAGGAAGCGTATCATCGATTTTTTTGAAACTTTCAGGTAATAAGCGTCGAGGTTCAAAGAAGATACTGTAAAAGTTTTAAGGTGGCGCTATAACGGGAACTACCAAAAAAGACTCATTATATTTTTCAATTAATTATACACAAAAAAGTTTTCAGTGCAAGTAATTAAGTTTTTCATTTTCTATAACCTTGTTCAATTCTCTGTCGGTGGGATTTTATTTCATGTCGCTAGCTACTCTGGGGCCCGAGATATTGGCATTTAAAAAAAACCTTGTCAAAAACCGATTTTTAGCGATATCTTAAGGACATTGCACAAAAAAAATTTAAAAATTAGACAGATCAGTTTTATTTAAAGTAACCTATTCAATTAAAAAGGAAATTTCAAAATTCCCGTCATTGGGCCGCACCCCTTCCCTTATCGGGCCAGACCCTTTCCCGACGTACGCAACCCCCCCGGAAAACTCCTTGTTTCTTCTTTGTTTTTAGGTTCTCGGCATTCTAAAATTGTATTCACTTTTTCCACATCGACTTTGATTCCTTTGTCCGACAGAACATGACCAAGGAATTTAAGCTGGGAACTTTTCCATTCACATTTTCTTGTTCAGATAAACATTGTTTTCTTCAAAAATCTGGCAAACTTTACTCACCGCTTCATCGTGTTCTTTCTGTTTTGCAAAAATTATGACATCACCGAGATAATTCCAAACGTTAGTGGGCCAGATGAAAGTAGCCCTTCCCTTATCGGGACAGAAATAACATAAATTTTTATAATTACTTTCTTCTTCCTTCCCCTCGCTATTTCTCGTGGACTGGCTGGTGTTATTCGCGTTTACGCGCCCCACAAAAAAAATTTGGAAAAATTTTATATTTTTCCTTAAATAGCGGATATCTCTTAATATGGCCCTGTTTGCCAGACGCATGTCTATGCATAAGCGAATTTCCCCATTTGACTTAAATGCAATGACCATTGGGGATATCCAGGGGCTATGTCCAGTCACAGGCTCAATATTATCTCGCTTTAACAGCTCGTCCAGTTTTTCCTGCACCTTCTCCTCCACTGCTACTGGGATGCGTCGCATCGGTTGTTGTACTGGTCGAACTTCTGGATCAATTGTTAATTTTACCAGTACACCTTTCCACTTCGAAAACGGAACGACATCCTCTATATGATTTACATCCAGACCCAGTTTTAGTACGTTGAGTTTTATCGCTGTCTCACGACCCAACAGAGATTGATTGCCCCTTTCGACAACATAAAACGACGTCATTATTTCCGAATTTTTCATTACCGAAATTGGTGCTTCGAAAACATTTATAATGTTGAGAACTTTTTCCTACGCATATGCTCTGAATCGCTTCTCACATTCCTTTCGCACATTGAATACGCTTGCATTGGTCCTCTCCAGCTTGCTCCAATCTCGCTGACTTATAATATTGAACCGAGAGCCAGAGTCTATAACCATTGACACGAAACAGCCTCCTATCTGGCATTCCACTGTACTCTCCAGTTCGTCCTCGCTGGTTAATTTGAAACAGTTATGATGTTTCGACTTACACTCTTGTCCACTGTTTCTTCCATCCCCCCAACGAGCATCTGTATGCAGCCGTTTGTTTTTGTTCCATCCTTGGTTCTGTGTGGATAGTCTCTTCCTGTTTGATTTGCATTTAATAGCATAATGACCCTTCTTATAACATTTATTGCATATCGAGCTCCGAGCCCGACAGATTTGGTCCCATTCTTGATGGCCTTTTTCCCCACATCGGGAACACTCTTGGGAATGAGTTTCGTTAAGACTGATTTTATTAATCGCCTCTGTTGATGTCTTTGCCTCCATTAAAAGCGATTGCTTCTCAATTTGTTCATCTACCTGACAGGCAGCAATTATCTCTGATAACGAATGTTCCTTACCGATCATCTTCTTCTTTAAGTTCAAAGGTGCCCATGAATCGATTATTTTGTCCATTAACATGATCTCCTCAATCTCTGCTTTGGACGACCCAAATGAACATTTGCCCATTTGCTGTCTTAGCCTTAGCAAAAACTTATTGAAGTTCTCTCCTTCAAACGGTTTTATGGCTCGAAACAAATGCCTTTCAAAAATGGAATTCCTCTTCGGTGAAAAATGTTCCGTTAATTTGTCCACCAAGACTTCCAATACATTATTGTTCGATTTTATGTCATACACATCCACTGCTCCGGGTATTGAATACGCCACCTCCTGCAGTTGGGCACCGCCCAAATGTAGCAATTTGTTCCTCTGGCGAACAACGGACTCTATTTCTTCAGCATCTATATATATCCGGAATGAGCGAAGCCATTTCTCCCACTCTTTCCGCAGCATCGATTTTTCTATGTTGTCACATAGGAACGGCTGTATAGATTGTCCTGCCATTTTTCCTGTAAATTAATATGTTAATAATCTTGTCAGAACTCTCTATATTCTTTTTTTTTTGTAAGAAATAGACATTATACCTCTAAGGATATTATCCTTTGTGCCACAGACCGTTTGTCAGGTAGCACACAAGTTATAGCCCGATCTTTGTCAGGTATCTCATAACCTTGCTGCTCGAGACCGTCGTCTAGTGTCACTTAGCGGCAGACAGTTTGTCAGGTAGCACACAAGTTATAGCCCGACCCTTGTCAGGTATCTCATAACCTTGCTGCTCGAGACCGTCGTCTTGTCACTATGCCCGAGACCATTTTGTCAGGTAGCATCCAATTTACCGTCCAAGACCATTGTCAGGTGACCGGTTATTATCAGCTCGAGACCCGTTTGTCAGGTGGCTTCTTTTTTTTCCGAGGTATTATGTTCTTTCTTTTATGATGTGTGTTTATGATTATATTTTTTTTTTTATGATACTTATCTTACTTGCCGCTGAATTCGAAAAATCCTCGTCGCCACTGTAATATCTTGGATCCCAGGAAAAACCGAAATATATTTATTATTTAATTTACCTCTGTTCTCGAGTTGTATTGTAACTAACATTTTGTACACGCTCTGTTCTTCGACAGACCCAGGTACTACAGCACCATTAAAAACGCTTCCGATTCCAAAACTTGAACTTTCCGCTCCTTTTTTATAGAATCAAGAAGTAATTCAGCTAATACCACTGTTGGTCCGACTCAACTATTGGACTTGCATGGAAGAAGCTCCATTGATTTCAACGCTTGTTGTCTCCAACAGGGTTTCCCAGATACAAGAGCGCACTAAGGAAATGACTTGGCATCACGTACCCTCCCAGATGAATCCAGCTGACATTTTATCACGCGGATGTACCTCCTCTGGAGCTTCTGGATTCTCATCTCTGGCGTGAGGGACCCGATTTTCTAAAATCTGATCAATCAAAATGGCCGGAACCCGTCAACCATTCAGATGAGCTTCCTGAACGTCGCACAGTGGCCGGATTCGCGAATTTGGCGTTGCAAAAATCGTAACTTTTTAACGGAAAGAGATATTTGAAAAATTTCAATGGGGCGAGGATAGAGAATTCCTGTAGCTTTAAAATGAGCGTACGTTTATCTTTGTAGGTTAACAGGAGGACTCAGGATCGGCTGCCAAAGTTGATAGTTTAATACTCTGAAAAAATTGCATGAAAAAGTCTAAGTATTTAAATTTTTTAAAACCGATTTATTAAAAATGAAGTTGTAATACTATTAAAAATTAACAAAATTTTATAAAAGGATAATTTGTACTTATTAAAAAAAAATTTATTTTCATACAAAATTAGTTCTAACTTGGGAATGGTTAATTTTCTTCTAAAATGTTCTCAGTATAGGTATTCATATCATTAGTGCTTAATAGACTTAATATTTCTGGTGAATATTCGTTGTTTAATTCCGCGAGTGTCCTGATGTGTCTGAGAGATGAGATACGAGGATCAGAGGAGGCCGACAACATGTTGAAAAGGTCTGTGTTTTCTTGATGTCGAGATATTTTGCAAAGTGTTCGCATATCTATACCTTTTGTAGTCCTTGTTTTTAGATTCTTGGGCTTCCTCTGACAACTCTCCCATCGATAAAAGTTGTTGTTGTATAAGCTTCTCACCATGATCCAATATTTTATGAACAGTAGGAGTAATTTTTCTCTGGGTACTTTGCACGTAAAAGATCTCTTGCTCCTTGGCATATTTTCCATATCTATGCATCAATATTTTCGCCGCAGCTTAAGACATTGAGAATGATCTTAAACCGTTTGATGACATCCAGATGAATTCCTGTTATCTGAGCAGTTGCCTCGTCGTTGAAGAATCTCCGGGATGTATTTCCATCATTAGTATTTCCATAGCCCTGCTTCGGACAGTCGACTTTTAGCCCGAGCTCCGCCAAGAACTTCTGTTGTATATCCTGTTTCCTTTTTTTTTCCATTGTTTTGGAGCTGGTAATGTCATCAGGGTCGTCTCCTTTTCGTGGAAGAGTATATGCCAACTTGGCATGAATTCCCATTATTCTCCACACCGCAAACAAAGAAAAAACGTATTCGTAATTATGTCTCGTCCGTTTCCGATGTCTCGAACTCCTGAGTTCTAACGCGGAAAATCAAAAAAGGTCAATTGTAACTACCATATTATGTGTTACCTATCTCAGTAAGGGTTACAATATTAGGTAACAATTCACAACACCATCAAAAGACAATGACCAACTTCATTCATAGCTAGTACCTGTTGAAAGGGTCACTGGAGGGTAGGTAAAAAAATCCAACCACTTGCTAGTTCTAACGCAGAAAATCAGAAAAGGCAAATTGTAAATACCTATATTATGTGCTACCTATCTCAGTAAATCACAAAATACGCTATAAAATCATTTTACCTGCAAAACTTTTTTGTTCTTCTTCTTCCCAAATATTATTTATCTACATATTAAATCGCATATATCACTGTAACGTTTAGTCCGGCAGGTTTCGGCAGCTGCAACTTTTACAATACATTAATAAATAGACTAATATATAAGACGTATGTTCCGAAACAACTGAAATCGGGTGAAATTGATGTTTCCCGGTCTATCAAAGTTTGAAAACTCAACCAAAAATAGTGTACACCTAAAAACGTGAATGTGGAACATTCTACTTTGAAATAATACAGTTTATTAATGTATTCACATTAAGAATTAATGCATCTTTTCAAAAAAATCAACCAAATTCAAATCGGTATTACCGTTTGGTTTTTATAGGTTCACAAAGTTGACATTTGTAACCAAAAAAAATAAAAAATTCAGCAGTTTAAAAAATTGTTCAACTTTGAACCACTGCAACAACCGAAATAATTCACCAAATTCAAAAACCAAAGTTTTCTGGGCTATCTAGGGTTCCCCTTTATTGAAATAAAAAAATTTGCTCAAAAAATCGAACATCAAAAATTGATTTTTGCAACGCCA